>CM031241.1:262902810-262971672 GCA_018340775.1 Taxus wallichiana var. yunnanensis
ATTGGCCTCGCCATTTCTGGAATGTCTCCGTTAACACCATAGGCAGACTGACCGTAGTGCCATCCCTGCGTTAAGCTTCCCGACTGTGCCCGAATTTCAAATTATAAGTGCCTATCAAATCAAAATTTGCTTTGACAGTTTAGCTCTTTCAGGTGGCTATAAATTCCAGTAATTTTTATAGATATTTCTATAATATATATATATATATATATAAATAGGTATTATATTTTTATATAAACCACTTTAAAAACTTACGGTTTTTGAAAATTTCAACCTTTCATTGTCTACGGTTTTATAAAAATTTCACCTGTAAAATATAGTTAAAATCACAAAAATGGCCTACATCCTATCAATTTCCGGGCTTGTTCTCGATGATAAGTTTTGCCGACAATGCTTGTGCCAATTTCAAAAACATGCCATCATAGTTTTTCGACATGAAATGACAGAGGAGGACCCACAAATTGAGGTGACAGGCAATCATTGTGACATGAATGAGTGCCCTAAATTTGAAATTCAAAATTCAAATATAGTTAAACTCCCGCACATTCCTTCAAATAAAAAAATTCTTTCGATTCGTAGCTTCTCTGTTTTGTGAATAATGTGAAGCCGTGAATGACGACAACGGCAGGGATGACAAAGACCGGGCGCTCCCAACGATCAAAATTGAGCTTGTCACACTGGCTCGTCCAAGGGCTCCGAACCCATCAGAGAAGTGCAGTAAAGAATTTGGCCGTAAAAAATTTAAAATGAGTAAATTGCTTGACAATACAGAAGTGTAAATTATTAAGAAAAATGTCAAAGGAAGGGTTAAATTAAAAAATACCCTTCAACAATGTTATGAGGAAACTGTCAATTCGGTTTACATGTTTGATTGCCACTTGCCAGTGTACTGGAAACTAGCTAAATCAACGCTCAAAACAAGGAATCTATTTTTCTTGGTGTCTGACGTGTTGTCTCAGTGGAGGAAAAAAGATAAAGAAAATTCCTTGTTTATTCATGTTTTGGAGTGGGAATGGGACGTCCACCTGTATTTTTAATGCCTTCACACTACAGCAGCCGCAGGCTGCAACTATAGTATTCATGAGGATGCCTACGGGCTACACGTCCTTTAAAACCTACTTCGTTGGTGTGGACTCGTGGAGGGCACAACGACCAAATGCATTTCTTTAAGGCATTTTCACAAACCCATTTTCAGCATTTCCAACGACCTTTGTAGATGAAATATCACGATCTTGGGATGGATCTACAAATCCTTCCCATGTTTAAGTCTTCCTTGTCTCCTCACCTGGGTTTTTTATTCACACACTAGTTATTTCCTCCAAAACTCTCAAGCATACACCAACAAAGCTCCCAACATGGCACGAGAAAGGACGATGTTAGCAAAGGTTTTTGGGTTTTGGCATGACAGTGAGAATGCTGGAAATAGTTTTTTAGTAATAGTGGTCCATGGTTGCAAGCCTACAATAATATTAATATGCCTCTTTGGTTAGTTTTCCGTGCAACGATCATCCACCTTGCATTCAGGAATCGGTGCTTGTAGCAGAGGTAATTTGCAGGCTGCAGTCACCAGTGCACCAATCTCAGTGTCTGTGTATTGAAGTCCATTGACTGCACCAGGTACACCATAGTTTCTCTCTGAGTTCATGTTATATATTAGATCATGGGAAAAAATATGAGTTTTAATAGACTATTTATTTGTTCCTATTTTTATCCTTTATAAATTGGATTATTAATGTATGATTCTACCTTTTGTTCCATTATTTAATATAAAATTATATTTTTGTTTTGCTAATTTGTAATTTTTTTACACAAGGAAATGATTTTAAGATTGGTTTGAATGCATCATGAATCCATCATTTTCTTCCAAGTATTTCCATACAAATATTGCTCCCTCTAATTTAATCGAATAAACCCAAATGGCCAATCCAAGTTCAAAAAATAAGCTAACATTTCTGAGTTTTTTTTTGGCATTTTGGTAAAAAAATATTACACATAATATATATTAGATATCTCTACACACAAAATTAAATACTTTTTCATATTCTTTTTAAAAAAGAATTACTATCTTTATCTCGTATCTAATTGTAAATATTAGAATCTAGCCACTCATTTTCATTAATATTTGTGTAATTTAGAACCTAATGTATTAATGTTCTTTTAGAGTTTAGATGAAGACCAATTATTCGGCCAAAAGAAAATAGGGAAAACTTTCAATTATAACCCAATACTTTGAAATACATACTTCATACGAATAAATGTCTCCCACCTTGAATAATGTACAATTAATAGTTTACTTCTAATAGGTAAACTATTAGGACATTGACATCATGACATGATTTTACTAAACATAATTTCTCTCTTCCTGCAAAGAGCCAACAATCCTATTCTTTAATGAATTCTCCCTGACATTTCGCAAGGACACCATAACATAGTTTATATTTTTCTTAAAACGAATATATTTAAAGATAATTCATTTTAAGAATATATAAAAACATGTTATTAAAAGAATTAAATTGTATAATTTTTTTATTATAAATCTAATGTATCATAACATTTGTTGTATGATTTGAGTGTCTTTGTAAGTTTCTCTCTCATCCCTTAGTTTCATCTATGTATAAAAAGTATTGAAATTTTATTTAGTAAATAAATCAACTTATTGTTATTGAGTTGTATCGAATAACTAAAATATGTTTTAGTCTAATATTAATATTGTTATGAGCTTACACATTGTTTCTTATATTAAATCTTGGTAGGCTCTTTGTGAATCAACAAATTCTCTACTAATTAGATTTCACACTATATAATTCCAATTTACGATCCAACTTAAATACATCAACAAGATAGTATAATTTGATAGCAGTAATAAAAATAATAATTGTTCAACTATTTTTTTATGTTTATTAGATGAAAATAAAATTATAATTTGATAGCAGTAATAAAAATAATATTTTTTCTTGATACTATTTATTAGATGAAACATGACTTTTTTTTATACAACTAATTATTTTTTCTCTTATATATAACAAATTAAATTTGAGTAAAAGAACCTTGTAATCCCCGACAACCTCCTCCACTCAATCGTCGCCCCAAATTCTTCCGTGGATCTGGTCACTGTTGGTAGATCCTGCCGTGGACGCCATTTGTGAATGCTTTTTCCAGAGTTTTGCCGTATTTTCAGCCGCCCGCAAAATGGGCGTTTGAAGAGTAGGAGAGTCTGTCGTTTCCGTTTGCAGAGGTGCAATCGATAATAATGAAGATTGAAGAAGAGAAGACGTTTGATCAATATTTCTCATCTTATGTCTTTAGCTGCACAGCTTGAGTGAGCCTTTTTTGAAAAGATTTTGAGACATTAACTTTGGGAAGAAGAATGCGTAAAATCACATGATTTCTGTTGTCACTCCTCTACATTGTACAGTTTTTGTGTCTAATTTTTAGCAGAAATATTTCAAATAGATACTATTAGGAGTAATTGTAAATATTTATATTTCCCCCTCATTTTTCTTTGGTAAAAGAATTATTGCATTGAAAACACCAGCTACAAAATCTATGATGGTAGATAATCTTCATTTCCAACTAAGACACTTACTTTGTCAATATTTAAAGAAGTGCATTTGTTTTAAATTTTAGGTGGTGTTATCTCAAACTTAAAAACTCAGCTCCATTTGTTTTTGAAATTTTAATTATATCAACAAGCATTCTACAATGGGGATTATAATTTCAGTGTATAAATAGTTGGTTACTACAAAAAAATTGATGATCATTTCATTATCATTGGAAAATTTCAGCTTTAAATTCTTCATCCTTTTGACATACAGAAAATTTTTCTTTTTCCTTTAAAAATTCAAATAAAAATCATAATATATAGTTGCTAGATTGTTTTGGTTCGGTAATACGGATATAAGTCTTGGTATGGCACATTGATAATGCAAAAATTTTAAAACTTCGGGTACGGTATGTTGTTGGGTACATTCCTACAATATATTTTTAAAAAGTAATTATTATATATATATAAAGAAAACAACAAGCTTATAGTCTCAACAACCTATAAAATATTGGAAGCCAACAACAAGCTTATTATAAATCAAAAGCCATCTAAAGAAAGATTTCTTTGACTCAATACAAGAAGACAAAACATTAAATATAGGAGTCCATCTATTAATGAGCTCACAAACATTCCACTTATTGTTAAGGCCCGCAGAAATGTTTGGGAAGAAGGCAATCTTTTCATAGAGTTGTTTGGAGGTAGCCTCTTGGAGAAGGGGCTCTTTGAGCCATCTCATAGTATCCCAAAAGTCATTCTCATATTCCATAATTAGTCCAATAAAGTGAGCAATGAAAACATTCCTGAGCATTGTATACATTTTGAACTGAGATTGAGGAAGCTTATAGAAAGATTTAAGGTTTGTCCATTCCATCCTCTTCGCAAATCTGTACAAGTCATGAAATATTTTAATTCCTTTCTCAAACCTAAGGAGGGTAGAGCAACCTCTTTTCAAGGCAAGGATCTTATCATTATATTTCAGATTCGACAAAATCAATTTGTAGGCTTGACACCTAGTGTCAAAGGAAAAGAAGATAGACCACCCAACCACCAAGTGCTTCACTTGTTCCCATGCCTTCCAAATTGATTGAAGAATAAAGGACCATGAGGAGCAACAAGAAAGCACCAAAATAGTAAGTCAGCCAAATGAAGTCCTTTTCATCTCTATTGACCCTTCGGAGCCTATTAGCAATATTGAATCTCACACAAACTTTCCAAGTTTCAATTCTAGTCAAATCCCTCAAGCTTTATTTATTTATTTTCTCTAAAAAACACGTGGGTACGTACCCACAAGCTCTGGGTATGTCCCGGATACGGAAATGCGTACCCGGGCGTACACCAGGGCCCTGGGTACATACCCACACGCGTACTCACTACCCGGTGCGTACGTATTAGGCCTAGTACGGGGGGGTAGTTGGCATTTCTGGGAAGTCTAGTATAGCTGAGTTTAGAACCCGTTTTATTGTCCTAATTTTTGTTACGGTAATGGGTATATAATCAATATAGTATATGTAAAATCAAAGATAAGAGCCTTTAAATTGATACCTATTAAATTAAGCATTTTTCAAATGGATGTATTTATCTATACTAGAAGGAAGCAAAACCCAAAATGTTATGTAGTTGTTATTTGCAATACATGTTTTGACACACTTTGTTTTTGTAATGTCCTTATCATAAACCAATTCTTGTCTTTGTCATTCTAATCCCTTGCATTTTCTTCACAATTACTATAGACACCTAAATTTGATAATTTATCATTTAACAATGACAACTATGGCTTTGCACCTTAAGCATGACTTGTGCATGCACATTCCATTCCTAAGTGACCTATCCTTATCTCCCTTTCGTGACTTGAATATCTATGAACATTTCTCATAACTTGCTCACATAACCAATCACATAAGCCCATAAAGCATAATCTTTATAGGTGGAAGTCGTAGAAAGTTACAGAATCATATAAGCTAGTTGTTTAAAACTATGTAGTTGGAACCAATCCATCCCAAAGTTTGGTCCTACACCTAATGGTCCTATCACCCACCACCTAATGATCACTTTTTGTAACAAGCCTCTTGATGTTGATTTTTAACTTGGTGATGTTATTGTCTAGTTTTGTTTGTGATTATATTTCTCAGGATGAGCTACGTGCTTGCCCAGTCATCAATAGATAACAACCACAATAATTTTCCTTCTAAATATGTATATGTTGGGCTTTGCATCCTAAGCATTCCAACTTCTTAACATTCAATAAATTTGAAACATTATCATGTATATATTATTATGTGTGTTATATTGAAATATTGGTCTTGTGGGGCTTTGCAATATGAGGGAGCAGTTAAAAAAGACAAGGGAGGACCAAGTTCACATAAATTTTGTAAGGAAGTCAACGAAATACAAAAATTCAAACATTGCATTTATAGTGAAGGGCATAAGGAAAATTCTATTGACCTATTTCTTCTTCCAACAATAAATGAAAATAATGGAATCATCATTATTGTGGCTATTCATGATCTACTAGTTCTCATTCAATGATGGAACTTGAAATCAATTAAGGTTGTTTTTATATGGGTCTTGAAATTGTATGGACTTATCATTTTGATGTTGGCCCTCAAATCCTAAGGTAGGGTTTTGCAAGCTAATATCCATTTCCTTGAATTTTGATAACATGAATTTATAGTGAATTTCTTTTCTTGTAGCATCACAACACAATAGGGCATGCGACTCATCTTTGGCCTTGCATTATTTTTCTCAATTTAGAAAATACAAAAGAGACAACTTAACAGGCATTATACATCAAGAAAAAACTAATTCATAGGTGAAATAACTGATAATTTGAGCCTTTCACTATATTTCTTAAAATCCTCTCTTTTGCAACACGGAGGCACATAATGTGAGTGGGTTTTAAGGATTTCCAATAGGTGAATCCAAGGGATGCGTTGATGCTAGTTGAAATATTTCACAAGCTCAAATCCTTCCTCCACCATCTCTCCAAGACCATGTAAACACATAATCCTCAAGAGAATACATTTACATGTAAATATATATAAACATGAGTTGTGTGGTTGTCTAGATAGGAGTTGTGAGGTTGTCGAGACACATGTATATAGTTATTGAATTAAAAATAAATCTTCAAAGTCCATAATAAACATAATGTTAATCTTATTGCATTTTAAAATCTTCAAAAATATATGGAAAAATTACATATTTTAAAAGCACAAAAGATGAAGACACAAACACATATTTGACACTAAATACATGCTTTACCTCCAACACAACTTTGACTCCTAAAAATACCATTCATTAAAAAAATAGTCACACATTAGTTGGTTGGTTTCATCTGACATAACATATAAATGTAAACATGAATATATCATGATCATTATGCCAAAATCATAAGAGTACCTTGAACATATTTGGTATCCACATCTTGGGCATGTATTCTCTCCCTTTTTAGCCAAACTTGAACAAATTTGATAGACTTGAATAAGCATGGATTTTCCAATAGATACTTTCATAGAATTTGAATGCTTTGTTTTCAAGTGGTCTTGATGCATCATACATATGCACCTTGTTCCACAAAGTCTACAACTCATATATAAGTTGTTCAAGGTAAATATCCATGTTTCTCACCCAATTCTTTCCAGTCACTAGTAGAAACATAATCCATGGGTGAATGTTATACCATAATCCATAATCCATTCTTATATATCTAATAATCCATGATCCATGATCCATTGTAAATATATATAATCCATGGGTGAATGTCATTACATGGATATTGCCAATTTTTGTAAGATAATCCATGGTGAATGTTATAATTTCATTAAAAAATGGCCAAAATAAATATGTTGTTGACAAGTTAGAATATGGATTAACCTCCCCATCCATTGCAAGACCTATCATGATATTCATTGCATTGAGTTTGAGTTTATCAGGTCAATTCTACTATACGTGTTGCATATCTTGGAAATTAATTAGTACCATAGGGACCAAAATTTGGTAAATCATTACTTGATGATGTCAGTATTAGCTTAATCCCTTAAATCATGACTTTTACACCTATTTGAAGCCTCAATTATATATCGTTAATCCTATCAAAAGACTTTCTCTCTTCATTAAATTTCTCAAACACTTAAAAATTTCTTACATTATTCACAAGTAATCCACTTCATGTTCTTCAAATTCTTCTTCTTTAGTGATCTATCAAGCCTTTTTTGTTGGATTTGGTAATGCTTTTTTAAATTACAATTTGTTAGAACAATGTTTTCCTCAATGTGGGATTATTATCCTCTTTCACATGGTTTCCAAACATTGTGCATCATACATGTTTCTCTAGTTTCAAGTTAAATAGTAAAATGCACTTTGGTATTTTTCATTTTCTTGTGCAATGTGTGGAATCACATTATTGCACTTACTTACATCACTATGCACATGCAAACAATCAAGTTATTTATTCCCAACTTCACCAAACTAAAACATGTGGTGATGAATTTGTTTCAATAACCTCAACCTCTTCCTTTGATTGGTTGTAGGGTGAGTATGTTTACTTGTTCTTTCTTCAACTCTACTCCTTTGTGGCATTGAAAATCTTAAAAATACATGATGTAAAATCACCTCTAAATGCATACTTTACTAACAAGTCTAATATGCCTCTTCAATGCATCTTGTAATTACTTCTACAAATATAAAGTCCTCCTGTATGGTAGGTAAAAATGTGTCTAGTCACCATGCACTCTTATCATCAGTTCAATATGCCCGACCATGTATATAATTCATTGTCTTCATTCCTCTATCACATGTACATACATGATTAGTTCACCATTGTCAGCATACTCCTAGCTTGTGTTAAAATAGGAGCTTCGAAATAGGGTGGGAACATATACAAGAGCATAATGGAGAATGGATGGTTCTTTTGTTAGATATTGTATTCTCAAGTTCTCTAGAAGAGATGTATGCAAAGTGGCAAAGCATGCACTTGATATGTCAAGTATTTGACTAAATGCAATAAACAAATATGGTCTCTTAGATTGCAATGATTATAAGATATGCACAAAATGGGTTTGTTGAAAAGGACTTGGAACCTTTCAAGAAAATTTCATTGGAATGTGTAAAGATGGACTCCACAACCTTTTTTCGTCATCCTTCCATCCCATGCTAGACTGAGAGATTTAAAAAAGGAAAGGACATCCACCATACCATAATGAAAAGTTGATTTTTGTTAGATGTAGCTGCAAGTTCTCTAATAGACCAATGGAAATGCATGTTATTTATCACATAGAAAGATAAGTGATATTTTATTATTTTCCAATTTGAATATTACAAGTTTCAGTGAAGTTTTTAGCCATTTAAAAATAATTGGCACACCCACCTCACTATTGCAAGTGCTTCCTATAATAAGAGTAAGTTAAGTGTACCTCTATAAACACACTTCAAGATTTAATGGAATGCCAAGATGTAAATTTTGTCTAATAAAGTAGCATATCCAAGGGATTTGTAAGAGTTTACCTTTAACAATTGATTTTATATTTTTATAACATCCATCCATTCAACATTGTCCTCCCAAGTCTAGGCATATCAAAAGAATAATTACATATATGGTTTTTAGGGTGATGGGATGCTTTACGTTTGAAAAAAACAAGAGACATCCTTACATTGAATTTGGGGAAGAATTTGGTGATTGATTAATTTGTTCTTCACATTTCCTTTGATGATGAATCATGTGCACGATGTCACACTCCCAACCTACACCAAAATAGAATCTTTGAAACAAGTTATGGACATCCACGAATGCGTAATAGAGAAGTGAATTTCATTTAATGTTATAGTTGCAAGTTCCCTAATAGATATGTATGCAAAATGTGGAAGCATGCACAAGAAATGTAAATTGTTCGACTAAATTTCTGGTAGAAATGTGGCCTCATGGATTGCAATGATTGTAGCATATGTACAAAATGAGACAACAAATGCAATCATCATGTGTTACACTCTACAATATTTGTCAACATTCTCCCAGCCTTTGTCAAAATAGGAGATTTAGAACAAGTCATGGGTATCCACTAAAGTATAATGGATAATTGATTTTCGTTAGATGTAGTTGTAAGTTCCTTTTTATGCATGTACACAAAATGTGAAACATACACAAGGCACACAAAAAAAATGCCTTGATGAAACATCTCAGATTATCGTGAATGAAGGATATGCCCAAAATGATTTTGTTAAAAAGACATCGAAAATATTCAGGAAAATGTATCTGAAATGTCTAAAGTTGAACTTGTCAACCTTTGTTAGCATACTCCCACCTATGCCAAAACGGGAACTGTAGAATAGGATCTGGATATCCATCCAATCATAATAGAAAGTGAATGTTATAGTAGCTAATTTTTTATACACATGTATACAAAATGTTGAGACATACACAAAATAAATGAATTATTTCAGTACATGACTCAATGAAATATAGTCTCATAAAACACAATTTTTTAATTTATTTTATTGACATAAAAAAATTATCATAAAGTAACTTCAAATTTACATCAGTATATAATTATTAGTCATATATTACTAGCAATCGCATGTATACAATGCAATGTGAACGCTTGAACGGTATATGTTATTTGATTTAGAGGGATAGTTATTACTTTTGTAGTTGATGTTGATAAGGGGCTTGATTGATTTTGTAAGTGTAGATATCACTTCATTTAAAGGTTCCATCTCTACATTTAAAACTTGTTACAAAGTCGTATATATACATTTGTAAATCTTATATCATGAGTGGTAGCGTTATGGGAAGTAGTTTATTTGAACTAAACATGAATACAGACGGATCTAATCGATAAGTCTTTGACATGTATAATCTTTAACATGCTCGGATTGAACCTCTTGTATCTATTCTGAAAGTATGTAAACACACGCTTCTTCATCTTTACAGGATAAGTCGTTTGCTACTAGGTTGTGCTTACCCATTTTATCTTGAATATGTTCAATCCATTTATGTTGTTATGTGGATAGTTGTTTTTGTTGCAACAAATACTTGAGGTTGTCATGATTCGTGTGAACTAAAAACTTACCACCTAACAGTCTCCATTTTGCTAATATATGCATAGTTGGCAACATTTCTTTATTGTAAGCTGAATGTAGCATTTCTCTCAATTTTCAATTTCCCATCCACCAACAATTGTTAACTGGACTTATCTGCCACTTATGATCAATGCATGGTTTCCATCCACCGGTATGGCTGCAGGGCCAAACTTTCTGCGGGAAAACAAAAAACAGAGAACAATGGATATACCAATAGGGTGGCAACAAAATTTAGTAGTTACAATGGCACCACACACCCAAAAAGAATATCTTTATTGTATTTTGTTTGCAGTGAACAAAATTAAAAATATGTTGCAAAGTAGTTTTTATTTATTTTATCATACAAAGTAGTTTTTATTTATTTTATCATACAAAGTAGTTTTTAAAAATATGCTTCACAAACACAAGTGTTGACCAAATTAATAAAGGAAAAGTGATGAGAATAGCCATATTCTATAACAACACAACACGAAGATGATGTTACCATTCCCAACCTTTTTGAGACCCAGAAGATGAACAAGGATATAAATAGTTTGATAAAGACCTTACACCAAATGCACACATCATACAAATTATCGTACAACAACAGATCTCACCTATGAAACTAAAAAGAAATATATATTTTAAACATATTGACTGGTGAACTACACATTCAACGAATAAGAACCTATTCTACTCGTGTTACCAATTATGCTCCTGCAAGATTAATCGTAAATTAATATATATTGAAAACTTTGAATAATAATATATTTGTCGTGCAAAGATGTAAAGATTTAAACAATTTAGATTTCTAAGAATGATTGGGCAGGGTTAAAGTTGTTATCTTGACAACATGGATATAAAAAATTTCTTTCTCCATCATGAGATGTTGCTCATAGTGATTTTGAATCAAGTATTAGATAAATCCAGTTTGAAGACCAACATACCTTCCAGATTGTGACTGATTAGTGATGCTCACAAACAAAAAACTCCAATGCCATTGCATTCAAAAATTTCAAAACAAATAAATATCCATAGTAAGATTTATTGCAAATAATTTACAAACCTTCTTGCTTGTCATTCAACAAAATCAATGACTTGGATCTTGCAACCAAATGACTACATTATGTTACATCATGGCTGCTAATCATGACATAAGGAACTAAAAGTTGTGTTTTTCTTGTGTAAAAGAAGATGAAATGGAAGTTGTTTTTTTCTACAATATAGAATACGTTGATGATCCAACATTTTCTTAACAAAATCCTTAACCGAGAGCAACACTAGTTCCTACAGTTCGTTAAAAAGTAAGCTTTCCAAATGGATAGGCATAGATACATATTGTTCCAACATCTTCAATAAATTTCTCAAGTTTCTTGTTTAATGAGATAAATGTTGTAAAAATAACCCTACCCAGTGCATTTATAGGAGAAACATGTGTCTTGAAAAAAGGACCTCGCTATGACAACCACTCGCTTAATACAGTTACCCACAGAATGTGTAACTGTAGATACCTTTTGAAGTATCATGTAGGATACCTGTTACAGATGTATTGATGAAGGAAATCATTTTTCAGTAGTCACATCTACTGATAATTCAAAATACTCCATGCACTGAAAGTGTTTTCTACTAAATTGATTCCACTATTAGTTCATAGTCATACAAATATCAGATCATGCTCAAATTACTCAATCTGTAACTAGAAACATTCAAAGAACAATGAAAAGAATACAAGAAAGGTTTGGGAGCTTGACCTGCTAATATGGATGAAAGCACACCTCTGCAAACTAAACCCTGCCATGTTGACAAAAATCAAACAAATAGACACAACATAAATGTAAACAACAGTCCCAATTAGAATGTGTTTGGGACATGATCACTACGATAAATAAATTCTAAACCAAAGAACTAAATTTGCTAGATCAACACTCACCACATAATCCAGATAAGGTGTGAACTTAACATCTTTAAAGAAAAGAGTTACTGGAGCAAGTAAGAAAAATGACATTATTGCTTTCATTGAGAACAAGTTTATATTGTCAGGGGATTCCTGAAATGAAAATGGTTCAAAATGTCAACACATTTGTCTTACAACATCAATCTCACTAAATAAGTCAAAACTTAGCAAGGGTGAAACCAAATTATTAAAACAAGGCATGACCAATGTTTTAAAAATCGGAACCGGACTTGAAATCGCCGGCCGAGTGTTGGACCGGACCGAAGTCGGACAGTTCAAACTTTATGGAAAAATTATATTTTAATGAAAACAATATATTTGAAAGATTAGAAACCATGATTCCAACAATTACACACAAAATATGCAAAGTTTTCTCATGTATATACTATACAACATGCAAGAAAGGTGTTTAAAGAAAAATAGCAAAAATAGGGTTTAGATCAACTAAAAAGATGAAGTTTTAATTAAAATTTTGCATTTTCAATTTTAGTGCCATAATATATGATTTTTTTCTCGCTTGGCGATTGGGCGATTGGCGGTACCAAATCGGTCCACTGTCTATTTTTTTATACCGGTTTGTGCAAAAAATAATGAACCGGTCGAACTGGCCAATTCCAGTTCGACCAGTTTTAGAAACACTGGGCATGATATACATTATATCATCAAACTTAATAACAAAAAAAGAAATTCAGTCTACTCTGTCAGCTATTACAAAAAAAGGAACTAATAGGAGGGAAAATATGACCTCTTTCCTCACCATCTATTTCTTGCTAAGCACATTACGAGACTGAGAAGTCACATTTGAAGCCATTGCACTCCAAAATCCTGCATGTAATCCAAAAACAGAGAAGATTGCATTTCCAATGATTTTTGAAATCAGCTGACTTCTATAAATATCAACACAAATTTGATTTATTGATATTGGATTCAGTCTTCAAGACAATATGAATTGAACCGCAGACCAAAGTTAAAATTTACAACTCAATATGTTGTACTATACAAGTATTCTATTCTACTGGGAAAGAATGTTTTTCCTAGAGACACGCTTCATCAGATTTGGCAATTTTGGGCTTCAAGAATAGAGATATATCAGTAAATATTAGTTTACAAGGTAGGAGTAAGCTGACTCTAATGAGGTGAATTCACTTACCAGTTAAAAGAAGCCTCTGTAAGAGATGCCAATGCTACCCTACCAACAATAAGTGCAAGAGAAGAAACAACCAATGGATTTGGTGTCCGTATATGTCCACACAGGCCTCATTAGGTAACTGAATTTTCACTAAAAAGATGGCAAAGTTATTTGGTAGATATATATGAAACACTTCGTATACAACTTAAAATAAGAAAAGAAGTCTCCAAAGATTGTAAGTTATACATCGAACTTCAAATAGTGAAAAAGATAAAAATATGCATTCTTATATTACAAAGGTGATTGTGCATGTATATTCTTCCAATTCAAATCATGAAGAAAAAGGGGAAAATAATATATTTGGCCTGAGAAAAAGAAACAGTAATCGAAAGCAATGACCTTTCAATGAGCCTCACTTTGAAAAGATGTGTTAAAGATAAATTTGAAGTAAATGCAAATCAGCACTTCTTCCGATAAGAAATGAGAGCAATGTGTACCAGTTCTATTTTTTTGCATGTGTAAGACAGATGATGGCTAACTATTCACTTGTCCTCACCTAATTTAATTTGATTGTATCCTAGTTATGTGGAAAGTCTCGGTGATTACTTATCCTGTTATCTGAGTTTACAAAGAACACTTATTTTGTCAAAGCCCCCACCTTGTAATTGAACAAACAAACATGAAATGGAAGTTGTGTTTTTTCTACAATATAGAATACGTTGATGATCCAATGTTTTCTTAACGAAATCCTTAACCGAGAGCAACATTAGTTCCTACAAGTTCGTTAAAAAGTAATCTTTCCAAATGGATACCGAAAATGACAATACAAGTGGACTGGATTATCAATATCTTTTTTTTTTTTCTCGAACTCCACATAATGAATGCTGAATTTAGACATCTACCGCTGACCCTATCCCTCACGCAAGTTTGCAGGGGGTAGTGAGGTGGCACAGCGGTCTACGTGGCATTCGTGGCGTTTGACCCACACTCCGTTTTCATTTCCGTTAACTCCGTCTCCATTCCCGTCCTGACAAGCTAATAAATATTGTCGGTTTTGTCGGCCATCATATCAACGACTCCTGTCAAATCCTGTGCAGTTGTCACATGGTTCTAGTTTCAAAAATCATAGCTCCAACTTCATGAAAAAGATATTACCCGCCATAGCCCTCTGTTTGAGTGGTTTCCATGCCCCTGGTTTGAGCTGTTGAAACGAGGGATCTCTGCTGCACAACTTTGATCACATAGGCCTCTCCACCAGTTCCTTCATAGTTTCTGAACACGTTGATAGAAAACTGCATTAAAAATATACAGTTCCTCCAGAGTTGACGTCCTCCTAGGTGCTTCCCCTGTTTGCTCCAAAGAACGGATTTCAGAGGTGGGTTTACATGGTTTTACATGCTATTCTGTGCTTCTCTTTACATGCTATTTTGTGCTTCTCTGATTTGTGGTTTTACATGCTTTGTGGTTTTGAATGCACAAACCCCTTAGGCTCGCATTTTTGTTATTTCGTTTTATGAAAGTGTTTGCAGGTAAGTATTGACTGTTGTTTACTGGTTTTACATGCTTTGTGGTTTTGAACACCTACTAGCTAACCACGTACAACTGATAAAATCTATGATTTGATTTTTGAATGTGCTCTTGTATTAAGGGCATTAGATCATAACAGGACACCAACTACGGTGCTGCTAGGTGTTGGGCTTGAAATGCTTCCAGCTATTAATATAAATAGAACTATGTATTGGTTATGATACTTCTCATATGAAGAAAACCTTTGCAGAACTCAAAGGTCACCAACTGTTTGACGAAATATCAGGAAATAATGAATATTAAGAGATTATTCGGCTAGTCCAAAGGTGCTTCTCAAATTAATAAACCATCTCCTCTTGTTTCTTCATCAAATCCGATTCTTCACACGATCTTTCGAAATGAAAAAACGAAGGACACTCTTCATTGGGATCACCCCGTGCTTCTCCTCGCTTGTAATTACCATTGACATATCATCTTATGGATGTACTAGGCAGCAAGATCTCCCCATATTCATATCACCATTCACGTAGCTATTTTTCACCCTCGGCGTGCAGTTTGAGACTGTCCGTGGCTTAGTATTGTGCGGTTGTGGATGACCATGATTAAGGGAGTGAATTTGTTTACAAAGAAATTAGTAGAAAATGAGCATTGTTGTGATTACATTTAAAGGTTATCAGAAACAAGATAAGAACATGAATTGTTAATTTAGACTGAACAATACATAGTTCTATTTATATTATCGCCAAACTAGTTTGACGAAATGCGTTGAAGTGTCCAGAAATATTTGCAGCTCGTTAGTCGTGCTTTTCTAGCAGGGATCCTTCTCTAAAACGTCTATCTAAATGCGTCCTGCTCTTTTTTGTCATTCTGAGGCTTTTTTCCAATAATTTGGGGTGATTTGTAGTTTCTGTGCAGAGTTTGAAACTTTACGATACCTCCATGGAGTCATAAAATAGGGCTTTACAGAATACATCACCAATACTCTCAGCAAGAACAATGTCTTTGTTTGAAATGATGTTATTCCTTGACATCACCATGGATGCAAATCCATGATTTTATTTCTCAGAATAAAATCAGTTGTCACTGCGTCCAATAATCCCTTCCATAAGTTGGATTTTTTTAGGTTAATCTACACTCTGTGCATTTGGTTGATTTTCATGACTCAGTAAAATAAAAACAGTAGCTTCCCTAACTCATTGCGGAAGAAGGCTTTTGGTTGAGTGTAAGGGAAGCTCCTGTAAGGGATGCCTCCGAAAAATAAAAACAGTGGTCTTCCAATTTTTTTGACACTTTGCAAAAAAAATTGGCCAAAATCCTAACAATTTTTATATTTTACACCATCAAAAGAAACATGTGTTTCAGAATTTTGTTAAATAATTCACATGCTTCCATTATGCATACATATCTACCGGGGTATTTGAAACTAAAATATCTAACAAAATTTTCTTCTGTACAATGCTTTGGTAGATGTCCATACCCTGTTTCAAAGCTCATATTTTGGCAGAGGATGGGAGTATGATATGAAAAGTGAACTGAAGAGATTGGACACATGTTGGTTGCATTTACTGAGACACTAGAAATTATGAAATACCACTTCCATTATGCTTTGGTGGATGCCCATACCCTGCTGTATATTATATCAGGAATATACTGTGTTCTATTTTTTGATATAATCTTATTGCTGGCAGATGATTTGAAGTTCCTTTCTATATTTTTGGATTTTAGCGTTGCTTGTTTGAACATAACCAAATAAAAATTCATCTCCATCATCATAATTTTTTTTTTTGTGGTAAGATTTTCTAGTTATGATATTTCCTTGGGTTGCTTTAAACACTTCTCTTTCTCAAATTTGTTTTGAGTAAATGATTGTGGTGAGAGTTAGTCGTGTTCATAAAATAATTTCGATATACCATTGTCATCGCAATCAAATAAGCAATCATCAAAAGCAACATCTTCATTTGTGTTTAAAGGTATTGATGAAACTTTTAACAATGTTTTTTCATCAATATTGTTTATTTTGATTATGCATGACCATATATTATGTATTAATTTTAAATTTTAATTTTTTAACCTCAAAGAAATCAAATCAAATGAATGAAAATAGTGTTTGTGGAAAAAATCAACCACAAAAAAAAAGGATGACAACACGTGCTACAATGGCCTTTCTGAAACGGGTAAGGAAATGTGACTGTTTGTTTTTTATTGAAATATAATTTTTGTAGTGGATTATGTGTTATCAAATGCTTATTTCTGAAAACATAGTGTTTGTTTTTGTAACATAATCATAGATCAATGATGAAAAAATTGAAGAAGAAAAATCATTTGTTGATCAAACAAAAGAGAATTCAGATTTTGAAAAGGAAAAGGGTAAGGATAGTCATGTTGAAGAAGAATTTGACATGGAACTAAACATAGATGACAATAGTGATCAAAATGACGAAGATTATGAGGTAGAGGAGGATGATGAAGATGAATATTGGGTGCCTAGTCCGAGCCATAAACCATCCAATGAGTGCAAACATCAAAGGTCAGTAAGTAGCGTTATTTAGAATTTTTGTTTTGCATGAATAAAACACTTTTATTCAAGTATTCAACTTATGTTAGTATGTCTTAGATTTATTAGGATTTTCCAATTTGTTGTTCTTTTAATGTCCATATTTTTTTACATTTGCATAATAATTTCAACTAAAGAGTTATAGGATTTTCCTACACATAAATTGTTACTCATAAACTATTTAATTATTGGATGTTAATTAGTATTTGCAGCAGTGTAAAATTATAAAAGAAATTGGAAAGAGGGACAGATTCAAATGCATGGTCTTTCCTTGCTGCAACTATGAAATGCAAGGAATAAAATGGCATTTGAAAGACATCAACTATCACCGCCTCCATGATCACAATGGAATCCCTCCATTACATAGGCATAAGTTGGGTAAACGTGCGACGGCGAAGTATAAAAGGAAAAAAAAAAAATAGTACAAAAAATGGTTGAAAAGTGAAATGTTGACTGGCACTTGAATAATTCTAAATATATGTATAAATCTAGGTTAATTG
The DNA here is from genome assembly GCA_018340775.1 of Taxus wallichiana var. yunnanensis. Lineage (NCBI taxonomy): Eukaryota > Viridiplantae > Streptophyta > Pinopsida > Cupressales > Taxaceae > Taxus > Taxus wallichiana. The sequence continues at coordinate 262,921,069 of CM031241.1, forward strand.
AGCATTATTATGTGGAAGAAAAGGTGCAATTTTTTTCATCACTTAGCCAACAAGATAAAGATATGATTTCCAAGCTTGTAGAGGAGTATGATAGTGTAGAAAAGAGGGAGGAAAGAAGGAAAAAAACCCTTTCAATGCTGCAATATAAAAGGATTTGATGAAAACCAATTGTATAAATTCTGAACTAAATGGACAAAAGGATAAGGTATTTACCATTTTTATCATAAATCACAACACCCTTATGTTTCCACAAGTGCATATACTTGAACTCATGTGTGATTGGATAACATGGGTACTATCTCCAAGTTATGGGACTTGCTTCTTGAGATAGACCTCCGTTGAAAGTAAGGTCCTTTCTCATTAAACTACTTAGTACAATCTACTCTAATGCAAGTGTCAACTAATTGTTCTAATCTAACTTTCCAATGGACTCACATTTCATGAAATGCATAAAATGAAAGCCTATACTAAAGCGGTGATACACCGGGAAAAGGAGGGTGTGATATCCTTCCAAAAGATAAAGAAACAAAATGCATGGAAGAGGGAGTGATGACAGCTCCCACAATCCAACAAAATGCATTTTCTATAACATTTCAAACATACACAATGATAATGGATCTCTACCATAACATAAAGTAGACATAGTATTCTTGTAATCAAGATTGAAGGGGTTTTAGAATGCAAGAAGACACAGCGGGGAAGATACATCCACAAACTTATATTTTATTATGCATACGTGGCGATAGGTGTTGTAATCTAATCTATTACAAGATAAGGGCCTGGATCACCATGCAAGGAGTCCAATTGTGGGCCTGTTACACATATTGAATACATTGGCTTTCAAAAGCAATTTGTGTTGTGCTTTGCTATCTGAAAACTCCTCCTTTCATTGGTATGAGCCCAACACTCCAATTTATAGAAAAATGAGAGAGAGAGAGAGGGAAAAAATGAAAATCCCAAAATCTGTCCTTCCACGACTTTTAAGAGGCACTAAATGAGTAAAATGATTTTATATTACTTGAAAAAGGCTCCCATACTATCCCAGTCAAAGGAGAGAAAGAATGATGACCATGCCTCTTAATTGCACTCCATAAGACTACCAATAAAACAGTCATTATGAACCCGGACACATTTTATAAAAAAATCCATCAATATCTCATCAAATCTAGAATTTCTTGATTTTTGTGCATTGCGCTCGAGCCAAAATTTCAACAATACCAATTTTGTGTGATTTTGTTGAGAAATGCAAAAGTTATGGCCTTCTGTGCGGGCAGCTATTTTGGGTTCCTACTTCACCATTTTTTTTTGTTTCATTTAATTAGTATTTATTGGGAATAAGCATTAAAATACCGGGAGCCGAATATTTGTATTTTATTTAAATATATCTATCCTCATTAAAAATAAGAAATCCATTTTTGTGGCGTAGAGGGCGTCGTGCTCATTCCAAAAGTCCAATTTTGTGAAAATCGGAGCTCGCAGTCAAAAGTTATGGCCCTTTGATGTTCACAAAAGCCAAACGCTGACTTTTCTTCTTGTTGATCTCGGCTTTCCAAGGACATGTGGCACGTTTACTTTTTGGTCCCTACTGTCTCGGATGAATTCTCCCGCATCGGCCGATTTGGCTTCCTTGTCCCTTTTAATTTTTTCGCCTTTTCGTGTCCCACGCGTCAAAGTGCGTACCTTTGTCCTTTGTCAAGGTGTCCGAAAATCTCCCGAATCGCCCTTCCAATGGACCATCTTTTTTTACTCTCAAAAAATTGGCCGATTTCGTCCCCGCACGTATTTTTGTCTCGGCTGTCCCAAACCGCACAAAAAAAAACTTGACGATTTTTACGCCTTCGCCGTTTGATTTTCAACAAGTCTCGGCGTCCCAACTGTCCACAGAGATCGCACAACAAAAATGTCCTAACTTAGCCTATTTTCTTTGTCATTATTTGCCCCCAAGCTTGGTATGGAGCGACGAACCTTGGTACGACCACAATGCACTAGTACTAATCCGCACCCTTCAGACCCAAATGCTTTAAAACAATTCTACAACCTTATTTTTTGCATTTTTCCCACTTTTCTAATTTGTTGGGATTTCTTCTTGGGTGGGAGAGTTAGAGAGAAGCGAGAGGGCCCAAAAACATGATTTTGGGCCTTGAATCAATCTACTTGTTCGGGACCTATTCCTCAATTTTGTTGCATGTTATCAAAATTACCTTGAGGGGTGAATTTTGGATAACGTATTTACCATTTTTATTATAATTTAAATTTAAAATTATTTTAATTTTGTTTATTCACATTTTTTATGTTATTTTAAATTAACATTTCATTTCATGGTTCAGGATATTATCCAAGAAGAATCCATTAATGTTGATCATGTAAGGAAACATGCTTTCATTAAAAACATTAGTAGCATTATTGGAATAATAAAGTGTCATTTTTCATTCATTAACATGTTGAAATATTGTGTAAATGTGATTCTCACACGTTTCATGACTTGAATGCATGAATAGGACTCAACCGATGTTGATGGGAAAATCGATACGAAAAAGAATGTAAACAACAATCCAATGGAAAACAAGGTACAATTCTAAATTACTAATATAAATATTTGTGTTTTATGTATATTTTAAGTGCTTAAATCTTAATCATATTGCTAATTTGGCATTTATACCTACATCTTTATATACATTAATTATTATGTTGTTGCACTTGAAAAATTGGGTTTTACCGCTTGTGGTGATGAGGAAGAGAATAATGTTGAAGCATACACTTCAAGTGCATGGGTACATGAACCACCGATACAAATAACACCTATTTCCATTAGAACAAAGGAAAGTGAGGGAACGATATGAATGATAAAGAAAAAATCAACAAAGAGGATCATAAGGGAAAAAATATGGCCGATCCATTGATTGAGGTGACTGATTTTCCAAAAATTTGTTGAGGTGGAACCGGGAAACCAAAGAATGAGGTGAAGGACATGGTTGCCTATGAATTCACAATAGGAGAAGAAGTTTTTATGTTCTAGAGCGACCATGTAAAATGGTTAGCATTGCTAAAATTCATGCAACTAAACCAGGAACAAAATGCCATGGATGATCTTTAGAAAGAGATTGCATTGTCATATGCATAGAACAATCATATGTAGATGACCCTCCATTGCATTTTCCACATATTGGAGCAGATCTTGTTGGTGAATCGAAGAAGACATATATCATCTGGTTTAAAGATTGCTTGAAGGAAATAACCGAAAGAGGATGGAAAAGAGACAAAGGTGTGTTAATTTGTATTTTTATTGATGTTATTGTGTTTTTAGCACCTTTGATTGATTTTATATCAAGTATAAGTATACTTATCCATTATGTCATGTTTGCAGCGAATGAATGAATATTCAGATGACAATGTTGCAATTGAGGTAAAACTATGTTTTGATGTACATTATTTTTTTCCAATTGATTGACTATATCAATGATGCATTATTTATTTCAGTATTCAATAGAATTTTGAGAGCTCATATTCAGATTTTACCATGCATAGGTGACACAAGGAAAAGAAGAAAACTGTAGGATTTTCCTTTCTAGTCTAATGTTTAAATTTCTTCCTACTTCCCTATACATTTCCTTCCATTACATTCTTATAAGTATTCCTCTATGTATTTATCTTTCAAAACTAGTTTGCATTTTCCCTATAATATTTTATATGATGGAAACATATTATTCACAATGAAACTATGTACTTTTCATACCAACTTGGCTTCCCTTACTTGACTGTTGCAGCTGTTACAGGAGCTTCCCTTACCCCAATATCATTTTACTTATAATTTTCTTTCTTTCTAACAATCATGTTCTTTAATTGTATTATATAGTATTTATATGAATTGATTGTTTGTAGAATGAAGAGGAACAACCAAATAAGCTTGTGGTAAGAAACGTAAAAATGTTATCCAATATTCTTGATTCCATACAAATTATACATAATATGGGTCATACTTCATCTGATTTGGTAAGTTACGTAAACTAAGATTTACATTGCTAATTTCTTCTAGGAGTCAAATATAAAAACATTTAAAATATTTGTGTTTTTTTCTTCGAGTTAATGTAGGAAATAATTTGCATCAATAATCCTTCATTTTTGTAGCAACGTAATAGTGAAGGTGATACTGAGATGCAACTTTCAGAAAGGATCCATTCTTCCCAACAATAGGTGACCACACAATATCTTATTTATAATTTTGATAAACTTATTTTATCATTTACGTTTGCATAGTTTTATTTACTGATATGCCCATTGTTTGTAAACATATCAGGGAAAAAGATTAAAGGGTATCAAGAGTCTTTGCATCGGTTCACACACACCTTACGCCTAGATGAGATGAAAGGAAATAAAAGAAAAATTTGAGGATGGATTGAAGCACGAAACTCCATTGTTGTTAACAAGCAATGGAGAAATTTGAAGAGCTCTCAGATTTAATTTGTTGAAGTTTTGATATTACAATCAATTGTATCATTATTTGTAAAACAATTGCGAAGATACTCAAATCATGTCAAAGAAAAAAAATCAAGTTTAATGTTATGGTTTTCTCCTTGAATGAGAAAATAATGTAAGATCCATATGTAGTGCCAATTTTATGCCAAAATCCTCTTCCTCGCTCTTCTTCCGACATGACTTGTAAAATGTAATGAGTTTTCTGTCAAATTTACGATAGCATTTATTATTTACTGTTGAGACTATTTATTATTCTTTGTTGATACTCTTTTGTCGGTTGTAATGGTTCACCGAATGCACCCAACAGTGTCCATTTTGATTGGTTTTGCTAGCATACTTCCATCTGTGCTGAAATAGGAATTTGAAACGAGGATATGGACGTCCACAAAAATAGAACAATAAAAATTCTCCATATTTAGGACTTTTTCTGGTATATTTTCCAATATGCCACATCATAAGCATGCATCTCTCCCTCTTTACAACCATATTTGTTGTTCTTGTTTACAGATTTTTTAATTTCTATTTTTATTTCTATCAGCAACAACAGATATTTTAGTTTTGGGCATTTACCTTTTGGTATGTCTTCCCATACTGCATTTATATCAAATTTTACATCCTCTTCACCTCACATTTAACTTTGACACTCGCATATAAAGTTAAAACAAATACTAGCATTCAATGCATTGGAATATACACACTGTTATTGTTTGCCTATATAACTAGATGTAATACCTTAACAAACAACACACACTTTGCAAACAACTTACAGTAACTGATGAAGGTCTTACCGATTCATTTAGTTAGAGCAACTTCACCATCATCCCTTATCTATTGCGTGCATTTCTTGTGTCAGTTGTTCCCTACAACATTAGTGCAATTTGATGAAAAATCTTTAGAGAGATTTAGATAGATAAATTCGGAGAATGAATCAAACTTTGGTGAAGAAATTACTAGTTGAATGCGTAAATGCTCCTCTACTCACATTGGTATTGCTGCTTGGACATAGAAGAAGTAGACTTTGTGCAAACTGTGGCTGAATGGTGGGGTCCATAGCATGCGTTTCATCAAAGCTATGCAGTCTTCTTGCAAATGAAGAGAAGCGAGAGAAACCCAATGTGTGCTCGCCTGGAGTTGTACATATTTTTGGCTTGCATGACTGACAACTCGGAATGTTCACTTCGACCTGCTCTGTTATGCTTATGATATTATTGAGATGCAAACCTTGTGCCTATTCAAAACAATTCTCATCATTATGTATGAGAGGTGAGGTAGCACAAATAGGAACTTCAATGAGGTTAATTGTGTAAGCTGCAGCGTTGAGAAATTGGAATAATCATATTAAATTTAATCACCTATTATAGATGAATCTGGTACATAGCAGAACACTATAGATTGTCAATCTCCATTCTTCTTAGTTTTAATATCTATAGAAATTGTGTGTAGAAGAGTAATGTCGGGTTACAGGTGATTGGATGTTGTTGATCGGGACTATACTTGTGTGTTGTGTGTATGACTTTGTACTTGTGTGTTGTGTACATATGGTGTGCTTGTGTATTGTGTCCATATTAGATGAATGGGATTATGCATACCTTCTCTATACACGTGTATCTTATTAATAGTATTTAAAGTTATCGAGTATGCTATGACCTTTGCAATATGTTGAAATTTATTCTTAATATACCACACTTTTTTTTGCTCTTTAAGTATTTTCTATTTTTATTGTGTTTATAGTTGCCGTTGGTGTAATGAAGAGGAGGGCAACAAATGACAGAGAAAATATCTAGAAGAGAGACTCAGATTCAAAACCAGAATGTTGGAGTCATGGGCAACTTGCCCTTCAATTTCAACTAATGGACATCCTCACGAAGTATTGACATTTTTTTCCAAATGCATTCAATAGGTCTCCAATTTGAACAGTTCACCTTTGCTAGCATACTCCCGGCCTGTGCCAAAATAAGATCGTTGAAACAAAGTGTGGACATCTGCCAAAGTATATTATAGAGAAGGGATGTTTTTCAGATCGCCACCTTATCGTTTTGTCCATTGGCATAGTAAACACCTAGCTATTGCAAGAAGTGTAAAATAACTTTGTTTGAAAGCTCTCTTTTTCACACACAGGATGTATCATGGAATACCATATTTGTAGCTAACGAGAAGACAAGGACATCCCGACACAACATTAATGTTGCTTCACCGAATGCAACCAACAAGTCCACGCTGATCGGTTCACCTTTATAGCATACTCCTAACCTCTACCAAAACATGACTGTTGAAATAGTGTGTGGACATCCACTAAAGCATTATGGAGAGGGAATTTGGTCAGATGTTTTAGTTTCAAGTGCCCTGACATGATCTGTATGTAAAATGTGCAAGCATGTGAATTGTTTGACAAAATGCCTAAAAGGTATGTGGTCTAATGAATTGTAATGATTGTTGGATGTGCAAAAAAATGGGTTAGTTGAAAATAACTTCGAAACTTTCAAGCAAATGCAATTGGCAGGTGCAAAGCCAAGCTCCACAAACTTTGCCAGCATCCTCCCAACATCTTGACAAAGGTAGTAATCATTGATAATGCAGTAATCAATTGATAATATGTTTTCTATTTTATTTTCTACCTTCAATCTCTGAACATGATCTCTTTCTCACGTATTCACATTCATGTATTGCACTTAGATTGTTGAAAATGAAGTTTTCATTAAAAAAATTATTTTAGTGTTTACCGATATGGACAATATTTTTGTTACGCTCATATTTTTGGCTCAATACCCAAAGATAGTTACTAACGATGGTTTTGAGATTGATGAAAAATGATACCAAGAAAGGGACGTACCAATAGGAAACTATCTAAGTGTGGGGTAATGTTCTTGCATTTGCAAAAAAAAATGATAGCGAACCCTTCAAAAGCTTGTTGTTTATTGTTCCTCACTCAAAGGAGTATTTGAGAAATTGTGAGAGGTCCTTCCTCCAAATCTCCAAAACATATAGCTTTCCTTCACTACCACATTTTACAATGACTTGTTTTAGGCATTCATCTAATCCAATTCTCTTGCACCAATAGACAACCTTAACTACCTTACCTTAGATGTTTAGTGTCGCCATACATGATAGAACAAATCCATAAGAACATTGTATAGACATGATTAGGGTAACTTTGATAAAGAGATAAACGGATATCCTTTGTTAAAAAGTGACAAATTTGTATAAAGATTGAAACTTGCATCATTTATTACGGATGACAACATAGTACGTTGTTGAACTATTTTAATTAAAGTAGAAGGGCATAAGTGGGAAATTATTACAAAGTGACTGAATGAAACAACCTTGAATAGATACATAACATTATAAAATGTAAAATAAACATTAAAAATCCATTTTGTTGAGGCAACAACGTATTACGTTGAGAAATAACCTACTTTGGTATAGATCATGTAGGAGCATAAAAGATGGTATCACGAGTTTTAGATATTATAATGAGCATATCTTGTAAACTAATAATGCGTTTGTTCATCATTTCTCAAGGGTAACAACATAATATGTTGTTGAATTGTAAATCAAAGTAGGAGGGAATGAATATAATTTCGCAACAAAAGCTGAATATAATTTTTACAACACATAAAATTTAATTTCTGCAACAAAAACAAAATATAATATCTGCAATCTTTTTTTGAAAAGGATAAAATATTGATATTGATATGAGGGAAGAATGAGTACAAGATAGAGTTACATGATTGAGGATATATATTTGCAAAATGCACTCATAGATTTGCATATCAAACACAATTATATAGACATTGCACACTGTGGTTGAAAATATAACAATAGTTGTTCCATAAAATTACCCTTAAATTCCATTTGTGTTGGTCTCATCTTCAAGTTCTTCAACAAGCCCCCTTTCCCTATCTCGTTCTGCAGCTCTTTTTAATTCATCCTCCCATGTTAGTCGACGTGATACACAACTCTTTTTTACAATAGGAAAACTAGCTTTCCTATTTGTTGGACATGGGTGCCTTCGATTCAACATCTTCTCTATAAAATCTCTCTCTCGATGAAGTGTATTGTTGAATCCATCATCTACAGGTCTAAACGGTTGTGCCTCAGGATGTTGCACACCTAATATAGAAGATATTTGGCTTCCCCTCAATCGGTTTGTTGTTTCCACAAGTGTATTCTCTAATAAAGTAAGAAATGACTTGTTTAGAGGACCAACAAGATTGTTATCTACTATTTTTCTGATCCTTCTCACTTGTGGGCTCAAGTGTTCATCTTCTTCATTTATAACATGTTTATCTTGTTGCAAAACATGCATAGAGTCTTCACAGGTGTTTGGAGGATTCCATGCTTGACCAAAAGGATCGTCAACCACATGTTCATCTCCACATGCAACATTTGGAGCACAAAATAAACCTTGGAGAACATTACAAATTAGTATAATAAATCAAAGATTTGAATAAAAACCAAAATTAATAGAATTTAGATACAATAAATTACTATGTTGGAAAATCTTGAAAAACATTTTGCCTAGAATACCTGAACATTAAAGTTTTCTCTCGCTGAATTCTTTTTCATCATATTCACTTTAATTACATGCTTACATAAGTACCCATTCTTTGACACTCCACATTCACACATTGCCAAATGTGGGGTTTGATACCATACTTCATAGTGACAAGTATCATCCGTCTGGCTACGAACCCATGCTAACCGTGGGTCAGAGGTATGGAAGGTGACATAATAATCAGGAATGGATTGTGCATGCAACCATTGGTTATTTTCTAGTTTCTCCACTTTGAAGTTACGGTAGAACCCACTTTCCTTACAACATTGACTCCACCAATAATATATAAAAACAACTGTGATTAATTGATGTATCAGCCAGTCAACCCTGTGATGAGATGCTTTTCGAATGGAGGATAACCACTTACTCTTAAGTATAGAGTGATATGCATCTATTACAACATTTGTTTCTTGCCCAAACATGCTTTAAAGTCCGTAGATGTCTCACCCACATTCCAATTCTTAGAAGCGGTGTTCTTGCCAATATTTAATAAATTTTATCTCGTCCACAAATTCTCAGTAACAAAATATTGTGCCATTTTAATAACACTCTCCTCATTATTTGAATGGTGCATAATTTCCCCCAACCTATTAAACATTACACATCTTTTTGATCTTCCTTAACCTTGGCAACAAGATTCTTCAACCATGCCCTCCTTACATGCACCGCATAAGTATACTTCACACCCAAAACTTCCCGTATTTGAAAATGAATTGTATTATAATTTTAAAAATTTGATAGCAAACTTAATATCTATAATTTAAATTTATATATTCTAACAATATACACAAAGAGTAATTTACAACCTAATAGCATTGATTTCAGTCAGTAGCATCATCTACCATGAAAGCATTTAGTTTCCTCTCAAGCATATGAGCATGTGCTTTATTCACCAGCTTTTTCATCCATTGGGTTAAGTCGCTAGTTGTAGCTCTTGACATTATGACCCATGCAATTGGTAGGCCCATGTGTTTGGAATCGAATGCGAGGATGATATAGAGTTTAAACTATGGAGAGTTGACAATGCAATAACAATGTGAATTAGTAGATTATTGGTAAGAAAATGTAACATATTTTTGGAGAATTTTTTTATTGATAAGATTATGTAAAAGAGAATACCTTCATTCCATTGGTCCCAAAAGTGGCATCCATTGCAAGTATGTTGTTATGGCCATATTTTAACATCCACTCAAGTTGTTGTGACATTTGAATGCCCATGATAAATGACACGTGACCATCTTCCTCAACATTTCCTTCATACTCTTGCTATTCAAAACATATATTTGGATTTTGATCTTTCCATACTCTCACACTTTGGGCATCATTTCTATCATACATGTACTTTGCTGCTTTTATTTTTGTATCAATATTTTGAACATCATGTGAAGACAAGAAATCATCATGTTTTGTTTGCCCATCAAACAAGGCTAGCTTCTCATGAACCATTTCATGGTGCTTTTGCAACACAATATCAGCGGCATTCCTAATAACAATAACTTTTCTACCCATTCTTGCAATTCCTTACTAATATGTGGCGCATAATAAGCTCGTGTCCCTTCAAATTTGTGATTTTTTTGGCCATGGCATATATGATTGTTGTTATCCACATGATCCATCTGAGGATATGTGATAAGTGCATATTCACTTCATTTCATAAGAATGCGCATGATTAAAATTGCATTGGCAACCACATTTTATATGTTTACGTCCGTGTCTACTCCTGTCCCTCTAGTTGGAACCTTGGACTTATCATATGGAAAATCATCCTCTTCTTTAAATTCTTCGTGCCCATAGCTACACCAATATCTGCAAAATGTCACTAAAAGTGAGTCATAATAAAATAAACAACAATTTTAAACCGCATTAAAAACATCACCTAACATTGCCACATCGTACATTATATAATTGATGGTGCTATCAATTTGTTGGTCGAAAATCATCGCTTGGGCAGATCTATGGATAAACGAGCCAGCGATTAATGCGAGGCATAGCCCCTCTTTGAGTTAGCAAAGCGAAACCGGTTTATTGCTATTCTACCAAGTAAGAATCATGCGAAGTCTCACAAATTCTGCCTTGGGGGTTTGGGATCTCATCCCGGTAGGGTGTTTCCATTGCGAAAAGAAAGGAAAGGAAGAGGGTATGAAGAAAGAGCAGGTCCGAAGGAGAAAAAAGAAATGAATTCCAAAGCAAAAGGTCGGAAGGTTTATGTTTTGGGATTGGTAGTAAATGAGAGCCAAACCTACTTGCATAAAACGAGCAAAGCAATGCGATGACGAATAAATGACAATAAAACAGACGAGGATCCAACGGGATAAACACACGAGATCGACGTAAGAAAGATCTAATGCACATAACACATGTATTCAGCACAAATTCTAAATAATGTATTAATATTTTCCTTCTGTTACAAAAATCTCAAAGTCTTTTCTCCTCGCTTCTATTTTTCATCTGAAAGATATTCACTCATCCATTCATCCCCAATACAACAAGTGTTGGGGTATTTATAGAAGAAGGAGAGAAAAGAAGGCAAAAAGGAGCCAACAACTTATTTACAAAGATATTTACAAAATATCTAAAAGTCATGTTGACTTTTGACCACTTGAGTGGATGACATCATCCCATGATGCAACATGGATGATGTCATCATTTGTATCAACATACTCCAGATATTCCCAAAAAGAAAGTCGAAGAAGAGAGAGAGAGAAGAAGAAGAAGAAGAAGCTACTCGTCGTCGTCATCCTGCGGCCGAAAGGGGGTGGACTGCTTTTGTTGTTGCTCAGGTGACGAGATATGGAATTGAGAGCGGTATTCCATAAACTTGTTGATCATTGGCCCTAGCTGATCCTGGGAAGGATCCTTGTGCCGATCACTGATCGCCTCACAAGTCTCCCGCTCATCTATGAGTTTCTCGGGGAGCTTGGAATAGTCTTTTTCCGCCTCAATGAGTAACCCAATGAAGTCTCGGCAGGCCAGCAGGTTGTTGATAGACTCTGCGTCAAAAGTGACCTCTGGCCCTATGCCTTGAGAAATGATCTCCTTGAAGATCTGAATGGTCTCCTCAGCTTTTCTTAAAGTAAAGGAAGGAGTAAGTAACCCTGGCGACATGTTAAGAACGATTCGTTCCATTTGGTGCATCGCGTCCAGGGCTTCTTCCTTCACTTTGTCAATCTTTTCTAGGACAAATTCCAGCTGATCCACCCGGTAATCCAGAGTGGACATGATTTTGTTGAGGGCCCTGGGATGGCCGAAGACGCCGAACTTGACCAGATCTTCGACTGAACAGTCGAACATTTGTTGGAAGGTCTCGTGCTGCAGTCTAGCATGTTCCAGCTCTTCCGATATGGGTCCCGCTAATCGCTTGGAGCTCTTTATTCACCTTATTGATGCTTAGATATAAGTTGGAGAACTCGGCGATTACTTTTTCACTGTCTTTGAGGATTTGGCTCCTCCAAGCGGAAACGGCCATACCCTTCTCGCCGATCTTTGTGTACTCATTAATTTTCTCCTGGCTGAGAAGCTCGAAGTCTCGGTGGCGAGTTTGGGAGGCCTTGCTACCCATCTTCTGTAAGGCTTGGAGCAGATATTTGTTTTGCTCTTTCAATTGCCTTTTCTCTTCCTTTGTCTCCTGAAGCTTCTTGCAGAGGGCGTCAACTGCAGAAAGGGCCTCCCCCTGAAGGCTTTCCGAAGACGTCCCCATTGTGACTTGGGTCACAGTATAATCTGTCGAGACAGATCCTCTTTCTCCTTGAGGGGATTGGGGTACGCGATCTCCATAACCCTCTCTCTGCAGCACTTTGAGAGAAGCGTGTGACGGGCTTCTACTTCTTTGCCCCCTTAGATGGGATCACAGAAAAGTCCATCGGAGCGATGGGAACTTTCCTCTTTTGCTGACTTAGCTGCTGGGAGATCCAGGCTGGACCTATGGGAGAAGGGGGCAGCTGCAGTAGTAGAGGGGAAAAACGTGGAGACACGTGGAGGCGGCATGGAGAGAATAGCCGAAGAAGTGCCCACGGGAGGAAGGGATACTGCAGCCGAGGAAGACATAGGAAGGGAAGGGAGCTCAGAGATGAGGGAAGAAATGGAGGAGGAAAGATCGGCGAGGGAAGAGAAGATAGACGAAGAGGCGGGGGAAGTAGAAGAAGGGGGAGAGGACACGACCAAAGGGATGGTCGCTTGAGTCACTCGAGGAGGGGAAGGAAGAGAAGAGGAAGGGACAGAAGGGACCTTGGTTGTTGTAGCAATGCCGACATCCTGAGTGGATGGGCCTATTGGAACATCCTCTTCTGCTTCTTTCTCTGGCGAAGCTTGAGTTATGACTTTGTTCGGGTGCCGTAGTAGAAGGAGGATTTGCTAGAGCTTCTTCCCGAGTGGTCTTTGGATTCACCCTCTATGCCTTTTCCCTTACCTTTAGGCTCTTTGTTTGGATCGGGCGGTGTGCTACCCAATGGGGAGGTTGTGAAATCAACCCCAAGGTAGATTAACCCGTTCATCCGGCACCAATGCTCTGTCCTGCGCAGAGTTTCCTTGACCCTCTCTTCAATCGTCTGAGGTGCCTTAGTTCTATCAATGGCGGAAAAGTCCAATTGTCCCCATCTGTGTTAGTATATACTTGGTCTACTTCATCTTCCGTAGTTTGGAAGCCTTTGGGGACAATTGCTACCCCGTATTGGATGATTTCTGCCAAGGCTAAGCGAGAATGATCCTTTCTCCTGAGCTCAACCTCATGAATGATGTCGATGTAGATGTCCTCGATTTGAGGGACGTGGATTGGATCGAGTTTCGCCCTTGGCAGACAATTCCTTGGGTCGAAGGTAGGCCTGGCCGGGAAATCATGTCTCAAATTAAGCAGCTCCAGCTCTGCGAACATGTCCTTTGCCTTGTGGTGGGTAAGGCATGTATATCGGCCCACTGTGAGGGGGAAAGGAGTTCCACCCTTCTTTCTTTTGAGGCACTTCTCGTGATATGTAATCAGCTGTCTTGACAGCTCCAGCAAAATCAGCTTGGGCCCAGCATACCTCGGCAGTCTGGTCGGCTCTCCCAAGAAGTTGGCTGCCCTCAGATAGGTGAACGTGGGAAATTGGGTGAACAGGGCCCCCCATTTCTCAGTGGCTGCCACTATGCTTTTGGTCGTGCGACCGTAAGTCATATTTGGCCTCAACAGGCAGATGATGTGGTAGAAAAACACATCGTTAATCTTTGTGAATTGAGAGATGCTATTCTCCAGCCTCAATTCTGGGTAGTACTCATATATTTTGACCTGAGGCCAAACCCCACTTCGTATCAGGCCTGGGTAGTCTCTCTCTGATGCTGCAGCATAGACAACATAGGAGTTCATGTAGAAACTCCCTGTTGTATTGAATTGTTGAAACTGCTCGGAGATTGTGCTGCTTATTATTTCTCCCCAGCAAAAGCGCTGATCGGGCACGTTCTTGTTCATGGTCTCTAAGTACCGCAGCATCCATTTATGGAAAAAGTGGGCGTCAGGAAGCCCAAACACTCGCTCAGGAATGTGATAGTGTCATCCGAGCTCCTCTGAGAAGTCGCTGCGGTGGATGATTTGAGGCCATTGGGTCACCACCTTTTTGTTTTTCAAATAGACCTCGTTCATCAGCTGCATGCACTGATCTTCGTTATCGTCCCAGGCCTTAATACAATCCTCTCGGCTGACGGCCACAAAGTGCCAGTGATGAGGGATGTCAAGTATTATTTCGAAGTGGCGGGCAGTGAGGTTAATGACGACCTCGCCCTTGTCATTTACGACACACCTTGTGTCCTTGTTGTAGCACCGGGCGACCACCATCATGAATTCATTATTGACGGTGCTGACTGGGATTCCTCCAGCAAAGTGTAGGGCACTGCCCATTAGTTTGTCCATCCATGGACTTCTTGTTACCTTCTGAGTTCTGCCCCAGAATTCCTCCATATCAATGTGACCCAACTCTGAGTCCCTGATGTCTAGGTCGCATTCGGCCTGGGAGTCGGGCATTCTGACTCTCTGATACTTGTATTTCATCTCTTCTTCTGTAAGTTTGGCCTTGCCTTTGGATTTGGTAGGTCTCCTGCTTGATGTAGACATATGTTCTTCCGAGCTTAATTGCTGATCTGCACGAAGAAGAAGCGAGACCCAATCCAAAAAGGTTGTATTAGCCATTTGATCTTCCATTGAAATGTTAACAGAAGAAAGAGTTAGTGATTTTGAGGCTCAGGGCGCAGGGCGCATGAAAGCTGCAGCTTACAGGGCTAAATAGGTAAGGCACACAGAAAAGAGGTGTTGCAAGGATCAAATTAGCGCCAAAGGCGCATGTATCTTTGTGTAACATGAACTTTTCGTGCGCCACAGGCAGCTTGGCGCGGCGCACAGAGAGGTCTCAGAAAACATGAATGTTTCATGATGAAGGATGCGCTGTGCCTTTATAGTTTTGTACTTGGCGCGTATGAAAGGGGTGTCACATGTATGCTGGGTGCGCCAAAGGGCGCAAGAATCTTTTGTGTTGCATCCAAATTTGATGCGCTTAAGGGGGCGCACGGGAAGCGGTTGCAGCATGTGAGAGAGATGTGCCATGAGGGCGCATATTTTTGTGGCATAATAAAGAAAGCGGCGGATGCACACAAGTGCGCAAAAGGGAAGCTTTTTTAATGTTGCATATCAAGTTCATGCGCCAAAGGTGAAAATAGCAAGCAGGATATGGAGGAGTGCAATAGCAGCGGGATTTTCAAGTCAACGTCATTTTTAAACAGAGCTTCCTCTTCGGCAAAGCAGATCTGGAAAGAGGGGGAGGAATATGGAAAGACAACAAAGGGGGGGGCTAGTTCAATATTTCATTATTTCCAAACTAAAACCAAACCACCAAGCAGTCCAAGAACCAAAAGCGTAAAACACATGAAAGAGATAAGAACCTCTTACCCGGATAAATAGTAAAAACGTGCAAACGGGTCCACAACGCGTTGAAAACGCAGAAGCGAGTGTCTTTGGTAGGTCGAGAGAATACTGAAATCGCATCTCGTGATAATGACATTTGCAGGAGCGCAAATATATATATATGCGAGTCAGTAATAAATGCGCCACCAACTTTGTGAAGGGCGCATGAAAGTTGCTTGTCGACATAGGAAAGCATGCGCCCTTTGGCGCACCAAAGCGTATGACAACACAGAGTTATATGCACCTTTGGCGCACCGGAAGGGGTGTCGACACAAGATTATGCGCCTTTGGCGCACCGAAAAGAGGCGCAACAAATGAGTTGCTGACAAGAAGGCGCATGCGCCACGGCGCACTGCAGGAAGACTCAACATATCAAGGCACACCAAAAGGTGTGTTGACATGAAAAACCATGCGCCAAAGGCTTTAAAGGGGGCGCACCAAAAGTTGTTGTTACATAGTAATTCCATGCGCCCAACCAAAAGACCAAAAATGACTAAGTTCGGAAAACCAGATTTCAGGAAAGGGATTTTGCAACGTTCCGAACGCAAGGGATCCCTAACGAGGGATCGAAACAAAATTTTCGGTATGGTTATCGGTAAAATTGCCCTTGTCAATTTTACGGGATAACACAATCGAACCCGTGTGTACTTTCCTTATGGGTGATGAATGGCTCCAACGTTTGTAATAACTTGTTGGAAATGATGTCTCTTGACATTCTCCTTTAATAAAATCATCTACTCGTCCAACTTCTACCCATGCAACAAAATCCCCTTCCACTCCACGGTTATCTTTAACTTTGCTCCAAACTACATCTAATGCGAAACAGTCCTTCCGGAGGATGTTGGATAGGAATGTCTAACAAGCGCTTCCACTTTGAGTCTCTCGATTATACATTGATGTTAATAACACTACAAATTATTAAAATTTGGAAAAAAATGCTCAAGTTAACACACTATACAATTAGACAATAACACTAACCATTTGATATTTATATTATAGCCGATGCTAAAATGATAAGACCTGCATTCACAAATGTTCAATATGTTAAAGAAATTGAGGATCATTATTAAAAAAATTCAGGTCAACAAAAAAAGTAAAAACGACATCAATAATCTCATAAAATTGAGCTAGCCATATTAATTTCACTCTCATATCACTAAAAAAATAGAATTATTTGAATATTGTTTATTGTAAAACCAATCCTTCTCCCTCACATGATATCTCACTACCTCTTTCTTTTCAACAATGATTTCCACTCATGTTTTCAATAGGAAAAAGTATCAATGCAACAATAGGAAATCTGAAAAAGAAGCATGAAGTATGTAGATCATGATCTATCCTTTTTCTCATGAAAGCCAAAACTATAGATGCACAAAGAAGTTGGTGAATATAACTTAATAGCCAAAGGTTGCGAAGAACCAAATCATCAGATTAGACAATAGAGTATCTTTTCTAAGTTATTCAAGGTTGAGAAATGTTTAAAATCAGCTGTTGCCGTATAGAAGAGAATCAACCCAAAAATAGCTCTCAAGGGTATCACAAATCATCACTAGCATCAATATGAAAGTATGGAAATAATTTTAGGTCTCAAACATGCCACCACTCTAAACAACATAGGCTAGAAAAATTCATTATCATAAACTTTGATTGGAGGAATCATTCATAATATATAATGAATATAGCTTGTAAAAATAATGTGTTCCACCATTTAGTTCGGTGACAACGATAATACGTTGTCAACATGTTGAAATTAAAGTGTGAGAGGATGAATTGGAAAGTATTCCAATTTAATTGAATGAAACACCTTTAAATAGATTATACGATGCAAAAAAACTTTAAAAATGCAGTCGTCAAAGAAACAATGTATTACGTTGAGAAACCACCTTCTTTTATATAGATCATGTAGGCACACTAAGATCTTAAATTATAGTTTTATATAGTACACCATGTATCTTATGTAGCCTAGTAATGAGTCAGGTCATCGTTATCAGGGGTAACAACGTAATATGTTGGTAAATTGCTATACTCGTAGTAGGAGGAATAAATTTATATCCTTTAGGCACATAAGAATGGTGCATTGCAGTTTTATACACTATAATGACTATATCTTGTAAAAATAGTGTGTTCCATCATTTAGTATGGGTGACAACGTAATAATAGGATTTGATACTTTGATGATCCTACATTGTACACATGTGGGCTAAAACCTATGAAGGGAAGAATTGATCATTGAATGGTATCATTTGAAGACCTTGTTTGATGATAAATCGGGTGCATAACAATCTCATAAAGGATTATCTCTGCAAGGAGAACAAAGATGAAGTTTTATATATGCATTCAAGGATATTTAAGGTTCGTAAAAGAGTGTTGTTGAGTTAAGACAGATTGCATGGAGACAAAGAGAGAGTGTTTTTAGAACTCAAGAAGAAATGGAGTGTTGAGGTTGGATAAATGGACTACTAGCTAGGAATTAAAAGTAAATGTGGATAGTGAGGGCGATCAGAACCTTACTCAAAGTACTTGTCATTGGTTATATGCTTAGAAGTCGGACTTAATGCTTGATTGTTCAAAAAGATAGGTGTATGCATACAAAGAAAGATTGAGGGCACGATTGTAGAGAAGAACAAGAACATGAATACGAGAACATGACATGCTCCTTGAGGAGGATTTACCGAGAGCTAAGAGGTACACCAACTATAATGAATATAGCTTGTAAAAATAATGTGTTCCACCATTTAGTTCGGGTGACAACGTAATACGTCGTCGTCGTGTCGAAATTAAAGTGTGAGAGGATGAATTGGAAAGTATTCCAATTTAATTGAATGAAACAACTTTGAATAGATTATTCAGTGCAAAACAAACTTTAAAATGCAGGTCGTCAAAGAAACAACGTATTACGTTGAGAAACCACCTTCTTTGATATAGATCCTGTAGGCACACTAAGATCTTAAATTATAGTTTTATATAGTACACCATGTATCTTATGTAGCCTAGTAACGAGTCAGATCATCGTTATCGGGGTAACAACGTAATATGTTGGTAAATTATTGTACTCATAGTAGGAGGAATGAATTTAGATCCTTTAGGCACATAAGAATGGTGCATTGCGTTTTATACACTATAATGACTATATCTTGTAAAAATAGTGTGCTCCATCATTTAGTATGGGTGACAACATAATAATAGGATTTGATACTTTGATGCTCCTACATTGTACACATGTGGCCTAAAACCTATGAAGGGCGAGAATTGATCATTGAATGGTATCATTTGAAGACCTTGTTTGATGATAAATCGGGTGGATAACAATCTCATAAAGGATTATCTCCATGAGGAGAACAAAGATGAATTTTTATATATGCATTCAAGGATATTTAATGTTCATAAAGAGTGTTGTTGAGTTAAGACAATTTGCATGGAGACAAAGAGAGAGTGTTTTTTTAGAACTCAAGAAGAAATGGAGTGTTGAGGTTGGATAAATGGACTACTAGCTAGGAATTAAAAGGTAAATGTGGACAATGAGGGCATTCAGGAACCTTACTCAAAGTACTTGTCATTGGTTATATGCTTGGAAGTCAAACTTCAATGTTGATTGTTCAAAAAGATAGGTGTATGTAAACAAAGAAAGATTGAGGGCACGATTGTAGAGAATACAAGAACATGAATACGAGAACACGACATGCTCCTTGAGGAGGATTTACCGAGCTAAGAGGTACACCAACTATAATGAATATATCTTGTAAAAATAACGTGTTCCACCATTTAGTTTGGGCTACAACGTAATACGTTGTCGTCATCAAAAAAATTAAAGTGTGAGAGGATGAATTGGAAAGTATTCCAATTTAATTGAATGAAACACCTTTGAATAGATTATTCGAGTGCAAAAAAAACTTAAAAATGCAGTCGTCAAAGAAACAATGTATTACGTTGAGAAACCACCTTCTTTGATATAGATCCAGCATGTAGGCACACTAAGATCTTAAATTATAGTTTTATATAGTACACCATGTATCTTATGTAGCCTAATAATGAGTTAGGTCATTGTTATAAGAGGTAACAACGTAATATGTTGGTAAATTGTTATACTCATAGTAGGAGGAATGAATTCAGATCCTTTAGGCACATAAGAATGGTGCATTGCAGTTTTATACACTATAATGACTATATCTTGTTTAAATAGTGTGCTCCATCATTTAGTATGGGTGATAACGTAATAATAGGATTTGATAATTTGATGATCCTACATTGTACAAATGTGGGCTAAAACCTATGAAGGGAGAATTGATCATTGAATGGTATCATTTGAAGACCTTGTTTGATGATAAATCGGGTGCATAACAATCTCATAAAGGATTATCTCCATGAGGAGAACAAAGATGAAGTCTTATATATGCATTTAAGGGTACTTAATGCTCATAGAAGAATGGTGTTGAGTTAAGACAAATTGCATGGAGACAAAGAGAGAGTGTTTTTAGAACTCGAGAAGAAATGTAGTGTTGAGGTTGGATAAATGGACTACTAGCTAGGAATTAAAGGTAAATGTGGACGGTGAGGTCGATCGAGAACCTTACTCAAAGTACTTGTCATTGGTTATATGCTTGGAAGTCAGACTTAAATGTTGATTGTTCAAAAAGATAGGTGTATGCATACAAAGAAAGATTGAGGGCACGATTGTAGAGAAGAACAAGAACATGAATATGAGAACATGACATGCTCCTTGAGGAGGATTTATCGAGCTAAGAGGTACACCAACTATAATGAATATAGCTTGTAAAAATAACGTGTTCCACCATTTAGTTCGGGTGACAACGTAATACGTTGTCGTCGTGTCGAAATTAAAGTGTGAGAGGATGAATTGGAAAGTATTCCAATTTAATTGAATGAAACAACTTTGAATAGATTATTTAGTGCAAAACAAACTTTAAAAATGTAGGTCGTCAAAGAAACAACGTATTACGTTGAGAAACCACCTTCTTTGATATAGATCCTATAGGCACACTAAGATCTTAAATTATAGTTTTATATAGTACACCATGTATCTTATGTAGCCTAGTAATGAGTCAGATCATTTTTATCAGGGGTAACAACGTAATATGTTGTTAAATTGTTGTACTCATAGTAGGAGGGAATGAATTTAGATCCTTTAGGCACATAAGAATGGTGCATTGCAGTTTTATACACTATAGTGACTATATCTTGTAAAATAGTGTGCTCCATCATTTAGTATGGGTGACAACATAATAATAGGATTTGATACTTTGATGATCCTACATTGTACACATGTGGGCTAAAACCTGTGAAGGGTAGAATTGATCATTGAATGGTATCATTTGAAGACCTTGTTTGATGATAAATCAAGTGCATAAAAGTCTCATAAAGGATTATCTCTGCAAGGGAGAACAAAGATGAAGTTTTATATATGCATTCAAGGATATTTAATGTTCATAAAAGAGTGTTGTTGAGTTAAGACAGTTTGCATGGAGACAAAGAGAGAGTGTTTTTAGAACTCGAGAAGAAATGGAGTGTTGAGGTTGATAAATGGACTACTAGCTAGGAATTAAAAGGTAAATGTGGACAGTGAGGGAAGTCAGAAACTTACTCAAAGTACTTGTCATTGGTTATATGCTTGGAAGTCGGACTTGAATGTTGATTGTTCAAAAAAGATAGGTGTATGCATACAAAAGAAAGATTGAGGCACGATTGTAGAGAAGAACAAGAACATGAATATGAGAACATGACATGCTCCTCGAGGAGGATTTACCGAGCTAAGAGGTACACCAACTATAATGAATATAGCTTGTAAAAATAACGTGTTCCACCATTTAGTTCGGGTGACAACGTAATACGTTGTCGTCGTGTCGAAAATTAAAGTGTGAGAGGATGAATTGGAAGGTATTCAATTTAATTGAATGAAACAACTTTGAATAGATTATTCGATGCAAAAAAAACTTTAAAAATGTAGGTCGTCAAAGAAACAACAATTATTCGTTGAGAAACCACCTTCTTTGATATAGATCCTGTAGGCACACTAAGATCTTAAATTATAGTTTTATATAGTACACCATGTATCTTATGTAGCCTAGTAACGAGTCAGATCATCGTTATCAGGGGTAACAACGTAATATGTTGTTAAATTGTTGTACTCATAGTAGGAGGGAATGGATTTAGATCCTGTAGGCACATAAGAATGGTGCATTGTAGTTTTATACACTATAATGACTATATCTTGTAAAAATAGTGTGTTCCATCATTTAGTATGGGTGACAATGTAATAATAGGATTTGATACTTTGATGATCCTACATTGTACACATGTGGGCTAAAACCTATGAAGGGCAGAATTGATCATTGAATGGTATCATTTGAAGACCTTGTTTGATGATAAATCGGGTGCATAACAATCTCATAAAGGATTATCTCTGCAAGGGAGAACAAAGATGAAGTTTTATATATGCATTCAAGGATATTTAATGTTCATAAAAGAGTTTTGTTGAGTTAAGATAGTTTGCGTGGAGACAAAGAGAGAGAGCGTGTTTTTTTAGAACTCAAGAAGAAATGGAGTGTTGAGGTTGGATAAATGGACTACTAGCTAGGAATTAAAGGTAAATGTGGATAGTGAGGGCAATCAGAACCTTACTCAAAGTACTTGTCATTGGTTATATGCTTGGAAGTCGGACTTAATGTTGATTGTTCAAAAAGATAGGTGTATGCATACAAAGAAAGATTGAGGGCACAATTGTAGAGAAGAACAAGAACATGAATATGAGAACATGACATGCTCCTTGAGGAGGATTTACCGAGCTAAGAGGTACACAAACTATAATGAATATAGCTTGTAAAAATAACGTGTTCCACCATTTAGTTCGGGTGACAATGTAATACGTTGTCGTCATGTCGAAATTAAAGTGTGAGAGAATGAATTGGAAAGTATTCCAATTTAATTGAATGAAACAACTTTGAATAGATTATTCAGTGCAAAACAAACTTTAAAAATGCAGAATTCGTCAAAGAAACAACGTATTACGTTGAGAAACCACCTACTTTGATATAGATCCTGTAGGCACACTAAGATCTTAAATTATAGTTTTATATAGTACACCATGTATCTTATGTAGCCTAGTAATGAGTCAGATCATCATTATCAGGGGTAACAATGTAATATGTTGTTAAATTGTTGTACTCATAGTAGGAGGGAATGGATTTAGATCCTGTAGGCACATAAGAATGGTGCATTGCAGTTTTATACACTATAATGACTATATCTTGTAAAAATAGTGTGCTCATCATTTAGTATGGGTGACAATGTAATAATAGGGTTTGATACTTTGATGATCCTACATTGTACACATGTGGGCTAAAACCTGAAGGGTAGAATTGATCATGAATGGTATCATTTGAAGACCTTGTTTGATGATAAATCGGGTGCATAACAGATCTATAAGGATTATCTCCATGATAACAAAGATGAAGTTATATATGCATTCAAGGATATTTAAGGTTCATAAAAGAGTGTTGTTGAGTTAAGGCAGTTTGCGTGGAGACAAAAAGAGAAGTTAGAACAAAGATGAAGTTTTATATATGCATTCAATGGATATTTAAGGTTCATAAACAAAGATGAAGAGTGTTTCAAGTTGAGTTAAGAGTGTTGTTGAGTTAAGACAGTTTGCGTGGAGACAAAGAGAGAGTGTTTTTAGAACTCAAGAAGAAATGGAGTGTTGAGGTTGGATAAATGGACTACTAGCTAGGAATTAAAAGGTAAATGTGGACAATGAGGGTAGACATGAACCTTACTCAAAGTACTTGTCATTGGTTATATGCTTGGAAGTTAGACTTAATGCTTGATTGTTCAAAAAGATAGGTGTATGCATACAAAGAAAGATTGAGGGCACGATTGTAGAGAAGAACAAGAACATGAATATGAGAACATGACATGCTCCTTGAGGAGGATCTACTGAGCTAAGAGGTACACCAACTATAATGAATATAGCTTGTAAAAATAACGTGTTCCACCATTTAGTTCGGGTGACAACGTAATACGTTGTTGTCGTGTCAAAATTAAAGTGTGAGAGGATGAATTGGAAAGTATTCCAATTTAATTGAATGAAACAACTTTGAATAGATTATTCAGTGCTAAACAAACTTTAAAAATGCAGGTCGTCAAAGAAACAACGTATTACGTTGAGAAACCACCTTCTTAGATATAGATCA
Organism: Taxus wallichiana var. yunnanensis; assembly: GCA_018340775.1. Classification (NCBI taxonomy): domain Eukaryota; kingdom Viridiplantae; phylum Streptophyta; class Pinopsida; order Cupressales; family Taxaceae; genus Taxus; species Taxus wallichiana. Next base: position 262,945,223 of record CM031241.1, read on the forward strand.
TGTAGGCACACTAAGATCTTAAATTATAGTTTTATATAGTACACCATGTATCTTATGTAGCCTAGTAACGAGTCAGATCATCGTTATCACGGGTAACAACGTAATATGTTGTTAAATTGTTGTACTCATAGTAGGAGGGAATGGATTTAGATCCTGTAGGCACATAAGAATGGTGCATTGTAGTTTTATACACTATAATGACTATATCTTGTAAAAATAGTGTGCTCCATCATTTAGTATGGGTGACAACGTAATAATAGGATTTGATACTTTGATGATCCTACATTGTACACATGTGGGCTAAAACCCATGAAGGGAAGAATTGATCATTGAATGGTATCATTTGAAGACCTTGTTTGATGATAAATCGGGTGCATAACAGTCTCATAAAGGATTATCTCCATGAGGAAGAACAAAGATGAAGTTTTATATATGCATTCAGGATATTTAAGGTTCATAAAAGAGTGTTGTTGAGTTAAGACAGGTTTGTATACGTACAAAGAGAGAGTGTTTTTAGAACTCAAGAAGAAATGGAGTGTTGAGGTTGGATAAATGGACTACTAGCTAGGAATTAAAAGGTAAATGTGGACAGTGAGGAAATCAAGAACCTTACTTAAAGTACTTGTCATTGGTTATATGCTTGGAAGTCGGACTTGAATGCTTGATTGTTCAAAAAAAGATAGGTGTATGCATACAAAGAAAGATTGAGGGCAAGATTGTAGAGAAGAATAAGAACATGAATATGAGAACATGACATGCTCCTTGAGGAGGATTTACTGAGCTAAGAGGTACACCAACTATAATGAATATAGCTTGTAAAAATAATGTGTTCCATCATTTAGTTTGGGTGACAACGTAATACGTTGTCGTAGTGTCGAAATTAAAGTGTGAGAGAATGAATTGGAAAATATTCCAATTTAATTGAATGAAACAACTTTGAATAGATTATTCAGTGCAAAAAAACTTTAAAAATGCAGGTCGTCAAAGAAACAATGTATTATGTTGAGAAACCACCTACTTTGATATAGATCATGTAGGCACACTAAGATCTTAAATTATAGTTTTATATAGTACACCATGTATCTTATGTAGCCTAGTAACGAGTCAGATCATCGTTATCAGGGGTAACAATGTAATATGTTGTTAAATTGTTGTACTCATAGTAGGAGGGAATGGATTTGAAATTATTTCAAAGTAATTGAATGAAACAAATTTGAATAGTTTCATAACACTATGATGTGCAAAACAATCTTTAGAAATGCATGTCGTTGATGCAACAACGTATTACGTGGGAAAAAAACCTACTTTTATATAGATCCCGTAGGCACATAAGAATGTGGCATCATAGTTTTATACACTATAATGACTATAGCTTGTAAAAATAACGTATTCCATCATTTAGATTGGGCGACAACGTAATATGTTGTTGTATTGTTGTAAAAAAACTCTCTCAAGAAAAATATTACCTTGAATATTAGATATAAGTATCTGAATCACCATTCAACTTATAATTTCTTTGTTTTCAATTAGCCTTGTTTCAAATAAATCTTGCAAACACTAACCAGAATTGTTATTCCTTTCAACTTTGATAGATGACTATAAAATGATGTTGTGGTAAATGACTGGAAAAATAGTTCAAAAACTTAATAAATTAATAAACAAGATGAGTTGAACTTATCAATTTTTAAAAAATGTAATGTTCTTACACGATTTGCATGTACATATTATTTCCAAATTTTCCTACTGTCATGAGCAATGTTCTTTTCTCATAGCCAACCTTCAAATCTCCTTTAACTTCCATAAAAGCTGAATGAAGTATGACTCATTGTTCTTTTTTAATACTTAAATAAATCATTTATGTAAAAATAAAATAAAAAAGCGAATACTAGTGGCGCCAAAAAGTGGAGTAAATAGTTTAATGGATATAATTTAGGTAGCAAGGAATTAATGGTAGCATTCAATAAATATTTGAAATGATACTTTGAAATGGTGCAACATATTCATAACAATAAATGTGAATAGATAGGTATAGTTGAGCAGTCAGGGGAAGTATTGAAATGACTTGGGTTCTATTAACTTTTTTTAACTCCGTGAAAACACTTTGGGACAGGTGCTGAGTCGGCCCGACTCAACTCACTACTCCCTGCGAACTTACGTGAGGGATAGGGCCAACCGACATCTCTGAACTCCACCTTAACCACATTTTATTGGAAATTTGGTGTATGAGACACTAATTGTTGGAAGTTAATGAAGAATTTAACACCGTAATTGTAGTATAGAGTTAATTGTGAAAATTGTGAAGTATATACCTAAATTCAGATATGGTCGAGAGGTAATTCAGATATTCAGTGCAACTATGGAGATTTCTTTACCAGAAAAAGATAAAAGAAATATCTACAATAGTTCCATAGATACACACAGAAATACCTTGGGTAAACAAATTTTAGAATGAATATAACTAAATATTTGAAGTCGAAACAAAACTATCTAAATAAAAGTTTAGTATGAGAGTTTTGAGAAAGCTTAAACACACCTTGAAAGCTAACCAGGCGATAGTTATGGCCTGTATCAAGAGTATCTTCAGGGAGAAGAAGTTTGAGTTGCTTCTGAGCTATTGATTCGCTATTCTTTGTAGAAAGTGTTGTAACAAGAGCCACACAGTGCCCAAGATTTGAACCCATCACCTCATTTGCACAAACAGACCAATAAATCCTTGAATCTTACCCCCTGGATGCTCCACAATTTCTGTTTCAGCATCTGAAGCTTGACAGTTCCCATTACTTTGCAACCACTGAGAACAACAAGAACAAACAAAAATCAACTAAATTTGGGGTATTTGAAGAAATTAGGCATCCGAATAATATCTAGAAAAATAGTAGTTTCGTCACAATAAGCCCAAAAAGTCTATGGGACAATGATTTCTTTGACAACGACAGGGATCGAAGCGGAGGATTACTAATGCTTTGTCACGCGGAAAGAAGAAAAAAGAACACAACGAAACCCCAATTTATGGTTTATTTCTTTGGAGCAAAACACTTTCTGTTATTTATGGGATTCTTCATAAGCTCAAGCGGTAAAAATGGCACCGAACAGGACCATGAGCCTCTCACAAACGAAGGATCTCCTCGTCCCCCAAAAGACAGGTTTAATTTAGCCTACATCTCCTACTTCATACGAGGCACAAGGTTTTTGCTCCCGTGGAACGCCTACATAATGGCCGTGGATTATTTCAGTTATATTTAACCAGGAAAGCAGATGGACGGGGTTTTTTTACGCCCGGGTGCCATGCATCACTTTCCTTTTAGTTCCGCTCAAATCGCACTTTGAGGTCTAATGCTCGAGTCCAGATAAATTTAGGGCTTTCTCTGTTTTTAATGCACCTTGCTGCAAAATGTGAACCCTTCGAAGCGGAGGAAATTTTTTTAGGCACACATCCATATGCACAGTGTAAAGTTGTGTTAATGGCAAGCCGACACCATAGATGACCATCCCACGCCATTCAACAATGATAGCCCGAAAATCGAAGATGCGCACGGTGATGATGATGAGAAACCATAATACTCGTGAATACTAAAAATCAAGACAAGCTCACGAAAAAGATAATGTATGAATCGTATAGCTCCATCACAATCTTTTTGGGCAGATTATACGCAATCCCACCGTGTTTGGCGATACAAAGCATGCAAACTATAGTAGAAAACAACTTAAGAAAGCAAAAAATAGGAAAAGCATTAAATTTTATTATGTGTCTAAAACGTCAAAACACCCGTCAAGTTTAAGACAGTTCCATGAATGTTCGCAAAGCCTTTTCCCATAAGGGTAACGCCTTGACGTAATCAACAACGCCTTTGAAATGCAACTATCAAAATGGCTTCTTTTAAACTAATAAATTTAATGACATGCCAAAAGTAATAAAAGTTGAATTCTAAAAATAAAATTAAAATTAAAATTAGATGTATTAAAATAATACTAATTTTTCCTTTCCTCCTTTTTAAAAAAAAAGCACCACCTATACCTACTCCAAAAACTTTCCACGAGAACAAAAAATTGCAAGCGCCAAATATTCCGTCAGAAGTCTGTCAAATCACATTTGCCGATCACAGACACGGGGAACTACAACGCGGGCACACCCTGAAAGTGAAATAAAAACGGAAAATTTGTAGCTATAACGGCCGTTAGTTTCCAAGTTTGACTGTAAGGAGGGACCCAGTTTACACGTCTTGACTCTTCCAACTTGATGGAATCTTCAACGAAAAACACCCCTCCAAATTAACGCCTCATTTTATTAGTTCTGAACGGTAAGTACCAAGTCGCCCATAAAATTTTCGCAGAAACTAGTTTACGTAGTTTGCAGAATTCAATAGCAGTAGATGATTTAATTAGATTATCCAACCGGCAGCTACTCTTTATTTGTCGTCAAGAGATAATCGTGTTTTGTTGGGTTTTAATTAATTATTAATATGTTCGATGTCCGGCTGTGCCGATAACATGTTCAATCTCCTGTTATTTTCCAGCCTGATTGAAATTGGTAGTGTATATCAACAAAATGAGTAACTCGAATACCATGGATAATACCATTTCAAATTTAGTTAGCCGCGGATCTTCTTCAACCGCTGCCCCTGTCCATTCCAACTTGTCCCTGAATCTAGTTATACAGTACATCGATAAAGTTTTATCTGCTATTGCTAACAAGGTACGTTATATTTGTTTCCTCCACCTACCTTTACACCATTTACCCTGTTTGTTAGTAGTGTTTGATAGATACAAAATTAATGTCTACAGGGCGTGCTTGACAGTGGAATAAAACTAAAGGATTTAGTGCAGTCTACTTCCTCAGATCTTTCAAAGTTGCTTGATGGCATTTCCCAAGGTGCAAAGATGCTCACCAATCAGGTAATTTCTCAGATTTTTTAACTTGCTTATTTCATGAAAATTAGAAGGTGAAGATATTTACATTTATTTTTTGTTTGAATCAGAAATTCATGACAACCAAGCTGTCTACCGAAGCACAAACAGTGGCTTTGGATTTACTGAGAGGTGTGGGAAATGCCCATTGGGCTGCAGTGGGGCTTTTGGTGATTGCTAATGTTTTAGACAGATTTGACAAGATTTCTGCAAATGACAGAGAATGCTTAGACCTTCTTAGAGCTATGCTTAATTTGGGTAAATATATGAAGCAGCTCAAAGATAACCACTTTGATTTGCACAGGGAAATTTTAGAAAAAATGTCTGAAGGTGTTCAATTGATAGTTAGTGGAGCGATTTTGTGTCATTCCTTCATCGGATCCAAGAAAATATCCAAGTAAGTCACTAATATATATATTTTTTCTTTCCCATGTATTTCTTTAATCAAGTTAGTCAAGAAAGAGCACGACTCTAAAACTTGTATGGTAACGTCAAAGATTCCTGTTGACTACGAAAATTCGTGAAGATTTGGTTTATGTGCGCGGAAGAGTGGATTATATGAAATCTGATCTGGTTCTTCAAATGCAAGTTCTTATCATGTCTAGTACACTTACCTTCTACATTTCAACGCGTCAAGACCAACATGACATGTTAATCCATCACGATCAATATGATACAGGTTTGGATGTTTTTTAATGCGAATTCCATCTACGACATACTCAAAAAATTATTTAGACGAATCTTGATATACAATTAACCAGGTGGGATCGAGAAGATTAATTCCTTCACCTTTTATTAATTCTATTAATTATATATATGGCTTAATTTAAGTGTTAAATTTGCATTATCAGGTGTGACACAGCAGGGATCTGAAACAGTGATGTATGGATTAGAGTCAGAAGTTAGCTCCTCTAACAGACAAGATAATTATAATGAGATAAATGGGTACCCACAACAACAAATGGCACCACCCAATGTTTTCAGTGCCAGAAGATTTCTCAGAGGAATTCTTCCTGGCATATTCCGAAGACGGTTAAAGGCAATCCAACCTTCAGCAATTGAGGTCACAAGGAAGGAATTGCGGATTGCAGGAATAGTAGGCCAAGGGGCTTCCGGCACCGTTTACTTGGTAAGTTGCCTTGCTTTTCAAGGCAAACATGTTTATATGGAAATAACGGTGTTAAGGTTCATTAATTTTTTCTCTTTTTTTTTCAAGGGAACTTTATGTGATGGAAGAAAAGTGGCAGTCAAGATAGTAAATAGTAAACGGATCTGGGAAAATGAAATGGCTATTTTAACAAGAAAACACCATCCAAACATCGTGAAGCTGGTGGGATATTGTTTTAAAGACGATTTGATGTTGGTGTTTGAATATATGGCCGGAGGAAATCTGCATGATTTACTTCTAGGTAAGCATCCTCCCCTGTTCTTTTGTGGCTGTTTTTAGGTAAAAGGAATGTTTAACTTACATTACATGTAAAGGTAATGTCTAAATAGTTTTAAATGACAGATGGAAAAAATCAGCAAATTATCGATTGGCCTGCAAGAAGGAAAATTATATGTGAGATATTAGAGGGAGTCGTTTACCTTCATGAGGGCGAGAATGGATGTGTGGTGCACAGAGACATTAAACCCAGAAACATTCTTCTTGATGAAAATTTTAATGCTAAGATTTCAGATTTCGGAATTTCTAATATATTCACTGATGACACCCAATATACTCATGAAGAGACGTGGACAGAGAGTGGAGTGCCTCCACGCGAGTATGCCCAAGACGAGACCCGTGTAACGACAAATGTTGCGGGAACATGGTAAGATCATTAACTATGAAATTAGGTGATTTCATTTTCTCCGAGATTAATCTGCCAAGTTGCCCAGCTAAAATGAGCTTTTCTTGAACCATATTTGGCTCTGCAGGGGTTACATTGATCCTGAGTATATGATGTCTGGTAAGCTGACTGAGAAAGCAGACATTTACAGCTTTGGAATATTGTTGCTAAATATCGTGTCTGGGAAAGAATGTATACTACAGAGAGATCAGGGGCATTACGGTCTCGAGGAATTGGTAAGCATTGCAGTTCAAGTTACATATAGAAATAGTCATTTGTAGTTTTATGTTATGGTTTGGCATGGTGTGGATGCAGGCGTGGAAGCTGCAGAAAGAGGATCGCCTTAACGAGCTAATTGACCGGCGATTAGTGAACAGCAATGAGTTTAATTTAAGCGAGATATTGAGAACAACGATGATAGCCCTTTGGTGTATTCAAAGGGAATCCAAAGTACGCCCATCTGCATCTCAAGTGCTACGCATGCTTTCATCGGAAGAGGAAGATCAGGAAATTCCCACCCCACCAGTGCCAAATAAATTCCATTTTGATTATAGCCACTCCTCCTCAGGAGATGATAGCTTGAGTTCCACACGTGCACATGAGGATCACGTTTCGTCGATGTTGGAGGAGCTAGTTGGGGAAATCGAAGAAACTACCTCTCAATTTTAAAACAAACGCTTCCTAAGCAATTTAATTTTTTCATCAATGTTTTTATTAATTAAGAAGTGAGGCGCAGCTCTGAGATTTGACGCCCGTTCTGCATGCTTTTGATGGTTGTACACGTATTTGACACTTTTAAATAATATTAACCCTCCCTCATGACGTGTAGTTAGTTATAAAAATATTTTTAATATATTCGTGAATTAACATAATTTTCCCATAAGTATAATCTCTTATAAAACTATATGGATTGAACTTACAAACTAAACAAACTCGGTAAAATGACACTGATTTTTGATACTTTTCCATTCCTAAAATATGCTGACAGGGGATTTTGAATAAGAAATACATGACAACCAAATTGTCTAGGGAAGCAAAAGCAGTGGCTTTGGATGTCCTGAGAGGAGTTGGAAATTCCTATTGGGCTCCAGTGGGGATTTTTGTTATTGCTAATGTTAAGACGCAAGAGCAAGACATGGAATCCGAGAGGGCCAAATTTATATGATTTTGATTCCAAATGACCTATTGAGTCCATTCCCACCATTTTCAAGACCTGATTCAACTTGAAAGTTTCATTTTCAGTCCATTTTCCACTTTTACTAAATGACCCGTGGTCTTTTGGATCTGAATGTCTCCGCGGATTGAAAAATATGCGAGACACTAACTCCTATGCATCTACAAAAATCATATGTTCTTCCTCCGTAAGTCGTGGAGGAATAAATCCTTATTTTATAACCTTTGCATAATTCCTACCACCTTTGTTGCATGACTTTTGATTTTGGTGTTCCTTTCCCTCATTCCACGGGTTTGAAAAAACCTGTGGGATGTTGTATACTTAAGGAACCCGCAGAACACTAGAATAGTGTTCCGCGACTTCTTAATTTAACCACTTTGTACTTAACCCCTTGGGCTCCTCGTGGCAGCTAACTTTAATTATACTTATATCACGACATCTGAGGAACAAAACCCATGTTTTTGTTTCTTGATTTCACAAACTCCCTGTAAGATCCCACTTAAGTATCCTTTGGGCTCAATTCTCCTTTATTCCATGGGTTTGAGAAACCCGCATGGAACACTACATTCTGGAAGTCCACGAAAGATTGAGTCCTAGTGTCCACAACTTTTGAGCAAGATTTTTTTAAGTCCAAAGTTGGAGATCACATAAGTGCCGCTCCACATTGTGTTAAACTTGGAATGCTTACTTGGTTTGCCTCTATCTTGATCTCACTTAAGAACAAGGTCTCCTTTTTGAAAATTCATAGTCAATGCTTTCCTATCAAAACATTTCTTTACTGGAGCTTGATTCGATTCCATTGTTTGCATGGATCGTTGTCTCGATTCTTCAAGTTCCATAAACTCTACATATCTAATTTCCATAGCTCCAAATTCAAACAATTCTAGCTATTTGATGAGCTCTAATGCTGGTAACTTAACAGATACCAACAACCTTATTTATTTACCATAAACTAGCTTGTAGGGTAAACTTCATGTTGATCTCTTGGAGGTCATTTTATCAGCCCATAATGTTGATTTAAATCTAGTTTGCCATGTTCTTTGATTTTACTCTAAGGCCCTCCTTATGATCCTCAAAAAGTTCTTGTTGGTTGACTCGACCTGACCTGTTGCATTGGGGATAGTAGTTCAAAGAAGTGCTCAAATAAATCCCATTCTTGACAGCCCAGTCAAATATTTTTATGCCAAGAAACGTCAAATCATTATAAAAAATGATTGTAGAGGGGACATTAAACCTGGCTATAATGTCTTCATAGAAATCTAGGATGTTGGTTTCATTCGATTCTTTGATGAAACTACCTCTGTCCACTTGGTGAAATAATATGGGGCTACCAGGATCCACTTGTTCCCCAAACTAGAGTGCGGATTGATCACTCCAATAAAATCCATCCCCCAATGTATGAATGGTTGATCCACTAAGATGGGGTGAAGTGGAAGAGATGCTTAATTTATCTTTTCCTATAAAAAACAAACGTCTTACATTTTCTCACTTATACATGGAAATATTTAAAGAGATTTGGAAAATAATAACCACCCTTCATGATTATAAGTAATGATATTCTTAAGGTTGAAATGCCCTCCTTCTTCTCCATCACGAAACTCATGTAAATTTTTCTCAACTTGATTCGACTCAATGCACTAAAAAGGACACCATTCACATCATTTCTAAATAAAATCCCATCAATAAGCACATAAGGGATTTATTGGAGTCAAAATACCTTATTTTTTCCTTTCTTAAGCCTAGAGGACACAACCTATTTGGATAAAATGTACAATGTTGCGGGTCCAACATGTTGTATGTGAAATATCTGTGGGTTCATCTGGGTCATGTTGAAGTACCAAAATGGTATCTCCTTCATTCTATGGATCTGAAACTAGCTGCTTACATAGACCTTTTCCCCTCATTAGTTTGGTTATCCTGATGTCCACATCATACTCCATCACTTTTGTTATCCAACTAGCCCTTTTCTCGTTCAAATCTCTATTTAATAGAAATTATTCACACTAGAATGTGATACCATCAGGTGGATTTTTTGGCAAGATATCAAATGTTTAAAAAATTTCAAACTTATTTTGACATTCAGAGCCCACTCCTCAACAAATGAGTATCTCACCTCGTACTCTTTTATCCCTTGGATAAAGAATGTAATAATTTGTTCCAAACCTTCCTTGTTTTGATGTAATAACATGAAAAATATGATATTTATTCCTCCAAAGGCATATAAGGTGAATTCTTGGGATAAATCCATGTTAATGAGGGTAGGAGCTCATGTTCTTACTTATTTTATGGCCTCAAAATTTCCCTTCCCCTCCACAGTCCATTTGAAAGGAACATTCTTATTTAACATAGATGTTAATGGCTTGACACATGTGGCAAAACATGGAATGAAATTCCTAACAAAGTTGATCCTTTCTAGGAAAATTTGCAATTCCTTCTTATGACTAGGAAATGATAGTGCCAAGATGGTACTCACCCTTTTATCTTGATCTATTACAAGCCCTTGTTTGGAGACAATGTGGCCTAGGAGCTTGCCTTCATGTGCTAGGAAGATACACTTCTTGGGATTAAAAAAACCAAATTGTCTACACCTTTTGAATACCCACCTGAGGTGAAAAAGGTGATCATTTACATTCTCATAGAATATTGTGATATCATCAAGGTAGAAAATAAAAATTCTATTAATCAACACCTTGAATTCCATATCCATGGATCTTAGAAATATTGCTCCAGCATTGGATAAACCAAAAGGAATTTTATTGTAGGCATAGGTTCTCCATTTGGTGGTAAAGGTGGTTATGAACCGATCCTCTTTCTTCATCATTATATGATTGTATTTTGAGTAACCATCCAATAATGGAAAATATTTATAAACCTACTACCATCTATAAAATTTGCTCCATAGAAGGAAGATGACAATGATCATTCAAATATGCCTTATTTACATCTTTGGAATCAATGCATAGTCCAATTTCTCCATTTCTCTTCTGCACAAGACTAAATTTTCAACCAAAGTTGAATGTTTGATGGGGAAAATGATGTTTTCCTCAACCAACTTATTCAATTCCTTCTTCATAAGAGGCTCAATATGTGGATTGACATGCGTATGTTTTTGTCTAATAACCTAGTTATGGGATCTAACTCAATAGTGTGTTGTGCCAAATCAGGATCAAAACCTCTAAGGTCTTCATAGCTCTGAGAAAAACATCATGAAACTCTTGAAAAATATCTACAAAAGCATGTTTCTCTAGTGGGTTATATACCTTTCCGAGTCTTGAGTAACTTGTCCTTGCCAACTAAAATAGGTTCATAGTCCTCATCTTTGACTATCATGATTGATTTTTCTCTTCTTAGCTGGTCATCAAGTTGAAAATAGATTCCAAAGTGACTAAACATTTGGGAAGTTTATTTGACCTTAGTTGGATAATTTTGTCTGTTAGAGTAGGTATTTACCTTAGCTCATGTTCACCTAGGTACTTTATTTACCTTTATTGTATTTATCCTCACCCACTTATGTGTGTGGATATATATTTTTTATCTTATTTAGATATTAGGAGGATATTATCTAGTTGTTAGGTATAGTTCTTTCCTTGATCTATGGTCTTGACTAGTTCTTGATGACTAGTTATTTCTTTGATTTATGGCTTTATCTATGACCTTGGTAGTTCTTAGATTATTATTCCTTGCCTATATAAGCAAGGCCCATTCTCATTGTATTTCATAGAGTTCCATAATAATATATGATATTGTTGTTCATTTGTTTGCAAAGGTTTTATGTAAAGTTATTCTGGCAATTATTTTCATCTTATTGATTGTGGTGTTTGATTAGCATCTATGTTCTTGGCTTGGTACAATCTATTATCGTTCCTTTTATGGTATCAGAGCAAGAGATTGCTATTGACATCCGTCTGTAAGTTTTATTTTGTAAATAATTCTTTGTATATTCATATATTTGGGATTTGGTCTTTTGTTGTTGCGTGAGGTTTTATGCAAAATAGAGGCTTCCATTGGATCGGAAGGTGGCAAAACCCTAAGATCGACTGTAAACTCGACCATTTCGGAGGTAGTCATTTTTTTGGTTTTGTTGTTGTTGCATCATCTCATTCATGCCATCGAAGAAGAAAACCAGAAATTTTTTTTTGAGTTTTGTTGGGTTTTGAGATTTGAATTGGGTTTTTTTCTGCGGCGTAGCTTTTTTGGTTTATGAGGAAGGATTTTTTTCGACATCCATTCTTAGCCCCCTGGTCATATGGTGTGGTCATATGAGGGCTTAAAGCTTGTGATTCCTACTAGTAGGTGCTTAACTCCAGCCCCTTTCTTTGTTTTGTGTGGTGAAGGCAAGAGCATTTTATTTTGTTTTAGTGGCAACTAAAATAAATAGCAGAGCATAATATTGAAAAGTTTGTATCTTTTGATCGGTAACTCGGTTTTGAGTGCCGTTTTTGCAAAAGTGCTTATTTTTTTCGTGCTCTTTCCATTGGAAATATTTATTTTGAGAATTTCACTATAATTATAAAGTGTCAAATATGTTTGTAATCAAATATGGACGTAATTTGGTGAGCCCGACATCCTAAACTTTTGGGATTTACATTGTTGTATCTATCATGGATTATGAGAATGATATGATTTTCTCTAGAAGTGTGTGGACTTCAAGAGGATATTGTAAAATTTGTGGAAGAAAATAGATCACTCAAGAAGTGAAATTATCTTCTACAATCACTCATTCACGATAAGGATACAATAATACAATCCCTACAGTAGAAACTTGCTAGCCTACAACATCACCATCATATTGTGGATAGTCATATCCATGCTCCTAGTCAACTTGCAGCTATTGCTCTTGTACCCATGTCACATTGATCTTCAGTCTTTGAGCACATTTTGCTCTTGATGCTCCTAATCTGTGAGGCTTGTTTCTTACATGTTTTTCCACATCTGTGCCTATTACAGTACCACATGTTGTGTATCCTACTTTTGCTCAACTGCATGGCTTTTTTGAGAAGCATACCACTGCATTCGGTTCTCACATGCTCCGTTCTATGGGATTCACTGGCAGAGGTATTGGCAGACACTCACAGGGTATTATTTCCCCTCTTCCACATGTTAAGTGGAATTCTCGCCATGACATTAGTTTTCGAGAAAATACTTCATTGAGATCACACATTGACAGAGCTCCTTTTTTGTTCACTCGACTCTTTATGAGGATCATGAGCAACACATGAGTTCTGCACCTTCACTCAAGCTTGAGAAACCTGAGATTTCAGCTGTTAGACATGATCAATCTGACACACATTCTAATGTTCCTTTCATGCACCCATTGTGCATTTTGCACCAAGTCATATACATGCATCTTCTTCATCCATCCGTGTTGATTTGGGGTGGATATCTGATCACTCGTGGCGGTGACATAGGCATTCGTTGAGAGGACTCTATAGGCATGGCTCCTCCACCATTCGACCTCTTGCTCCACTTTCTATACCTTTTGCATTGTAATGCTCCTTGTTTTGAGCATTTTTCTTTAGTAGGTGTAGTGTATCTCTCTTGTTTGTTGAGAGATTTTGTATCTGTATTTTTGACACTTTTGGCATGTTGACAGTCTCTCTTGCATGGGAGCTATTCTAGTGAAGCCCAATGTTATTTTGTTAGTATTCAAGTAGTATATGGTGTCACTCTACCCATTCAGACAATATGGGAGGGTGTAGTGTTGATATTGCTTCTTTGAGTTTCGTGTACTTGCCTTGTTACCTTGGATTTTCTTGGATCGTGGCACTCCTATTTATTTGGATCTCGTGTCCTTACCTTGTTGCCTTGGTTGTTTTTGGATCGCGGCACACCTATTTGTAGCAGTTGATCACGTTATGTTTGGTGTTTGTTTTTACACTTTTGACATCACTCCGTTGACAGTCTCCTTGTATGGAGCTATTCTGGTGAAGCCCAGTGTCAGTTGTTTTTGAGTTTTATGATCGAGCAGTGGATTCAACCACAATTCACACCAAACTTCTTCAACATTGTATGAGTTTTTTGAGTTGAGCTTCTTGGGATGCCTTGCAACGTGGGTTTTTACTCTCTTTACTTTGTTGTTATTGGTTTTGGGTACCTTGAGTTGTCCCTTTTTCCCAGTTATTGTACATGAGTACCTCATCAGGACTAGTTGGGGACTCATATTGTGGACATGCCACTTCTATTTTGGACCCTAGCTTCACTTGAGGGGGTGTTAGAGTAGGTATTTACCTTAGCTCATGTTCACCTAGGTACTTTATTTACCTTTATTGTATTTATCCTCACCCACTTATGTGTGTGGATATTTCTTTTATCTTATTTAGATATTAGGAGATATTATCTAGTTGTTAGGTATAGTTCTTTCCTTGATCTATGGTATTGACTAGATCCTTGATGTCTAGTTCTCTCCTAAATCTATGGTCTTGACTAGTTCTTTGATGACTAGTTATTTCCTTGATTTATGGCTTGATCTACGACCTTGACTGGTTCTTAGATTGTTATTCCTTGCCTATATAAGCAAGGCCCATTCTCATTGTATTTCATTGAGTTCCATAATAATATATGATATTGTTGTTCATTTTTTTGCAAAGGTTTTATGTAAAGTTATTATGGTGAATTGCTTTCATCTTATTGATCGTGGTGTTTGATTAGCATCTGTGTTCTTGGCTTGGTACAATCTGGTTATCGTTCCTTTTATTGTCTCCATACCACTACTCCAACTTGTTCTAATTTCTTGAAGATAACTCCACCTCTTCTTGGATGAAGTTAATGATATTTTAATCATTTTCAAATGTTGTCCAATTTGTGTTGTTATCTAGTAACATAGGCCTCGCCACCACTTTGATATGCAACTACCATTTAATTCTTTTGGCATCTTCAATAACATCAAATCTTTCTCCCTCTACGGCTAACCTGTCTATAGATTCATTTTCTCCTCTTGGTATGACACAAATATTTAAAGATACAAAATCCTCTAGGAGGTCCTATACTCTATGCTTGTAAGCTCTAAGAAAATAATTGTTATCCATATTCAATCCTATGACCTGGTTCACCACTAAATCACTATCCATGAGGGTTTGCAATTGTTTGATCTTCTTTTTCTTTCCCATTACAAGCCATGTATAAGAGACTCATACTATGTTGAGTTGTTAGAATAACTGAATTGGAATCTAAAATAAGAAATATATTTCATACCCAGGTAGGAGATATTTAAAATAGAACCCCTCTTTCCCCTTGTTTGCTTCTTGAACAATCAAATAAAATTTTCAAAATGCCATCATCCTATTTTTCTTTTGATTTGACAATATCAGCATGCACATGTGAAATTTATTCATGAAGACAATAGATGCCAAGGCCAACCTCCTCAATTTATTTATATGGATAAAAACCATAACATTAATCTCTTCATTCATCAAGAAGTAGATCTAGGATGCCTTCATTTGAGTATCCACTTCTTGAATGCTTGGGTGATCTTCTTGAAGGAAAATATTGCAATTCATGTTGATGGGACTGGGTGTGTGAGGTCCTATGTGATATGTGAAAATAATATTCGATCTTATAGTAACCTTGGTACCATCCCTGGTTCTAAAGATGATATGAGACCAATTTGTGGATAAGTATCCACTAATATTGGCAGTGAAATCCCATGAGAGGCACAAGGAAAAGAATGGGGAAGATAAATGATGAACACATCTTGTAGAATTGAGAAGTTGGGGCATGCATGCAATATAAGACTTAAACCTCTTACAACTCCAATAGTTCCTATCACGATTCCATCCAATTACACTAATCCTATAAAGAGTGACTCATATTCAAGGACAAGCTATTTTTCTATTTGTTTGGACATCACCGAACTACTTGCCCTTGAGTCTATCATGTAATTGTATACCAACTGATTTCCTATGAAGAGAGATACATAGAAGGGTGGTGGCTTTATAATTTTACTTGATAGGTCATAATTATATTGAAGTGCATTGGTGAGTACAAATTTTCCTTTCTCCTTGGGTGTTTCATGTGATGCGGGAAGATCAACTATGGCGGATTAAAGGAGATCTCTTTTTCCAGGGATAGCTAGAGATTCCCACATTGAGATGCTTACATAAGTCCTTTTCATTTGATCCAGAATATTGAAAGGAGAAATCATGATTTTCTAATAGAGGAGTGAAATTGTCCCTCCTTGTTTGTTCAATCCATGGGATTTTTATTTTGGGTTGTATAAATTCTTCATTTTGTGGTTTCCTCTACTTGTCAGATTTTCTACATTCCACGGGTTTGGTGCTGAAACTTGAAATCAACCTGACTCTGTGGGTTTCTTGATATGAGGATGAGAATTTGGAGGAATAAATGGTGGAGCACTTGATTTCACTTACTTTCTTTTTGACATGGTGTTTGTGGCTACACTTGATGAAGGTTTGCTTGATTTCTCTCATGTAATTGGTTAACTCCACATAATTCTTTAATTTACCAATTTACAAGTGAAGTATCACTTGGTGAAATTTCCCAAGTAACTTCATGCTGTGGATTTACTTTTACAGATGCATCTTGAGATAAGGAAGCATTCAATACTACTAATTCTTGGATTAGAATACCATTGAGGCAAGTTGCTTGGTTGTGGGAAATATTACAAGTGAAACACCATTCATAATCTTGCACAAGATTATTCTACACTGGAAAAAAATCTTTAGATGAACTAGTCGCGCTTGGGTTATTGGATTGATATGAATTTATAGGAGAAATCTAATTTTAAGGAGCCACTTGGAATGGCGGTTTGTTTGGTGGGTAAGAAGGTTTATTGGGTTGATATAGGGACTAGTAAGGCCTATAATTTTGAGCTTGAAGCCTCTTCAAGGATACAAACTCGTTTCTAAAATTTTACAATTGTTTCATGACCTCATGTAACTCACTTTAGAGACTTGTAGAGGTGGATGCATGGCTTGAAATTTGGTTCTTGGGCACATAATAAGGGTTACTTTAGAAGTTTGGTAAGGTGCGGGTGTCCCTAGCTTTGGAAATATGGGCATTGGAGGTACATGGGAAAGTTTCCTAGCATCTGAATGAGACTATTTTCAGCCCTAATGGAAATGTCATAAACATCAATTAAAGTTCTACCCCCATAAATTGAATCATGACTAAAATGTCACGATTTAAAGCCCTTATATAATGAAGGAATTCATATTGGGTTATATGTATTACTACTTGTGGGATTTTATCCCAAGTCCTTTGAAATATGATATTGAAGTCAAACATTAGATCATTAGGTGCCCTTTTGTTGTTGTTAGCCTCTCTACCAAATATAGATCTATGATATGATTTTTCTTTGAAATGATTTCACAAAGCTTCCCCTAACTCATCCTAAGTGGAAATAGAATTTATTCTCAAGTCATTGTACTACTAGAGAGATTTTCCCTTGAATGAAGCCACCAATAATCAACTGCCACATTGTCCTATGTTGAATGGTATACTAAACATATGTTAACAACATCCTTGATGGGTTGAATAAGATTTGTAGTGTTATCTCTAATGAAGAAAGGAACACTTTTCTAGAGATACAACTGGAAATGTCATCATATTGGGCTAGAAGTAGAGGAATTCCTCCATTGAACGTGATAAAGGCCTAATTTATTTTATGAGCCATAAATGTAATGGGTCTTAAAATCATAGAAGATAATAATAAAATCTACCAGGAGGAGGAGTGGAGAGAACTCGGTTTAGAGGTGATGGGGATCTTTGGGCCGATCTACCTCTTTTTGTTCTCTTTCTTATGGATAGTTATAAATAATCGAAAGGTTTTCCACTAGCTATCCCAAACCTTGTTTGGATTCTTCTCATAACATAGAGACAATTATATACTGAAACTATTAGATGAGATGATTGAATTCGTTAGATGTGTATTAAAGAGCCTTCAAAGTATGAATATCACCAAGCACACATCACTCTTAGAGACATGATACCAAATCTAACACAAAATTCCTATCGGGTATTCCAAAACTATTAAGATGTAAAAGTATCACCCTCTAAATGGTCACATATGAACATCAATACTTTTGGTGTAGCATGAGATGATCTCAACAATGTGGGACTTGCAAACTGAGATCAACACGTGTAGGGAAGGACAATTCCTTTTGTCACATGTACCAAAACTAACCTATAACTTCAACATACAACTTAACTAAAAAGAACTACAATCTCACAGGGTCCAAGGTGGAAAGAGACATATTGGAAAAGGTTGCAAAAATGAAAGAAGGTGATGCACCAAAACTAAAAAAGGTTCAAATATAACCCGTAGAGACATAATTGAAACTACCATGCAAGAATCTAATCAAAACATGAAGTTTTGCAAAAACAAGTGAATAAATTTAAATGGAGACAAGAGGGCCAAATATTCACATTCAATACAAAGCTTAGGAAGGAAAAAACACAGTTACACATCATTAAACATTCTCACTTGCATTTATATAAACAAAGGTTTGAGAAAAACTTGTAAAATGTAGTTATAGAGGTCTAGAGGCATGGAAAATGTGAAACTCGGGATGAGCTTCAAATTCCACATAAGATAACCCCTTTCACATGAAAAGGCACTTACATTTATAGAATATGGGAGAAAGAGAGAGGAATATTGGGGGGTTGAATTCAATTTCAAAATTCAAAATTGCAATGAGTAAGAATCGAATTCACTTCCCATAGATCTTGAAACCTTTAACTCCATGAGACAAGCATCCATTCTCCTTTGAAACACACCATCAAAATTCGCAAGAAAGGTATGGGTGTTGTTTGACCATTAAATATTGGTAGGTGAGGTAGTTGGGCACTTGAATACATGGAACTACACTTTTCTCCATCTATTATCATGTTTACACTTTTGATCCCCAAACAATACCAAAATATGAATCTTTTGATGTCAAAATGCAGTGCTTAAGGAGACCCTTCTAATGCTACTATTTTTGTACAATTTGGACACCCACCTTGAAAGATATGACCCAAAAACCATTACCACCTTGTTCTACGGGTTTCAGACTCATTTTCCTTTGTCCTGTAGAAAATATTGTGCTTGGAAAATTATTGATTTGCTATGTGACTCTCGTAACTTTACCATCATTTTTCAAAACCCATAGAGGACACTTAATTTACTTATTTGTTAGAAATATTGAATGTTTCATGGGAACTCTAACATCTGACAAATTTTATTGAATCATCATCGATATTTTGGATTTGAACATCTTCACATATTAAAAAAACCATGAGACAATGACTATTGCACATCCGTGAAACTCATATGATCTTCCTCCACACGTGGAAAAATGATTATCTCCTTGTTTTCTAACCTTTGCATAATTCCCACCACATTTGTCATATGAAATTTGATTTTGGCATTCATTTCCCTCATTCCACGGGTTTGAGAAAACCTAAGGGATGTTGTATACTTAAGAAACCCTTGGAACACTAGGATAATGTTCCACGGATTCTTCCTTTAGCCTCTTTGAGCTTAACCACTTGGGATCCTTGCAACATCCGAATTTGATCATCCTTGCATCATAACATCCAAGCAACAAAACCCATGTTTTTGTTTCTTGATGTGACCAAATACCTATAAGATCTCTCCTAAGTATCCTTTCAGATCAATTCTCCTTTGTTTCACGGGTTTGAGAAAACCCACAGAACACTACATTCTGGAAGTCTGTGGAAGACTGAGTCTCAGTGTCCTTGAGTTTTGAGAAAGATTATTTTAAGTATGAAGTTGAGTTTGTAGTTTCCAAAATAGCCTAGGGGTATTTTGGATAACAGAGGTTTTTCTTGATATTCTAGGTTGATTTTGATTTGATTATAGCCAGCGAACTCAACCATGAATCACAAAATATCACATCCAACCATTGAATCAATAATAATATTAATATGGGGAAGTGGTAAACTATCTTTAGGACATGCCTTAGTTAAGTCTCTAAAGTCGGTATAACCGTGAATTTCACTATTAGGCTTGGCCATAAGGACGATATTAGAAACCCATTATAGGTAATCCACAACACAAATGAAACTGATATCTAAGATTTTCTAGATTTACTTTTTGGCTAACACAATATGAGGATGCATCCTATGGATTTTTGTTGCACTTTGGCTTAACATTTTCATGGATCCCGATATTATGCATATCAATATATTATGCATATCATATTATGCATATCTTTTTTTCTCTAGCATCTCGGTCTACCCTCCTTTTCACTTGCCTACCTTGTCCATTGTATTCTCCATTAATTATACATGTCTTTCTTAATATTTAACTAAAAAGATCATTTCTTTATAATATTTCTTCTTTGTTCTCATTTCCTGATCATTCACATGCTTCATCTTCTTTTAGACATTAACATTGCACTCTATAGATGTGATTGCTAGTATTTACTAGCTAATGACAATAAATAAATATAAGTTGAAGTCCGTAACGATGAATATCAACACAATCCATTTCGCGGAAGGAGTGCTTTTGATCTTTTTCGAAGCCGTCTTGACTCTTCCAACTTGATGGAATCTTCAACGAAAAACACCCCTCCAAATTAACGCGTATTCCTCAAGAAGCTATTAGTACCAAGTCGCCCATAAAATTTTCGCAGAAACAAGTTCACTTTAGTTTGGAGGAGAACAGGGGTTCCAGAATTCAATAGCAGTAGATGATTTAATTAGATTATCCAGCCGGCAGCTACTCTTTATTTGTCGTCAAGAGGTAATCGTGTTTTGTTGGGTTTTTAATTAATTATTAATATGTTCGATGTCCGGCTGTGCCGATAACATGTTCAATCTCCTGTTATTTTCCAGCCTGATTGAAATTGGCAGTGTATATCAACAAAATGAGTAACTCGAATGCCATGGATAACACCATTTCAAATTTAGTTAGCCGCGGATCTTCTTCTACCGCTGCCCCTGCCCCTGCCCCCTTCCAACTTGTCCTGAATCTAGTTATACAGTACATCGATAAAGTTTTATCTGCTATTGCTAACAAGGTACGTTATATTTGTTTCCTCCACCTACCTTTACACCATTTACCCTGTTTGTTAGTAGTTTTTGATAGATACAAAATTAATGTCTACAGGGCGTGCTTGACAGTGGAATAAAACTAAAGGATTTAGTGCAGTCTACTTCCTCAGATCTTTCAAAATTGCTTGATGGCATTTCCCAAGGTGCAAAGATGCTCACCAATCAGGTAATTCCTCAGATTATTAACTTGTTTATTTCATGAAAATTAGAAGGTGAAGATAGTTACATTTATTTTTTGTTTGAATCAGAAATTCATGACGACCAAGCTGTCCACCGAAGCACAAACAGTGGCTTTGGATTTACTGAGAGGTGTGGGAAATGCCCATTGGGCTGCAGTGGGGCTTTTGGTGATTGCTAATGTTTTAGACAGATTTGACAAGATTTCTGCAAATGACAGAGAATGCTTAGACCTTCTTAGAGCTATGCTTAATTTGGGTAAATATATGAAGCAGCTCAAAGATAACCACTTTGATTTGCACAGAGAAATTTTAGAAAAAATGTCTGAAGGTGTTCAATTGATAGTTAGTGGAGCGATTTTGTGTCATTCCTTCATCGGATCCAACAAAATATCCAAGTAAGTCACTAATATATATATTTTTTCTTTCCCATGTATTTCTTTAATCAAGTTAGTCAAGAAGAAAGAGCATGACTCTAAAACTTGTATGGTAACGTCAAAGATTCCTGTTGACTACGAAAATCCGTGAAGAGCTGGTTTATGTGCGCGGAAGAGTGGATGATATGAAATCTGATCTGGTTCTTCAAATGCAAGTTCTTATCATGTCTACACTTACCTTCTACATTTCAACGCGTCAAGACCAACATGACATGTTAATCCATCGCGATCAATATGATACAGGTTTGGATGTTTTCTTTGGCGAAATACATCTACGACTTACTCAAAAATTTAATTGGATCAATCTTAAATAATAAATTTCATCTGTTGGTTCGGCATAATCAGGTGGGATCGAGGAGATTAATTCGTTTACATTAACAGAGCAATTGACCTTCCAGAAATCAAATGATATTCATTGTAAGATAAGTTTATTGATTGACATATTAACCTTTACTAATTTGATTAATTATATATCGCTTGATTTAAGTGTAAAGTTTGCATTATCAGGTGAGACACAGCAGGGCTCTGAAACAGAGATGTATGGATTATCTTCAGAAGTTAGCTCCTCTAACAGACAAGATAAATATAATGAGATAAATGGGCACCGACAACCAGAAATGGCACCACCCAATTTTCTTAGTGCTGGCAGATTTCTCAGAGGAATTTTTCCCCAGATATTCCGAAGGCAATTAAAGGTTTCTCGTTATATGGAATTCGAACTTTTTGTGAAGAAAATCCAACCTTCAGCAATTGAGTTCACAAGGAAGGAATTGCGGATTGCAACTAACAGGTTTGGAGAAGAATTAGGCAGAGGGGGTTTCGGCACCGTTTACTTTGTAAGTTCCCTTGCTTCTCAAGGCAAACATGTTTATAGGAAAATAACGGCGTTAAGGTTCATTAATTTTTTCATTCTTCTTTTCAAGGGAACTTTGTGTGATGGAAGAAAGTGGCAGTAAAGAAAATAGCTGGCGGTAAAAGAGGAAAAATGAGTGGGAAAAGGAAATGGCTGTTTTAACAAGAAAACATCATCCAAACATCGTGAAGCTCGTGGGATATTGTTTTAAAGACGATTTGATGTTGGTGTTTGAATATATTGCCGGAGGAAATCTGCATGATTTACTTCTAGGTAAGCATCCTCCCTGTTCTTCTGGGTTGTTTTTTTAGGTAAATGGAATTTTTAACTCAAATATAAATGTAATATCTGATAAGTTTAAAATGACAGGCAGAGAAAATCAGCAAATAATCGTTTGGCATGCAAGACTGAAAATTATATTTGATGTAATAGGGGACTCGTTTACCTTAATGAGGGCGCAGATGGATGTGTGGTGCACAGAGACATTAAACCCGAAACATTCTTCTGGATGAAAATTTTAGTGCTAAGATTTCAGATTTCGGAATTTCTTATATACTCACGGATGACACCCAATATACTCACGAAGAGACGTGGACAGAGAGTGGCGTGCCTCCTCCGGAGATGCCCAAGACACACACATATTGCAGGGAACAATGTAAGATCATTAACTATAAGACCAATTATTTCACGTATGTATTTCATTTTCTCCGATACTAAACTGTTCCCAGTAAAATGAGTTTTTCTTGAACCATGTTTGGCTCTGCAGGGGTTACATTGATCCTGAGTATATGACCCTGGTAAGTTGACTAAGAAAGCAGACATTTACAGCTTTGGAATATTGTTGTTAAATATCGTGTCTGGGAAAAAATCTATAGAGCAGATAGATGAGGGGCTGCATAGTCTGGAGGAATTGGTAAGAATTACAGTTCAAGTTACATATAGAAATAGTCATTTGTAGTTTTAACTTATGGTTCGGCATGGTGTGGATGCAGGCGTGGAAGCTGCACAAAGAGGATCGCCTTAACGAGCTAATTGACCCGCGATTAGTGAACGACAATGGGTCTAATTTAAGCGAGATATTGAGAACAACGATGATAGCCCTTTGGTGCATTCAAAGGGAATCCAAACTACGCCCATCTGCCTCTCAAGTGTTACGCATGCTTTCATCGGAAGAGAAATTCCCACCCCACCAGTGCCAAATAAATTCCATTTGATGATATAGCCACTCCTCAGGAGATGATAGCTGGACCTCTCAATTTTAAAACAAAGGCTTCCTAAGCAATTTATTTTTTCATCAATGCCTTTATTAATTAAGAAGTGAGGGGCAGAGATTTGCATGCTTGTGATGGTTGTACACGTATTTGAAACTTTTTAATAATATTAACCCTCCCCGATGACGTGTAGTTATTTATAATTTTTTAATATATTCTTTTAATTGACATAATCTTCCCAATAGTATAATATCCTATAAAACTATATGGATTGAACTTGCAAACTAAATAAAATCAGTAAAATGACACTGATTTTTATACTTTTCCATCACCAAAAATATGCTGAGAGGGGATTTTGAATAAGAAATACATGACGACCAGGTTGTCTACGGAAGCAAAAGTAGTGACTTTGGATGTACAGAGGAGTTGGAAATTCCCATTGGGTTGTAGTGGAGATTTTGTTATTACTAATGTTCGGCATGAGAGCAAGACATGGAGTCCGAAGGGCCAAACTTATATGATTTTGACTCCAAAGAATCCATTGAGTGCATTCCCACCATTTTCAAGACTCAATTCAACTCGAAATTTTCATTTTCAGTCAATTTTCCACTTTTACTGAATGACCCGTAGTCATTTGGATCTGAATGTCTTCGCGGATTGAAAAATCTGCGAGACACTAACTCCCATGCACTGAAAAAATCATACATTCTTCCTCCGTAAGTCATGGAGGAATAACTCCTTATTTTCTAACCTTCACAAAATCCCTGACACCTTTGTTGCGTGACTTTTGATTTTGGCGTTCCTTTCCCTCGTTCCACGGGTTTGAGAAAACCTATGGGATGATGTATACTTAAGGAACCTGCAGAACACTAGAATAGTGTTCAATGACTTCTTAATTTAACCGCTTTGAACTTAACCCCTTGGGATCCTCGTGGCATCTGACTTTGATCATACTTGCATCACGACATCTAAGGAACAAAACCCATGTTTTTGTTTGTTGATTTGACCAACTCCTTGTCGAGATCCTGCTTAAAGTATCCTTTGGGCTCAATTACGCCTTTGTTCCATGGGTTTGAGAAAATCAGAAACACTACATTCCAGAAGTCCACGAAAGACTAAGTCACAAGGTCCACAACTTTTGAGCAAGTATTATTATTAATTTTTAAAAAATAATTAGCATCAAATACCTTGAATCCACAAAAAAATTATATTGCTCTAAAAGAAAATTGCTTGAGAAGTGTTCCATGAAAATAGGAAAGTGTTCCATGAAATAGAATGAATTAAGACATGGTGTTGTTTTTAAAAAATATTTAGCTTGAAATAGTTTAAAAGCAAGATGTTAATTTAAATTCACAAAAAAATTATATTGTTCTCGATAAAAAAATTGCTTGGGAAGTGTTCCATGAAAATAGGGAAGTTTAGGGCTATTTTGTATTTTATTTGTTAATTTAAATCCACAAAAAAATTATATTGCTCTCAAGAAGTGTCCTATGAAAATAGGAAAGTGTTCCATGAAAATAGAATGAAATATGATATAGTATTGTTTTTAAAAATATTTAGAATTGAATAGCTTCAGTGAAATGTTAATTTAAATTAACAAAAAATTATATTATTCTCCAAATAAAAGAATTGTTTGAGAAGTGTTCCATGAAAGTAGAAGTTTAGGGCTATAGTTTATATTTCGAGTTGTTAATTTAAATCCACACAAAAATAATATTGTTCTCCAATAAAAAAAATTGCATGGAAGTGTTCCATGAAAATAGGAAGTGATTCATGAAAATAGGGAAGTGTTCCATAAACATTGTAATGTCCCCAATGGTCATATTATACTCCCAGTTGGATTCTTAGAAAATCCCAAATGCAATAACACAAAATCTAAAGACACATGTTGCAATTCTAATTTATTAGTGGTAAATGTGACTAGGGTTTGATGGGAACCCAACACAATTAGCACCCAAAAATTTATATTTTGATCACAAACTGATTGTAGTATTTTTAAAAGCCCAAATATATCAAAAATCAGATTTTTAGAGGTCACTAATGACTGAAAAACAGATCTGAAATCTGCATAATAAACTGACTGAAAATACCTCTTAAAAGCCTCTAAAAATTCTGAAAATGCTTTGCTTTGATTCCCAAAAATCAGTAGATGATATGACAATAATATTCAGATCTGAAATACCTTGAATACAATGCAAAACAAGCCAAGGAATGAGTCGCTCCACAGAATAAATTATGATAACAACTTTTACAATTTTATTCTCAAAACATTCTTTGAAATAGCTTGAAAATATGGTTAAACCAATGAGAATTCTGAGAGTGGAAATCTCTCACAATTCTCTTGGGGTTTTCGTCCACAATAGAGAAAATACTAAGGGTTTTCATCCTTAGAATTTATTAATGTAAAAACAACAAGCTTAAGACCTGAAATAAAAAATTATCAAAATGATCATACCATAAAATGACTTCCCCTTAAGTCGACTTCTCCTTATAAAGGAAGAAGGGACCCAAAATAAAAATTTCTCCTCGATCGGCATTCATGATTCTTTATATGAATTTTCTACCCTCCATTTTCCCTTCCTAGAACAAGTCATCATTTCTCATA
The DNA here is from genome assembly GCA_018340775.1 of Taxus wallichiana var. yunnanensis. Taxonomy (NCBI): domain Eukaryota; kingdom Viridiplantae; phylum Streptophyta; class Pinopsida; order Cupressales; family Taxaceae; genus Taxus; species Taxus wallichiana. The sequence goes on from CM031241.1 coordinate 262,971,430, forward strand.
GGGAGAATACAAAAGGCATTTAATAATTATTTTTTTCTCTCCCAAGGTAGTGGCTTTTTTCCTAGAGGGAATACAAAATAGAAATGTTTTATCCTTTCTAAGTTCCGTTATTACCCCTAAGGCAAGTCGTCATTTTCTAGAAAATACAAATTAAATAAGTATTTTTCTTTTTATGCACTTTTCTAGGTTCTATTTTTAATGTTAAGTTTTATTAATTTATTATATGTGCTAATATACTTTAAT
>CM031241.1:263571772-263861772 GCA_018340775.1 Taxus wallichiana var. yunnanensis
ATGGCAGACAAATTGGTTTGCAATTAAAAACATTGGATAGCTTTTCAAAACCCTAGGCCCAGAAAAGATTTGACAGGAAGAAAGAAAAGGCTATGGGGATTGCCAGATGGAAAACAAAGAAAAACCAAAACCAGAACACAAAAGAAATAAATAAAAAATACATGAAAGAAGTTGAGGGCAATTACTCAAAATATTTCCAATTAGCTAATCCGTAAAAACTCTTCCTAGGTGAATGCTCCAATTTGAGGTGAAAGTAATAATGATGTGGTAATATTGACGGGTTAAAGTGCTTTATATAACCTAAATTTCCCAATTTTAGCTCAAGCTATTTTAAAATGGAAATTTACTTATTTAATATAAAAATAAGTAAACACTTTTATAAAACCAAACTTGGTTTCGAAAGGGAATTGAGTGAGCTTTTGCATATGGGTATTTGGCGAACGTGGCTTTATGACTTCTTAGAGATATCTTTGAGCAACGTGAGCAAATGAAGGCCAAAAACAAAAAGTAATAAGCAAAAACAAAATAATCAAAAATCAAAAAGAAAAAACATGACCCTTCATTGAAAAATATTGAAAACTTGAAAAAGTGGTAGTCCTAGATTTCCGGGTGAAATCCTAGGGACACTAATTGGCTCCGTATGTGGACATATTTATTTTTGTCAAACTGAAAGAAGTAAAGATAAGATCCCAACATATTTGGTTTCGTGTCTTGTCTACTGGGTTTGGGTTAAGCCAAAAGAAACAAAAAAAAAACCAAAAATAAAGAAAAGAAAATAACTCGAGAGTCTTATTTATGTACACACAAGTTTTACCTTGTATCTCAGTTCTTAAAAAAATTCAAATGCTACTTGTTGAAAGGCAGCGATAACTCAATTCCATCATGGTAGGCAAGGATGAAACTATCCATTCTTGCATTTCTCTTGATCATGAAGGGCCCTTTTGTGAAAATTACTCTGATCTAATACATAGACAATAATTAAAATCAGCAACACTATATTATTCTCACACTCATTTTTTATTGATTCACTATTTCATTACACTCCATTATATAGGAGATGTATAATAACAATCCTCACAACAACCTTTGTCTGCATATACAACCATACACCCGTATGGTTTCAACCTCTCACCAATATAATAATAAAACAATACTAATTGTTTTATTATTCTAACTTACTAACTTACCACATACTAACCACATTTTACATTTACTATTTACATTTACATAGTAAATGTACTTTCACTAATTTACCATAATAATAATTACACATGTAATTATTATTCACCCATACATACAAATGGAGCACTAAGATATATTTCCTAACACCTTTCCATAGTGAATCAAATTGTCCATGCATGCCCTTCGGTTCGTGTCTCTTGTCCCGCAAGAGTACCCAGTCTCCGATCTCAAACTTCCTATCTCTAGCCTTCTTATCAAATACCTTTTTAACCTTCAACTGGTGCTCAACCAACCTATCTACCACTTAGGTACACATTTCTTGTAACTTGAATAGATACACAAATATTTTATCCAAGGAATCTTGGTATGTAACATCTTCTATGGCCTTGGATAATTACAGGCAGGTGCAATTCGATAGTAATAGGTATTTCTGCATTTGTCCCATACAACAGTTGAAAAGGAGACATACCTATTGCTTTCTTTGGTGTAATCTTGTCTTGCCCAAAGTGCATCAAAAATTTTCTTGTGCCAAGTTCTCTGATTTTCTTCCACCAACTTACGGATGATTGCTATCAGATTCTTGTTGTTGGATTCTCGCTTGTTCATTTCCCTAAGGGTAATAGTTGGAAGAATGCACTAACTAGACACTATGAGTGTAGAAAAAGTCAGTTAGCTCCTCAGAGGACAGATTTGCAGCATTGTCTATGACTATTTTGTGAGGTACACCAAATCTCACAATTATGTTCTGTTTGATGAAGTTACATACCTCCTCGAAAATCCCGCTTAATAGGAATGACCTCCACCTACTCACTAAAATAGTCGGTTGCCCTCAGAATGTAATGGTGACCAACACTGGAAGGAGGATTTAACATACCAATGAAATCAATGCCCCATTATTGAAATGGTTCATCAATCACAACTGACTTCAAAGGCAATGCTGGTAATTTTACACATCTAACAAAATGTTGGCATGCTTGGCATTTAGATATCCAATCTGTTGTATCTTGAAAGAGGGTGGGCCAATAATACCTTGCTCAAAGGATCTTATGTGTAGTAACTTTGGCTGAGAAGTGACCACCACAGGCCATGTCATGAAATTGTTTCAGTAGCTGGTCCTGTTGGGCTTTATCCACGCATCGAAGAAATACACCATCAATTCCATTTTTATACAAGCCATTATCCCAAAGGACAAATTATTTTGCTTTCAATTTTATGGTGCACTTCTCCTTATGAGTGATCTGATCTGAAACTCCCCATATGTCATGAAGTAAGCAATTTTGCTATACCATTCATCAATCAGATTTACAAAAAGAACCATGGGCAAGTCCTCATCAACTTCTTCTTGTGGTGGATCATCATGTCTTCTCTCTGTCATCAATGACATAGACCTCTACCTCTTACTAGCTTTGTAGGCTTTATGTCTAGGTCATACTATTGCACCTTGGTTACCCAAGTACCTCACAGTAGTCCCAATTCTTGCTTTGAGTCAAGATGGATTTGAATGCAGTATCAGTACATAAACAATTGTATGTGTGGATAAAATGTAGTACATGAATGCTTTGCATGCCTTGACAACTATGTAGGCATGTTTATCCATGGGAGTGTATTTCAACTTGTATGCCTTCAAAGGCATGCTCATAAATGCTATGAGAGCTTCAATATTTTCTTCATTCTTTTGAATGAGAATGGTTGACATTGTATTATCGAAGAATAATAGCAGAAAGAATAAATTCTTTCCTAAAATCTGGTGACACTAGCACTGGAGATTTTGCTAAGGCTTCTTTGATTCTTTCAAAGGCTTGTTTCCCTTCCTCATTCCATTTAAAGTCCTTCTTTTTCATCATGTCCGAGATGTGTCGAGTTAACTCAGCAAAATCGGGGAAAATATTCGAGGAAATTCACTTTACCAAATAATGAGTGAACTTTTTTCTTGGAAGTTAGACAATTTCAGAATGGCTTGCACCCTTTCGGGATAAATTCTAGCTCCCGGTCGAGACGATGTGTCCTAGAAACTTTCCCTCGATGAACAATAAATATGGATTTCTTGGGATTCAGAAATCCCATGCTCCCTACATTGAATAAAGATTTTTCTAGATCGGTGATGTAATTACCCTCTTTTTATAAAAGACTATCAAGTCATTAAGGTAAAACACTATAACTTTTTCCTTTAATTGAGAAAACGCTAGATCCATTGCTCTTTGGAAGGTTACTCCAACATTGATCAATCCAAAAGGCATTTTGCAATATGTGAATGTACCCCATGGTGTTGTGAATGTAATTCTATATTGATCTTCTCTTGCCACACAGATTTTATTGTATCCGAGAAAAACCTTCCAAAGATAGAGAGCATTTTTGAACTAGTTACTACCTGTAGGATGTGGTCCATGATGGGAAGTGGGTAGTTGTCCTTCAAGGAAGCTTGATTTAAATTGTGGAAGTCCACACACAGGTGGATTTCATCATTTTTCTTTCTTATAGGTACATTATGTGCTAACCATTCAAAGTGATGAATGAGATTTATAATACTTGCATCTAAAAGCTTATGAACCTTAACAAAAATGGTTCTTGAAATGGTTGGATTATGACATCTGAGATTTTTCTTGTAAGGCTTTTGCTTAGGCATAAGGGGACTGTGTAACTCTTTTGGAAAGATATGTCTTTAAGTCTTTAGAAGACCATGTAAAGACATCAACATAATTTCTAAGAAGCTCCGTGAATATTTCTTGCTCTTGTTTAGAGCAACACTTCCCAAGATTCACAATCTTGGATTCATCCTTCGTACCCAGATTTAACGGCCGCACTTTAGAGGAAGAACTATCACAATAGTATTTATTTTTCTTTAGGTACTGATCATGCTTGTCAAAAATATATTATAAGGAAACTAAACCCTTGGGGATTTTTTTACCTTTTAGTTGGATTATCCCACTATTATCATCATGATCTGGGTCATTTTCACCTATGGTTGTCTATCATGGTGGTGAGTTACTCCCTTAAAAATATAACTCGTCAAAGTTGTCTTGTTTCTCCAGAAATATAACTATTTGTTTGTCGTCATTGAAAATATGCCACTATTCAACATTGTCAGGGACAGTGGGATGGTAGACCATCTCCACTTTATAGTTTCTTTGTGTGAATATGGACTGTGTTCTATCTAGATTTAATAGTGCACCTGTGAGTACCAAAGATTCAGCCTTGAAATTTTGATCTCTTGGAATGAAATTGATATAGAAGGCTGCAAAATCAAGTGTGGCAGAAAGCACTCTATCTTTATAGTGCATCAACTTATCTCTTCTGACGTGATATTTCCCTCAAATTTGTTTTACTATAAGTTCAACATCTCCTTAGGCTTTGAGGAACTTTACTCCTTTCTTTCTAGCCTGCTCCATTCCTAGCAACAATGCTTCATACTCCGCCGTATTGTTGGTGTTCTCAAACATTAGCTTGTAAGAGTATGGGTATATCTCATCATCTGGAGATATTAATAGAACGCTGACTCCTAATCCAAAAGAGCAACAACTACTATCAAACTCCGAGTCCAAAATTTTTCATCTTCTTTTGGTTCGATTAGTTGAATTTCCATTGGGAACATCTTTACTCATTTCCAAGTAATAGACGCCGTGGTCAGATTCCTGAAAAAGAATATGAGATCTAGGATCCTCGGATTTTGTAACCATGTATTTAGACTTCTTTTCGGCTCCAGCTTCTAGTTTATTCCTTTGATAGGAATATGAGCACAAGACCATCTTTACTTCTCCTCCCGCCTCTTTGCAGAATTTTTTTGCTTAGCAACATCCTGTGGGAGACAAGAATATCTGTAACTAAGATAGTCATTTTCAATCTTTTTCAGGGAAATCTACCAAAACAACTTGTGCATCTTTGATCTATCCAATTAAAGGGACTTGTATTTCCATGGAGTAGTACCTTCCTATGGTCTTTGTCAAGTTAAGCCCAAGAGCATATTAAACTTTAGTTAGCATGACATTGTCAGAAGTAGCTAAATCTAAAATGCAATTGTTTAACATGAAACCATTAAGTAATAAGGAAACATAAAAAGGTTCTATTCTTTAAGAAGATGATGTGGTGTTAACAAGTGTAACATTGTTTTGGGAAGGAGTATCTTTAGGTTTCAGAAAAATGCCTTTTGATGGATTAGATGATACCGGTGATTACATGTATTTGACTAGCCTATTTAGTTGGTTAGGAAAATCTCTCAAGTATTCAACTTCTGACATTGAATTCTATTTTTCTTGACATGATCAATAATGTCAAAAGAAGGAATATATGCGTTAGTTTCAAATACTTGAGCCAATTTTTGTGGTTGAGATGAAGAACTCACATACTTATCTCTGGGAGCTAAGCAAGAAGGTAAAGGGCTGCCCCTTTTGAGAATGGTGATATCAGATCTGGAATCTTTTCTTTATTCATCACCTAATGCCTCAACTTGGCGAGTTTGTGATCTTGTAAATACTACATAAGTATGACCATGATCATCTTCAAGAAGTTCCTCATAGTCATTTTCAAATTCGTAGTCTAGGTAACCAATATTGGAGTCGCCAACAGGATCTACAAAATCATCATTCTTAAATTGATCGGTAATAACTTCCTGATCTTCTTCATTCATTTCAACATTGTTTCTAGGAGTAGCTTCAATTGTTATTCTTTGAGGACCAATAATGTGGTTTTGGTTGTTGTTGTTGTTGAAAACCAAGCAGGGGTAGTGTTATTTCCCGAGACATCTATTACTTCATTTGAAACATATCATTTGCTAACTTTTGCAACAGTAAATCAAAAGTAGTAGCAAAAAAGAAGAGGATGAACTTTCAACTTTAGAGTACTACTTTTTATGTTTCCATCCATGATAAGGTCATCTTCAATTTCAATCACCATGTTTTGAGCTACTAACAAGTCAGCAGGATGTGCTCTTCGCAATTGATAACCTACTTCAGGAAGTAATGCATTGATGAAGAATACCTTTTGATTCTCGTCATTCAGAGAAGAAAAATCCAGAATTTTATAAAGTATTCTTTGAATTTTGCAATAAAATCCCTCATGTGCTCATGTGGCTCTTTCTTTAGCTGAGTTAGTTGAGTTATCAAGGAATTGGAATCTTCACCAACTTGAATATTTTCAAGAATGCATCTCGCATAGTAGCCCAATTGGTTATGGTACTAGGAGCTAACCGGTAGAACCATTCTCCAGCCAAGTCATGTAGAGTCTCTACAAAGAGTCTGACAAATACATCTTCATATTCGACCACAAGCACTCCACAAGATATAAAAACGCAGCTAAGTGGTCATCCGGATTCTCGCTTTCCGTCTCCAAAGAATTTTGAAATATTCTTTCTTGTCCCTTTAGGTAAATAACATGTAGGGACGATTCGGGTTCGAGGTCTAAAAGTTGCACCCCATGGAACAGTCTTTGCGAGGGGCAAGTGGCTGATTCTACATTATGAAAGGAGTACATCTTCTTTGAGAATATACCCGTGAATAATTTCAGCATTAGATTAAGATGGAAATGATCAAGAGGAGTATATGATCTTCTATCTAGTGAAATACTTACTTTGTAGCTCTTAGTTTGAGGAGATTGATTGAAATTAAATTGCTCCTATGATCTATAAAAATGACTAGTTCTTCTTTGAGCCTTGCTAGACTAGGTGAATGGACATTCTCGCCAGTTGAGGTTTTAATATAGATGGGAATCTGGAAAGAAAAGCTTTGGTCACTAAATTTTTATCACCAAAGGAGTCACCAATTTTTTGGCTAGATTTTATGTACAAAGTAAAACCTAGGCAATCACAAGATAAATTTCCTTCATTTAACAGTGAAGCTCACGTGTAAGATGTTTATCTATTTACAAAGGTGGTGAATCCTAATAACTAATTTTTGGGGGTCTTAATTTAATCTCCTTAGCTCGTGAATAAAAACTATGACTATGAAGGCATTAGTCATCTGTTCATACACTGTGATTATGCCAATAGAATTTGGAACTTTGTCCTTTCCAAATTCGAAGCTCTTTGGGTGTTGCCGAAGGACCTTAATCAGCTATGGAATCAATGGAACCCACCATTCAGACATTGTGCTATCAAAAGAATCTGGAAATTAGCCATCCCACACTTAATCTGGAGGATTTGGAAGGATAGAAATAACATCATTTTCAGAAATAAGAAGCAGAATTATAAACTCAGTATTGGCAAAATTTCTCAAGGTATCAAAGAGGACATGGCCAGATTCAAACCTCCCAAGAACAAGTGTTATCCTGAGAATGAAGAGCACATCTTAGCTAAATGGCAGATTGGAAATTGGAGCAACCCTGGGAATAGTGTAGATAGATCTTTGATTAAATGGCATCCTCCTGACTCCAATTGGTACAAGCTGAACTTTGATGGCGCCTCTAAGGGAAACCCAGGGACAGCAGCAGGAGGAGGAGCAATACGGGACCACAAAGGTAATTTGATTGCTGCTTATGCTGGAAAAATGGGAATTCAAACCAATCATTTTGCCGAAGCCTTATCTGCTCTCTGGGGATTGAGAGTTGCACGGGCTCAGAATATTCAGAACCTTATTGTTGAAGGAGACTCCCTTAATATCATTAAACTTCTTAATCAGTCCTCATCTCCCAGTTGGAGTATTAAAGATTTTATCTCTGAATCCATAAGCATCAGTCACACCTTCAATAGTATCAGAATCATACATACTTACAGGGAGGGCAACAAACTGGCGGATGCACTGGCCAATTATGGAATTAATATAAATTTCACTGTCTGGGATAATGATAGTATCCCTAATCAGCTTCACAACAGCATCCATGCGGACCTTCACAAGCAAGCAATCTCTAGAGATAAGCCTTAATCTTTGGAGGAAAATCAGAATCATTAACTCTTTCACACGTGCTGCTTTAATATATATGGCGAGGCAAATAATATCTATTTCAAATGATAGCAAGATTTATTTAAGGAACTTCAAGTGGAGTTATCCAGATTTGAAAATCGCGCACGCGGGAGGTACAACAGCTGTTGATATCCGGATGCCAAGATCCACGAAAACCGAAGATAATTACATTGTGATTGTTGACAGGAAAAGGGTTTTCACACGCGACTTCCCGCACGCTCAGTTCAGCAATTACGCAGCCGTTCGTGAGAAAACCAACGGCTATAGTTCCCAGTCTTATGTGACCTTCAACAGTAAGAAACGAACTGTTCTTTACGCTCAGAGGTATTCTAGTAATTGTTGTAACCAGCACACCGCAGAGAAGATGGGAGGGCCTCCCTGTCAAATTGAGCCGTGCGCGGACCCTGATTGGAAGGAAAACTCTGAGCTTTGGAACATTCTCAGCATAGGCGGCTTCACCAACTTTGTTGAAAGGGTGCAGGGTCATGATCAAAGCATATCTGTTCGCTTTGCTAAGGAGTGGAAAGAGAGGACTGTCGACTATGGGGGGCAGAAAATTCCTGTCAATGAAGAGCTCATTGCTGAAGCGACCGGCCTCAGTTTGGAAGGGTACCGCTTCTTCAACAAAAGGGTTATCAAAGAAGCTGAAGAAAGAAGATTTGTGGAGGATGATGAGAAGCTTACATTTAGCACTGCGGGTCTGCTTGTAAGCTCAATTCCATCACCGTTTGATGAAGTCACTCGCATGATGATTCGCTTCATCTCATTGGAAGGTCGGTTTGTCACTGTCCCTGCTAAGCATCTTATCTTTTTAAACCACTTCCGTAGGAATAGATTGGTTTGCTTCCCTCATTATCTGTTAAACTCTCTTGAGCGCTCCATTTTGGAGTTCCAGAAGCATACCCGGTCGGTTCCCTTGCATCAAGGGCTTATATTGCTAATTCACAAATACTGCCTCCTTAAGTACCCCGGTCTTCCTTCCTCTCCTAGCCCGGCTCCCCCTTTGATGGGCTCTGCTGCTGCCAGTCCTGTTTCCCCTGCTGCTCTTGCTGCTGCCCCCGCCACCGGTGCTGCTACCCCCATGCCGGCTCCTCAAGCTTCTCCTTCTATTCCTCCTGCTGCTGCTGCTGTCACCCACCTCGCCTCTACCTCTAAACGACCAATCACCAGGGCTTCTAGGAGACTCAACCTTGAGACTCTTGCTGGGGAAAGAGCCTCTTGAACTTGACATTGCACGAGACCTGCTGAACATTAGTAGTGCCAGTCCCCGGGAAGCACAGATTGATAACCCCTCTAAGAGATTGGAGGCCTTAGAGGCTGAGTTAAAATTGCTGAAGGATGAGGTCAAAAACCTAGCTAAGCAAAAAGGTAAGAAAAGCATGGAGAGGGAAGGGAGCATTGACAACAGTCAGATTGAGGACATATACAAAAAGCTGACCTCCTTAGACTCCCGCCTTGGGAAGGCTAAGACTAGACATGATTACAATATTGCCGCCTTTAGGGCCATTGAGGAGTTTATCGTGGGTCATGCCAAAAGTGTTTCCAACCTAAGCGGTGTCCCGGCTGCACTTTGGGGCAATGAAAAAGAGAGCAAAAGAACCATCGAGGAGCTCGACAAGACGGATGCTGCCCACATGACCGCTTTGGGTATGTTTCATGCTTGGAAAAAAGTCAAGATCAGTATTGATCAAGCGGCCAAGAAGTAGTCCTGGATGCTTCTACTGCTCTTTATCGTTATTCCTGCTGTTTCTTGGCTGTCGGCTTCTTGTTTTTTTTGCTGTTGTTTTGCTGTTATGTCTCGTCTGTGTAGCTGTTTCTGGGCTACGTTGAATTTCTTTGTTATACTTGGGCTTTGTTACATCTGCTCTGTTTCTCACTCTTATTCCGGCTTCTAGGCCTTATTTTGTACTTAAGGGTATAGTCCCTTTCAAAAAACTATTTGCCAATATTAAAAAAACAACTAGGTAATTTTGCGGTAAGTAAGTAAGCAATCGTGTTGGGAATATTTACGAAGGAGTAAAAACAAAAGTAGAGAAAGAAGAAAGGAAGATGCGTTGAATCAAAAATATTTAACATAGTTTCTCTCATCCACACAAAGTAAAAACATAGAAATCAAAACATTCAACAAGAAGGGAAAGAAATAACTTCTAACCTAGATCTAAGATAACATAAAGTTTATCTAGAATATTTGAATATAAGTACTCAAAAAAACACCGTAGACACAAAGTTCTCCATAAATCCACCTTTTATTCAATCCCAAATTTCACAGAAATCACATCAAGGGTTCCAACACAAAGTCTGAAATCTCAAAAATCCTCCATTACAAAAGCCTTTGCTAAACAAGTTCTCATTATTGATGATTGATTCATCCTCCCTTTATAGTACATAAAGGGAAATTACAAATAGGAAACCTTCAATGAATTCTCGCATGTGGAAGATATGAAAATGAAACAATTGGGAATATTTCTCCTAGAATTTCTATTTACATAACACACATGATTTTCAAGTGAAAACTAAATCAAAACTTTGCATGTCATCACCTATTCTTAAATAAAGGAATTTTTCAAATATCTTGAAGAAATGGATTTTAACCCAATTACTTCATCTTTACAATCTTTGTCCGAGAAAATAAGAAAGAGGAGAAGAAAAAGGAGAAAAGAAGAAATAAGTTATTCCAAATGCTGCAACACTTCATTCTTGCCCTTGATCTGTCAATTAATTCACTGATAGACACATGCCCCATGTCTGTATCACTCACTTCAGCGAGCTTGGACACTATGCATGATTCTACCAGATAACCTTTGTAATCACACTTCATTCTACGTGAATCTTCTTTTTCTTGAGATTTCCCTTTTCCACCTTTACCTGAAGCTTTTGTAGTTGTGAGAGGTGGATCTTTTTGTGTAGAAACTACAACTGCTTCTCCTGATTCTGAAGATATATTTAATGTATCCTACATTGGCCTCAAATTTCTTCTCACAAGTATGTGCACAAGTGAAATATTACTGTAAACAATTCAGACAAACATTCAACTCATCACCCTTTTATTTATGCATATGGGTAGTCTTGAATTTTAGGAATTACTTTGGGTGCAAGAAAAGAGAAGTAGGCTCAATGTGGGCTCAATTGGAAGATTGGGGACGATATGCATAGGATTTTGAAGGCTTAACTGGGAGATTTTGCATGCATTTATATCGGTTGTGTTTGGGCAAAGAACAACTGCATTGAAATTAGAAGACAAAGTGCTTGGAATCCACGCAAAACACTTTAAATATTTTGCTTCTCTTTTTATAACAATTGCCCAAAAGCTTCGTTGAAACTAGAGGAGGAGGATGCTTGCAATTTAGAAGGCTAAGCTTTGAACTTCCACACAATTCCTTTAGTTATTTTTGCTTTTCTTCCAAAGGCTGCGTTAAAACATAGAAGACAGGCTTCTAGGAATCCACAATTTGCACTAGAAAGCTTTCCTCATAAAGCTGTGTGGATTTTTAGGGAGAAGGATGATTGTATATAGAAGACAAGCCTATGAAAATTCATGATTATTACTCAAAACTTGAGTGGATTTTAGAAGGAGCAACTACGTGGATTTGAGGGGCACTTGGATGTTTTCAAAATAGAATACGAGCTCACTGGATTTCACGGTTTCACTTAAAGACCTGTAACCAAAGGTTGCGTTGAAAGTTAGAAGAAAAACTACTGAATATTCACACAATTCACGTAAGTGAGCTTTAAATACCTGTGTGGATTTTCAAGTGGATGGATGATTTGGAAATTAGAAGACAAGACTATGAAAATTCACAATTTCAATTGAGTGAGCTTTAAAGACCTGTGTGGATTTTGAGAAGACTGGATTGTGTGAAAAAGATAAGACAAGGATGGTAATATCCATGACAAACTTTAGTGATTTCTCCTTCCAAAAGCTACGTGGAAAATAGAAGACAAGCCTCCTAATATTCACGATATCACTTAAAAATATTCCTTAGAAAATTGTATAGATTTTTATGAGACTGGATGATTGCAAATTAGAAGACTCAGCTATAGAAATCCACGCCAAACTTAGAATATTCTGCCTTGACCTTTAACAAAATTTCCTTAGTGATTTTGTCTCTTGAATGATCTTCCAAATCACATTTTCTTCCTTGGCCATGATTGCTTTGCAAAAGGAAGACAGAATCTTCCAGATCCATGATTTTCTTGATCTTTTAACTTGGATTGAATCTCAGACAAGGCAAAAATCCCGAGCTTTCTTCTTGGTTGATCTAGTTACCTTTAAAAACAAGCTATGACAGACAAATTGGTTTGCAATTAAAAACACTGGATAGCTTTTCAAAACCCTAGGCCCGGGAAAAGATCTGGCAGGAAGAAAGAAAAGGCTATGGGGATTTTTAGATGGAAAACAGAGAAAAACCAAAACAAGAACAAAAATAAATAAATAAAAACAAAATACCGAAAGAAGTCATGGGCAATCTAAAAAAATATTTCCAATTAGCTAATCTATAAAAACTCTTCCCGTGCGAATGCTCCACTTTGAGGTGAACGTAATAACGATGTGGTAATATTGACGGGGTAAAGTGCTTTATACAACCTAAATTTCCCAATTTTAGCTCAAACTATTTTTAAATCGACTTTTACTCATTTAATATAAAAATAAGTAAAATATTTTATAAAACCAGACTTGGTTTTGGAAGGGAATTGAGTTAGCTTTTGTATATGGGTATTTGGTGAACGTGGCTTTATGACTTCCTGAAGATATGTTAGAGTAACGCGAGTAACCGAAGGAAAAAATAAAAAAGAAAAAAGTAAAAAGCAAAAAGCAAAAAGTAAAAAAAGCAAAAAGTAAAATGCAAAAAGAAAAAAACATGACCCTTCACTTAAAAAGATTGGAAAATTTAAAAAGGGGTAGTTCCAAATTTCTGGGTGAAATCCTAGGGACACCAAGCTGCCATCATTATCATGCACTATACAATTTCAGATATATAAAATTTATTTCATGAGTACGAGTAAATCAAAAACTGAAAAGGATGCATGACATGGAGTTAGAAAAAAATATGATACTAATCAACATATTATTCTATCTTCAAGATGAAGTAAACAACATCATCACTCATGAGAAGTAAAACAACAAACTACCATCATCTAAAGGCATTCAAGAAGAAATTTCAGAATCAGAGCATGAATAAGAAGTCAAGAAAGAGCGAAGGAAAAGAGAGGCTTATTGCCTCTACCATATTTTCTAACTATTTTCTTAATGTGTAGGTACATGTATTAAAGACCATACTTTATCCATGTTGTATTTATGCTTGAAATAATATGAATTGAAGACCTTTTCATTCACGACTCATTCAATTTTGAAATAGAAAAGAAAAACCAACTTATGAAGAACCATGCAAATTTAATGAGCATCAATAATGAATGAGGACAAAAGTATATAGAATGAGATCACAACCATGCATATTTACTTGAAAAAGGGAAGAGGTTGCTAATCATTCAAGCCAAGATGGATTAATTAACACATTAAAGTATGCAAGTTTCAGATTTACAAAGATGTGTATGCATTAACAACACCGATTTGTTAAGAAATCTATCAAATTTCAATCATTTAAGCTCATAGTAAGATAATGAGGCTAAAATCTCACTCTCTCGCATAAGTAAACATGAGTTCTTAAGAAAGAAATAGCTATAACTATGTCAAGCTACAATAAGAATCCAAGCAAAATGGGCCATATGACCAAAATGGAAACAAGAGTACATGTTTAGTAACAATAAATGTAAATGAGTCAGGTACTTCAGAAACTACGAGATATAGATTTTAAGGCACAATCACAACATGCCGAGATGAACTTGTTTCTATACATTTGGAAAAGGAAAAAAGTGCAAAATAATCAAGCTACGGTGATTAAAAGAAACATTCTACAACAACTAAGAAGAGTAATGCTTTACTCCATAATTACAAAAATGTAATGAATCAAAGATACAAAACTTTGATGGCATAATGAAAGAAAATCTATAGTTGTTTTTAGATTTTACAAGGCTTTCAAGAATGCAACAATGTAGTACGAGATCTTAAAGTATTGCATTTTCCTCAAACATAGTAAACATCATACATTTCGGATATATCGTGCCAATGAGCTCAGGATACAAAATTTTCCAAAACTCAAACATGTTTTTGTATTGAAATGATGATTGAAGATAAATTAGTTAAAGCAATTCTAGGATTTTCTAAATTTGAGATGCAAAGTTTGCAAATGAATACAAAATATTTTATGTTCCAAAAGCAAGATCAAGCTGCTCATAGGAAGAATACCAAGCCATGCAAAAATTACAACATTTTCAACATGTCTAGAAAAATTCAATGGGAACACAAATTTTGCATATGAATGAATGAAGAATACAAGATGAAATCCTTTTACAAAATCAGATTTCGAGCCATATTTTATAGGAAAAATTACAAAAATTTCTTATAAATATGTATTTTCTAAAATCATGCTTATCAATAAAATCATAGAGAGCATTTTATAGATTTGAAGACACACTTTCAAATGAAAGATTTAGCATATCAAGTTTCAAGCTATAGTTATAATTTTAAAATTTAAAGCTATTATCACAATATGCAAGTTACATTACTAAACACGAGCTTTAGGCGGGAAAAGATAATGTATAACTCAAAAGCTCAAATTCTGTAATGAAATTACTTGTATAATTCAGATTATGAGCAGCAATATAACACCAAATAACACAATATTCTAGAATAATGATCTCAATATGCAATTAGAATAGCTTCGCCACTTCGAGGGGCAACCTCCAAACCATACAATAAGACTCAAATGCTCCAATGATAATCCAATACTACCTGCTAACCCCTATTTATACTCTCCTATGCTATGGCCATCCCCAAGGCCGACCCACCCATGATAATATAACATATATGAAATATATATAATGATATGAAGTTATGATAGCCACAAGTCGGCTATATACATCAAATGTAAGATATATGCTTAAGGGCGTAGCATGCCCTTCCCCTTCAAAGCAACATTGTCCCCAATGTTGAGAAGATCTCGTCTTCTTTGCAGAGAATGTCATATCTTCCCATGTTGCATCTTCATTGTCCATATTCTTCCACTTGATCAGGTACTCAGTAATAACACATGTCCTCAATCTTTTAGTGCATGTTTGAAGGATGCATTCAGGTTCTAAGATGACTCTCCCCTCCTCATCGAGCTCAGGTAACAATGTTTGGGCTGATACTTTCTATCCAATTACTTTCTTCAGAAAAAAACATGAAAGACTGGATGTATTCTGGTTGATTGTGGAATTTCTAATTTGTATGCTATAGTACCAATATTTTGCAATACTTGATAGGGGCCATAATACTTTGGTAAAAGTTTGTTATCCTTTTGTTGTTGTTTAAAAGACATTTTCTTATATGGTTGTAACCACATAAAAACCCAATCACCAACTTCAAAATGCCTTTCCGTGCAATGTTGATCAGCCTATTGCTTCATGCAGTTTTGTGCCATGGCCAAGTTCTACTTGAGACTAGAGAGGACCTCTTGTTGATCTTTGAATGTGTTATTCTATTTCTCTAAGCCATGGTTGTCCTCTCAATGATGATGTGATGGATGGTGCATGGTACCCATAGAGTGCCAAAAAGGAGACATTTAAGATGAAGTATGGAAGGAAGTGTTATACCACCATTCTGCAAGTGGCAACTATTGGACTCATCTTGCTTGTTTATCTAACATGAAGCAATGAAGATATCCCTCCAAACACTTATTTACAACTTCTGTTTTCGCATCAAAATGGGGATGATAAGAAGAGCTACAAGCTAACTGAGTACACAAGCATGAGAATAAATTAGTCCAAAAATTACTAGTAAATATAGGGTCTTGATCACTTACTATAATCTTTGGTGTCCCATGAAGCTTCTAAATTGTGTCCATGAAGGATGTTGCTACCGTGCTTGTAGCAAATGGGTGTGAAAAGGCACAAAAATGAGCATATTTGGTGAGTCTGTCCACCACAACCATGATGACATTTTTCCTTCAGATTTAGGCAATCCTGTGATAAAGTCCATGGAAACCTCTTCCCACCGCTGACTAGGAATAGATAGAGGTTGTAGAAGACCTGGGGATCGAACTGTTTCACCCTTATTTTGCTGATAAACCATGCATTCTGCCACAAATTTTTGGAAATCCCCTTTGAGCCTTTCCTAGAAGAAATCTTGTTTGACTCAATGATAAGTCTTTAAGAATCCAAAATGCCCCCTACTGGAGAAGAGTGAAGCTCAAATAGAATCCTATTTTTAAGAGTGGAGTTCTTACATAGGTATAATCTATCTTTATACCATAAAGCATCCCCTTTCAATAAAATTTTTTTCAAACATGCTTGGATCATTCTGGAGATGATGAATGAGGTTTTGTGTGGTTGGGTCATTTCTCCATTCGGACCTTGCCTCATCTATCCAATCTTCATGTAATATGGATATGGCACATAACAAGGCTGCAGTTGAGTCATCTTTCCTTGACAGAGCATCCACAACTACATTCTCCTTCCCTTTCTTATAGATAATCTCAAAATCATATCCCAACATCTTTGAGACCCATTTTTGTTGTTCTTCAGATGATAAATGCTGCTCCAAGAAGTATTTTAGACTATCATGATCTGTCTTCACTTTAAAGTGTCTTCCTATGAGATATGGTCTCCATTGCTTTACTGCATGAAGTATGGATAACATTTCCTTCTCATAAGTTGGCTTTGAAAGATTCTTACCTTTGAATTTATGGCTCAAAAATAAATAGGATGGCCTTCTTGCATGAGAATTGCCCCCATACCCACCCTTGATGCATCACATTCAACAATGAATGTTTTGGAAAAATTTGGAGTAGCCAAGACTGGAGTGGTGCACATGGCCTCCTTTAGTTGTTCAAATAATTTGGTTGCATCCTCACTCCAATGGAAGGAGTCCTTCTTTAATAAAGCTATGAGAGGTGCATCTATGCTTCCATAATGCCTTACAAATCTTTGGTAATAACCTGTAAGCCCAAAAAATCCTCGTATATTCTTTAAGGTTTTTGGAACCTTCCACTCCATCATGGCTTTGATCTTATTAGGATCCACTTTAACCCCTTCATGAGAGACAATGTGACCCAAATATTCAACCTCCTTGAGTCCAAAAGAACACTTAGAGGGATTTGCATAAAGTTGATGTTGCTCAAGGGTTTCCAAAACCTTATTTACATGATGCAAATGTTCCTCCCATGTTTTTCTATAAATTAATATATCATCAAAAACACTAAAACAAACTTCCACATGAATGGCTTAAAAATAGAATTCATCAAACTTTGAAATGTAGAAGGTGCATTTGTGAGTCAAAAAGGCATTACCAGAATTCATAATGGCCTTCATGAGTCTAAAAGGCGGTTTTATGAACATCCTCATCCTTGATTCTGATTTGGTGGTATCCCGAATGAAGATCAAGATTTTTAAAATAAACAACACCATGCAACTCATCAATCAAAGGAATAGGAAACTTATATTTGATTGTGTACTTATTAAGTTCCCTATAATCGGGACACATGCACCACATGTCATCTTTCTTCTGTACCATCACTACTGGAGAAGAATAAGCACTTTGACTATGACAGATGATTCTTGCTTCCAACATCTCTTGTACAATCTTCTTGATTTCACTCTTTTGCACATATGGGTACCTATAAGGTCTGATGTTAGGTGGTTGGATCCTTAGTAATAACTGAATAACATGATCATGATATCTCTTTAGAGGTAAGCCCTTTGGTATATTTTCAAATACAATAGAGTGTGCATCCAACATTGCTTGCATATCTGATGGTATAATGTCCTTAGAATGATGAGCCTCCAATGAAAAGAGTTGTGCCACAAATCCCTCTGCACCCTTTTTTAGCATTTTTGTATATGATGAGAAATTACTATTTGTGGAGAGTTTTCTCTTAAGCCTCTTAGCTCAAAAGTCATTCCTTTTCAGAGTGAAATAGCATGAACAAGTCTTGAAGTTCATCTCAACGGTTCCAAAAGTGGTAAGCCATTGAACCCCTAACACAATGTCTGCTCCTCCCCCATAGAAATGGAATACATGGGACTATTTAGTATGTAATATCCCATGGAAAGCTTAATGCTATTGAATTTTCCGAACAAGTAACAATATCTCTATCATAAATCATTACTTGACATTCGGGAGTTGGATAAATGAAACAGTTTAGGCGCACTGCTAACTTATGATTGATAAAGTTGTGAGTACTTCCTGAATCAATCAACACTATGACCCTTTGTTTTTAGGAATCCAACCACCTTGAGGGTTTGGGGGTGCTAATACCTAAAATTGCATGGCATGAGATCATTGGTTGGGGATCTCTTGATTCCTCCTCTGGCTCGACCAAGACCTTTGACTCTGCATCTTCATCCTTCTCTTCATCTTCACTAGGCCCATCAATGTAGAACAACTTATTTTCAACACATTTATGTCCGGGTCCAAATTTACTGTTACAGTTAAAAAATAACCCTTTTTCTCTTTTTTCTTCAATTTGTTGAGGTGTCAATCTAACCAGTCGAGGGAGTGTTGGGGCCAAGGTGTTGCGATCTCTGGTATAAGTGAAATGTTGTATCCTACTTGAAACAAATTTATCCTCTTCCCTTCTTTCCATAATCATAGAATCAGAAAACCTTATGAGGATTAAACATATGCACCTCATGCTCAAATTGATCCTTAAGACCCCCAAGAAATAAGTCATTCAAATTCTCTTCAGTAATATTTTCCACCCACAAAGAAAGGTTTTGGAATTGATGAATGTAATCCTTAATGATCATGTCTATCTCAACTTTGCTAATTGGCTAAAGTAATTATCTGACACACTAGAACTATAGTGTAATTGTAACTCTTCAGTGAAGTTTGTCCATGTAACATTGAGACCACTCTTTTACCTTTGAGCACATAACCATAAATACCAGATGAATTGGTCAGGTTCGAGATACAAAGATGCCATGGTCACCTTTTGTCCTGATGGAATCTGATGTAGTTCAAAGAAATTATCCATTTGGTTGATCTAATTGAGTGGATCCTTTCCATCAAAATTGTGCATCTCCACTTTTGGAAACATAGTATGGGCCTGCAGAGTGCTCATATTTTGATTGGGCACACTCGAAGATCCATTCTGACTCATGTGTCTATTATGTTGACCTGAGGATCCACCTTGATTGATAGAAGTATGATTACCCATCATATGCATACTGAATTTTTGCGTGAAATCCTCCAATATTTGTCTAATCATATCCACATCATCTTTGCTGGCCACTTGAGATTCGAGGTCTCTCGGTTTAAACTCAAGTTGGACTACCTACTAACCCCTATTTATACTCTCCTATGCTATGACCATCCCCAAGGCCGACCCACCCATGATAATATAACATATATGAAAGATATATATAATGATATGAAGTTATGATAGCCACAAGTCGGCTATATACATCAAATGTAAGATATATGCTTAAGGGCGTAGCAAATTCAAGGATCTAGATGACAAATGTAAAATATGGGCTTGCTGCAAAAGGGTTTTCAAATAGAACATGGTTCTTTTGTTACTTCTAGTTTTCAAGTTTTAAAATGCATATTTACATTAGGAATTAACTCCTAGGTAAAATTACTTCCAAAAATGGATGTAATTTTTTTAAATGATAATACGGTGATCAAATCAGAAATGGAAACCATCTTATAAAAGTATAGTTTTTAGAATCAAGTGAGTTCCTCTATTAATGCACATGATCTAAAGGCCAATTGTTCTAATTGAATTAGGTGTTGCAATATTCCAAATGTTCTAAATGTTCCAACAATCCAATTGTTATAGTTTGTATTGGAAATATAAATATTCCAAATGTTCTAATTAAATTAGGTGTTGCATTAATGTGATGACCACTGAAACTTTGTCCACATTGGCTCTTATTGAAGCTCAATCCACTCCAATAGTGTTACAAATTGCTGACTAATTTGTAGCTAAGCCCAATGGAATCATTGAGGATGTGACCATAACCATTTAAGCATGGGATTATTTAGTATATTTTATGGTCATTAAAACGAAGAATAAGAAAATTGGATATCCCTTGATCCTTGGTACAATCAAATCATGATGGTACCAGAGGATCAAGATAAGACTACCTTCACCTACCCCTAGGAAACATTTCCCTATAGGGTCTTACCTTTTGGGTTAGTCAATGCTCCTGTTACTTTCCAAAGAGCCATGTTAGGAATCTTTGCTGACCTCACTCATGATTTTGTGGAGGTTTATATGGATGATTTTACAGTTTATGGGGCAACATTCCAAGAGGAAATTTAAAGTTTAGACAAGATAATATAAAGGTGTGAGAATAAGTAGTTATTTTTAAATCATGAAAAATATCTATTCATGATGGAGAAAGGTATAGTCTTAGGCCACCATGTTTCAGCTGAGGGAATCAAGGTAGATCTTGATAAGGTCAATATCATTGTAATAATTCCATCCCCCACAAATAAAATAGAAGTAAGAAGCCTTTCAGGACATGTTGGATATTATATAAGATTTATTTTAGATTTCAGTAAGCTAGCTTATCCACTGTTTTCTCTTCTAGCAAAAAGACTCTGAGTTTAAATGGACAAGTACCCCAGGTCTTAAGAGGTCTAAATTGGAAGCTTCCTTTTCACAGACAAAAAAAGACTTCCAATGAGGCGGTGGGGGTGTGCTTGGACAACAAGAGTAAGGAGGCAATGCATGGCATTATACGTACCCAAAATGTAGGTCTTGTCTCTTTAGCCGAAAAGAGGTTACACATACCATAATGATGATACAGTCTCCTCGCAAGGTGTTCGGAATCCAGAAAATCTTGCCAGTATACATTTGCATCCCATGTACCTTATTCGGCCTCTGCGTGCTTTGTTCTACCCCCTTGTCCCCCCTTTTCCTTACATTTTGGTCTTAAGTGACGAGACCGCCACCCCGGGACAGGCGGAGGTCTTGTAACCGCCACCCTGCATAGGGTGGCGGTCATGTGCGTGTTTTCCAGAATGTTCCGATGATTTCGTCAAATGTAAAATTCAAGTTTCTACCCGCATTCTTCAACCACTTTGGCTTGCATTTATGTTTTGGCCACCCTGTAAATAGTGTTTTCCCTTTGTTTATAGTAAAAGAGATCAATTGGGAGTTACCCTCTGGTAAATGCAAATGTTATAAATAGCTACCTTGTTTTCAAACAAATGGCCCCTCTCCTTCTCTGTTTAATTATTTAGTTTGTTTGAAGTTCTTGCTTAGAATTCCAATAGTTTCATATTTTGCATCAATTTTAGCCTTACCTTGTTGTTTAGAGATCACTTGATCTTCTTGTTTCCATCTTACTTCATTGTTGTTCCATACAATCAGCTTAGCATAGGATAGCTTCATTTCTAGATTAGAATCCATTTAGAGTTGCAGGTTTTGTTTTGTCACAAGAGTAGATTCCAGAATTCTCGGTAGATTTGTGTTATATCCCGTAATAAATCCTGCTAAGAACTGCATAGTCAAGCTCTGTTCACTTGCACTATCCCTCTCTTACTTGCATTGTATTCGGTTTATATCCAAACCTGCCTTTGTTTGAGAATCTTCTTCTGTTGACGCTATCATATACATACTGTTCTAGATTCATGAGAGCATGAAGGAATGAGGAGATCACACTGAGGGGACAAAGTCACACACAACTGGATTTACCACTGTTCTGTAAACTCCAGGTTTGAGCTATCAAAGTTCTAGTTAAAATCTATCAAATAGAGTAGTAAATTATTTCATTTCAGTTAAAGCTCGCTTTCGATATTGCCAAGGGAAGCTATGGGGAATGATACTTTCGAGAAGCTATGATTTATTCCTCACTTCGAGATAAGATTGAAGGTTTTCAATTAAGTCAATTAGTTGTCTTTCATCTAGATACACACATTTGCATAGGTGAATAACCACACTAGGTTATCTCACTTGTTTAGTTTTAGTATAAAAGTATTTTAAATAGTTGTTTGTAAATATAATGTATCAATCGTGCATTTTGTTTATATTAGTTTCCCTTTTAGCGAATAAATATAAATTGTTATTTTCAGATTTAAGTTAATTCGGAGACTTTATTTTAGATTAATACTTAGATCCTAATTAGGAAGATAAACCATACAAAATTTACGCTACCCGTTCATAGCCTCTAAATCTCCCTTTGTCATTCCAGCTACTGGAGATCACACTACCGGATCTTAGTCACCGATTCTCCCATAGTTAGCTTTAGGAAAGTTGCTTACCGATTCTCATCCTCACCTGTAGCTTTTCTATCATAGAAAACTGACCATAATCCCAGCTGTGACTTCATCTAAGTCACCCATTTCAAACCATCGGCTGTCTCGGCATGACCTCGGGAGGTCGGGTACGAGGAAGGTCATTTGCTGATTATCATCCTCGCATGTCACTTTTACGCGTAAAAATTGGTGAACCCGACGTGAAATTTCTACCTTCGATTCGAGTCATATTTCTACTTGTTCTTCCAATTAATATAATTTTTGTCTTTTCCACCTTATTGGCCTTCACATCAGCTTCACCAAAATGGTGAACCCGACGTGAACTAACAATAGTTCCCCTTTTATTTTCCTTTCTTTCATCCACCTTCATTCTTTCCCATTATTCTGTGGGTATTTATATACCCCCCGAATATGTCGGGATACGACGCATACGGCAGACCTATTTCAGGTCTTGAATCACATTACGGTCAGACAAGTAGGCAACAGTCACCATCACTTTCGGTATGGGCCGATAACTACTCAAGTAACTACTTTTCATCACAGACTCCACCCCAAAGAATTGGCTCTAGTTCTTCATTCCGAATTGAGGAATTGGATCAACTCACACAAACACAACAACCAGAGCCCTCAGGCTCTAATAATATGACGTTTACTAGAGAATCCATTTCATCTCCTCGGTCTTGTTTAGACCAAAAATCAGTAGATAGTCGGATCCACTCCCATTCTTGGATGAGGAGTATTTAGCGCACTACACTAGAAGTGAACAACACTTTCGAACACATACCCACCTATAAGAAGTCCGAAACACAATGCAATACCCTACTCTAAGAAAATACCCCCATGGGAAATACTCTAGGTGAAGCTTGGTAGGGCAATGATCAATTCATAGTAGGGTACTATATGTACCCAAAATTATAGGGTACTGTACCACTGGAATGATGTTACACATGCCCCAATGATGATACAGGTCTCCTTGCAAGGTGTTCGGAATCCATAAAGGCTCACCAAGTATACGCTTGTATCCCGCATGCCCCACTCAGCCTCTGCATGCTTTGTTTTGCCCTTTTCCCCCTTCTTCTTGCATTTTTGTCTTCAGTGATGGAACCGCCGCCGCTGCACGGCGGCGGTCCCGTGATCTTTGCCTAGACAGGTGGTGGTCCCATAACCGCTACCCCGCACAGGCGGTGGTTTTGTTTGCGTTTTCTAGATTCCTCTCGACCATCGTGTCAAACGTAAATCTTCAAATTTACACGCTTTCTTCAACAACTTTGGCTTGCATTAATGTTTTTGGTCCCCTAGTAATAGTGTTTTTCCTTTGTTTATAGTAAAAGAGATCAAATGGGAGTTACCCTCTGGTAAATGCATTGGTTATAAATAGCCAGCTTGTTTTCAAGCAAATGGCCCCTCATCTTCTCAATTCTCTTATTCAGTCTTTCAATTTCTTGTTTAGAATTCTATCAATTTCATGTTTTGCTTCCATTGTTGGTCTTTTAGAGGTCATATAATCTTCTTGTTTCAATCTTGTTCCATTGCTGCTCCATACAATCAGTTTAGCATAGAATAGCTTCATTTCTAGACTAGAATCCATTAAAGTTACAGGTTTTGTTTTGTCACAAGGATAGTTTCTGAAACTCTCAGTACACTTGTGTTTTATTCCCGCAATAAATCCCGCTAGGAAATGCATAGTCAAGCTCTGTTCACTTGCACTATCCCTCTCCTAATCGCATTGCATTTAGTCTATATCCAAAGTTTCCATTGTTCAAATGCTATATTTTGTTGATACTATCATATACACACTTTCTAGATTCATGAGGACATGAAGGAATGAGGAGATCACACTGAGGGGACAAAATCACACACAAATGGATTTACCACTATTCTGTAAATGCCAGGTTTGAGCTATCAAAGTTCTAGTTACAACATATCAAATAAGAGTAGTGAATTATTTCATTTCGCTTAAAATTTCAATCTTGATATCACCAGTGAAGTCGTGGGAATTGATAGTTTCGAGAAATCGTGATTCATTCCTCACTTCGAGGTAAGATCAAGAAGCCTTTCAATTTAATATATTTAGTTGCTTAGATATTTAGGATAAAATCACAACTGCACAGGCAAATAGCCATACCAGGATACTTTACTTGTTTTGATTTTGTTTCTAGATTAGTTGTCAATTTTATAAATATACTAGAGTAGCTGCTCTTCAATTTAATTGAAATACATCATTAAAAAATACAAAAAATAGAAGGATGCTTGCATAGTGTAAATACCTCTTTCATAATCGATCCATTAATTTTAGTTAAAAGTTGGACCATTTTGTATGATAATCACAGGACCTAAAGATCCTAGAGAGTATATATTTGAACCCATAGCACCTCAGCCCAAATCTACCCATGACATTAGCTAATATAGATCAGGACCTTAGGATACAGGTCTTTCAAGCAACAACAAACTTACAAGCAATTAGTGAGCAACTAAGAGGATTAAATATTGAAGATGAAAAAGCTTACACATTTTGGCCAAGCCATCCTAATTATAGACTGCCTTGATAAAACCTCTGAATGAGTATGCAAGGATTCGAAAGAGAGTAAACATTTTTTTGTGATCCTTTGGTTCCAAAACTTGACGTAGGAGACCTCCTCGTTGACATAGATAATAGCTTACGTATTCAAGTCGCCTTAACACCTATTACGTACTCTAAGAAAATTATACAACTCCCGGTTCTAAACATAGAAGATGAAAAGGCATACGATTACTAGATAGTTGGGAGAAGGGATTGATTCTCCACATGACCATAAGCAGAGTCCACAACAATGTGAACTCATGGTTGTGATCCCCAAGTCCCACAACCCAACGGGCCTACAAATCAGTTAAGTATTGACACCAGCTTACGAACACTGGTATTTAGATCTTCACCACTCCCACCAGATATTATAGTACAGTTCTCCATATTAAACATAGAGGCCAATCAATCTAATATTTTATGGGCTAGACCAGAAAACCACCCATAGTTAACTATAAATCCACTAAATCACCCATCACCATTTTATGACCTTGTCTGGAGATATATACAAAGCTCCCACAGGTCACTTCCCATGTATCCAACAACCAAGAAACAGGATCTCGGCGAGCTCAACGTTGATTGGAGCCTCTAAACAGACCATTATATCCGAATGAGCCATTACACCAATTCGAGTTAGGAGGGCCTTCTTCACCTTAGATTCGTAGATTCCATTATTGGTATTGAGGATTTAATATTGCCCGATTAGCTTGTCCGTATCCATTCACATTCAAAACATTCACCAGCTATCTCGATACGACCTCGAGAGGTTAGGTACGAGCAAAGGGTACTTGTAGATTCCCATGCTTGCATGTCACTTTTCCATCGTACAAAATTGGTGAACTTGACTTGAAAAAACAATTCTTCCTCTTTTATTTTTCATTTCTTTCATCCACCTTCGCTCTTTCCCATTATTCTGCGAGTATTCATATACCCCCCGAATATGTCGGGATACGATGCATATGGCAGACCTCTCTCAGGTCTCGAAGCAAACTATAGTCAAACAAATAGACAAACATCACCCTCGCTTTCTACATGGGCTGATAACTATTCAAGTAATTACTTGTCATCTCAAACTCCCCCTCACAAGACTAGTTCTAGTTCTTCATTCCGAATCGAGGAGTTCGATCAACTCGCACAAACACAACAGCCAGAGCCATCAGGCTCTAACAATATGATGTTTATTGGAGAATCCATTTCATCTCCTCGGGTCTTGTTCAGACCACAAATCAGTAGACAATCAGACCCACTCCCCTTTTTGGATGAGGAGTACTTAGCACACTTCGCTAAAAGTGAACAACACTTCCAAAATATGTATCCACCTATAGGGAATTTACAAATACAATCTGATACCCTATTCCAGGAGAACACCCCCATTCCTCCACCTATGGGAAAT
The DNA here is from genome assembly GCA_018340775.1 of Taxus wallichiana var. yunnanensis. Taxonomy (NCBI): domain Eukaryota; kingdom Viridiplantae; phylum Streptophyta; class Pinopsida; order Cupressales; family Taxaceae; genus Taxus; species Taxus wallichiana. The sequence continues at coordinate 263,598,100 of CM031241.1, forward strand.
ACCCTTGGTGAATCCTAGCAGGTAACGATCAATTCATAGCAGGGTATCACACCCCTTTACAACCTCAAGCTATACAAAAAACACCCCTAAGAAAAAGCATTGCGTCTTCGCCAATGGAGGTCATTTCAGCCTTAGCTGAGAAGGTTAGAGGGCTGGAACTTGCTCAAGCAAACCAAAATTCATATTTTGGGCAAGCAGAACCCCAACCCTCTCGCATCATCCCGGTCAGTCGACCTCCTTACAGAACAGGCATGTTAGGCATGCCTCCTCAAAATCCCTATAGTTACCCATAGAAACACCAACTAGGACCGCATTTTCAAATGCCATTCCAAATTGAAAACATGACACCGCCCGACTTGGCACCAAACAACTTGTATTTTTCACCTTTTTCACAAAAAGGCTCAAATTCTCAAATCACCCTGACGATCCGCCTCCCCTCTTTAACTCTTTTAATGCAGCTCAACCTTTGAATTTTTCCTTTGTGTTTGGTGGGGCTATGGGTAACTTTTTAACTTTAAGCCTTTTTGCCAAAAAAATAAAAATGCAATTTGCTCATTGACCCGCTTTGACTTTTTTTGATGTGGGCTCAACCTTTGAATTTTTCCTTTGTGTTTGGTGGGGTTGTGGGTAACTTTTTAACTTTAAGCCTTTTTTGCAAAAAGGCTCAAAAACACAATTTGCTCCGCCAACCCGCTTTGACTCTTTTGATGCGGGCTCAACCTTTGAATTTTTCCTTTGTGTTTGGCGGGGCTGCGGGTAACTTTTTAACTTTAAGCCTTTTTTGCAAAAAGGCTCAAAAACACAATTTGATTTGCTAATCCGCTTTGACTCTTTTGATGCGGGCTCAACCTTTGAATTTTTCCTTTGTGTTTGGCAGGGCTATGGTAACTTTTTAACTTTAAGCCTTTTTTGCAAAAAAGGCTCAAAAACACAATTTGCTCCGCTGACCCGCTTTGAATTTTTTGATGTGGGCTCAGCCTTTGAATTTTTCCTTTGTGTTTGGCGGGGTCGCGGGTAACTTTTTAACTTTAAGCCTTTTTGCAAAAAGGCTCGAAACACAATTTGCTTTGCACGACCAGCTTTGACTCTTTTCATGCGGCTCAACCTTTGACTTTTCCTTTGTGTTTGGCGGGGATGCGGGTAACTTTTTAACTTTAAGCCTTTTTACCAAAAGGCTCAAAAACAAATTTGCTATGCCGACCCACCTTGACTCTTTTGATGTGGGCTCAACCTTTGACTTTTTCCTTTGTGTTTGGCGGGGTTGCGGGTAACTTTTTAACTTTAAGCATTTTTTGCAAAAAAGGCTAAAAAAACAATTTACTCTGTTGACCCACTTCCAATTAGATATGTCCACGTACCCATGGATAATGAAGCTAAAATTTGACGGGAAGAAAACACCCGTCATTCATGACTGTGGAAAAAATGTAGAGAAGAAGAAAACTCCACCATTTTGCGCCCGGTTTTTAGATTTCTTTCCTTAACCAAGGATTTGAGAACAATAAAAGGTTTGATGATCCATGGCCATAGAAATATTGACAATTTCATTCAAATGGGGACAATAATTAAATTTTCGTGGGTCCAGACAGGAAAATGGAAAATTTATCAAACCACACATACCGGAGAGTTAAAGCAACTTCAAAGCATGAACTTCTCTATCTTTTCGGACTTCCAACTTTACTTGGACACTTCTAGAGGGTGTGAGCTCAAAATATTTGAATTTAACTTAGAAAATGAGGGGGATTTTGAGGCGATAACACTAAGTGAGAAAACTAGCAATTGAAATCTTTCTTTGGCCTTTTTGCTTTTTTTCTTGTCTTCTTTCTGGCCTTTTACACCCTACAACCCAGTTGATACTTTATTGCATTATCTTTCATGACTCTTGACACCATTTCCCAATGAGGATGCTAATGTCTAGGTGCCTTCATCACCTTTATGCACTCTTGACTTCATTCCACCTTACTTGCTCTTTTTGGGATTCTTTTATCTTTTGGGCATCTTATTTTCTTATGGGTTAGCCTTCTAGTTGTCAATTACAAAATTCAACCAAGGGAATCATATAAATACAAAGCTATGTGACCAAAATAAATGACCAAGCTCTAAGAATCTATTATCATCACCTAAGGTTGCATCCAAAGGCATCTAAGAGTATCAAAGGCATCCATCTAGCACTCATACAAGGGATAAGGGATTGCATTTTTGCATACACTTCATAGGAAGGGGAAGTTCATTTTTCCATCCACACATCTATTTACATTGGTACATCTATCTATCACCCGCTATCATGTGCACTTGCACAAGGGCTTCCTAGGGCATGATTCTATCACACATGCATAAGAACTACATGGAGTCTAAGATGTAGTGTAGTGCTTGTTGGTATCCAAATTGATTCTCCTATGAGGGTTGGGCAACAACATGAAACTAGCAAGTCGCTCGAGATAAACAAATCATGATATGAGTCATTTTGTAGCTAGGGAGGGATTGAGCTGACTCTTTGTCACTCAAGCGTTGGAGAAATGGATAGCACCTTATTAAGGGTTTGATCTACCCTCACTACTTTAGGTTGTGCCTTCAACCAGGGTGAGAGGACCCGTTCTGTAACCCGTGTTGGTGAAGGACATCAAGGGATCCTTCTTTGCACAATATTCATGAGAACCTTGAGAAAATATGATCAATACAACTGTTATCCAAAATTCACCCCTCAAGGTAATTTTGATAACATGCATCAAATTCTTCAGTCCCGAGCAAGTAGATTGATTCAAGGCCCAAAATCATGTTTTTTGGGGGCCCCTCGGCTTCTCTCTAACTCTCCCATCCAAGAAGAAATCCCAACGAGTTAAAAAAATGGAAAAAATGTAAAAATAAGGTTGCAGGACTGTTTTAAAGCATTTTGGGTCTGAAGGGTTTAGGTTGTACCAGTTCGGGTCGTACTGAGGTTCGTCGTACCAAGCTTGGGGCCGAAAAAGCAAGAAAATTGGCTAAGTCGGACATTTTTGTCCCAGGCAGTCCGCGGGACAGTTGGGACGTCGGGACGCGAAAAGTCGAAACGGACGAAAGCAAGGAAAAATCATCTATGTCTTTGTTTCGCACAGTTGGGACATCCGGGACAAAAGTACGCAGGGGACGCGAACCGGCCGAATCACTGAAAAACAGTCCATTTCGGGCGGTTCGGAGATATTTGTCCCAGGAAGTTTGGGACATCCGGGCCAAAAGTATGCGGGGGCGCGAACGGCCGAATCGGCCAAGCAAGAGTTTTTCATCCGGGACAGCCGGGACAAGGGTACGTGTGGGACGCGAGGGATGCGAAAAGCCGAAGTGGCCAAAGGCAAAGAAGAAAAGTCAACATTTGACTCGTGAACTTCAAACGACCATAACTTTTGACTCCGAGCTCCGATTTTCACAAAATTGGACTTTCTAGAACGAGCACGACGTCCTCTACGCCACTTCTTATTTTTAATGAGGGTAGATATATTTAAATAAAAGAAACATATTCGGCTCCAGTCAGTTAATGCTCATTCCCGTCAAATGACATAAAACGCCTGCCAGACCCAAAATAGCTGCCCGCACTCAGAAGGCCATAACTTTTGCATTTCTCAACAAAATTGCACAAAATTGGTACCGTTGGAATCTTGGCTCTGAGCCCGATGCATAGAAATCAAGAAATTCTAGATTTGATGAGGGATTAATTGAGATTTTTTAGAAAACGTGGCTGGGTTCATATAAGTGTTTTATTTGGTGGTTGGGAGTGCAATTAAGAGGCATGGTCATCATTCTTTCTCTGCTTGCAGAAGACTTTGAGACGGTATGGGGAGCCTTTTGTAAGTAATATATAATCATTTTAATCCATTTAATGCCTCTTACAAGTGGTTGAAGGATAGATTTTGGGATTTCCTTTTCCCTTCTCTCTCTCTTCTCATTTTTTCTATAAATTGGAGTGTTGGGCTCATTGTAAAGGAGGTAGTTTTTGTAGCAAAGCTCTGCCAAAATTGCTTTGTGAAGCTGATGTGTTGTAGGCCCTTGTTGTGGACTCCTTGCATGGTGATCCAGGCCCTTTTCTTGTAACCGATTGAACTGTGCATATCAGGAAGCAATAAAATATAAGTTTGTGGATGCATCTTCCCCTACTGTGTTTTCTTGCATTCTTCTTGCCCCTTCAACCTTGATTACAAGAATATTGTGTCTATTATTATGTTCTTGCAGGGATCCATTATCATTGTGTATGTTTGAGATATTGTTGTGAATGCATTTTGCTAGATTATGGAGAACTGTCATCACCTCTTCTAGTGTGCACTTTGCTTCTATATTTCACGCATTTGAAGACTACTCTCACACCCTCCTTTTCTGGTGTATCACCGCTTTAGTGTAGGCTTTCATTTTATGCATTCTCTCTCCCTGGTCCCTTGGAAATTTAGATTAGAATAGTTAGTTTCCCCTGCATTAGAGTAGATTGTGGCAGGTAGTTTAGGAGCAAGAACCAGCTTTCTCTGGAGGTCTATCTCAAGTAGCAAGTCCCACAACTTGGAGATAGTACCCATGTTATCCAATCACACTGTGAGTTCAAGTATATGCACTTGTATAAACAGAGGGGTGCTGTGATTTGGTGATAACAACAACACAATCTAACTCTCACAAGTTGCCACACTAGAGAGTGGAGATGTTTCCTAGACAAGGTTCGGGTTACTAAAGACAATAATTGAAACCTGATTGTTTCTGCATATTTTGGCAGTGGAATTTGTTAAATCTTTGTGGATACATAGTACAAAAAGGGGTAGTTCATGTAGGATTTATCATTTGAGAAGTTTTTAGTGGGAAGTTAAGCAGGATAAATTTGATTATACCAGATATTTGAGAGTCTTTACAAATATTGGAACACTCACAGACAAAATGCTTCAAAATACCCAAAATATTCCTTCAACCAGAAGGTGTGTATCAATGGAGGCCCAGAGATGCACGATTTCATACACTCTTCAAGAATTCAACACAAAGGCTCGTGTCAAAGACTCAATTAAACGTTGGAAATCCCTAATTCATCACGCCTAAGATACACTCTTAGACTAACAAACAATCTTTTTCAACACAATGGAAGTGAAGTGATTTTAAATTGTTTATTTCATTACAAGATGAAGGCTCTTCTCACAATAAAATTGCAAACGCCACAATACTACCACAAGGATAATATTTTGTGTGATTCAGAGGATTTAAACATAAGACTGAAACAGAACACGAAAAACTATTTGAAAACGTTACGAAATAAAAGCAAACATAATTATGCTCATGATCAACACAAATTCATTCAAGGTTCATTAGATTCATCAGTAGGGGAAAGTTTCTTCAACAATCTCAGAGCTTGTCAATGGCTGTACACTTACAACCATCTTGACGTGATTAAATCTAAAAACATAGGAAAATAAATAGGTTTCTCAGATGGTCTCTCAGGAAAATGGTTTTCTCAAACTTTCTCAGAAAAATTAACCCCCTACAAGAGTATTCTCATTGCATTTATACAATTTCACTCACTCACTCATCCTAAATTTTCCCCCCAAAATTCTAAATCTTCAAGAGAATATTCCTTTCTATTTTTTCCAGGTGGAAAAGTTGTGAGCCATTCACATTTCCTACTTTCATCAAATATGATTACGGCACCATGTCAAATCTTTTGACAGTCTTTTTAATCATTCTTTTATCTTGTCGTGTAAGAAATCCCTTTTTAATAATTCTCAGGTGGCTCCATATGGCTTGATCTGACAAACAATCCTTTTCACCTTTGAGAATACACCTTGAGGAATAGATACCTACATTCATGTCTCTCAGAAATGAGTGTCCTCGCATGGATTATATCACATATTTGCGTTGTGAGTCCGAGTTAGCCAAGTGTAAAGAGGAGCCAGTGGAAGCCTCCATGTGTCTTCTTGGTGCAACTGCAAAGGTGAAGTCCAGAGACAGGTCCCCAAATGAGCGCAGCCCTCCACATGTCCTGGGCCCAAGAAAGTTGCCTCGGCTATTGAAAAGTCTTAGTATGAAGAGGAGCTGGTGGAAACCTTCACATGTCCTCTTGGCATAACTCCAAAGGTAAGACCCAGAGGTAGGATCTCAAATGAGTGCAGGCTCTCCACGTGTCTAGGGTCTAACAAATCTGCACCACCAGTTTGTTGAAAAGTATGAGCATAGTGAGCTAGCGAAGCCTCCACATGTCTCTTTGGTGCTCTTTCAAAAGTAAAATTCATGGGCAGGTCCCCAAACAAGTCCAGGCCCTCCACGTGGTCAAAACCCAAGAGAGTTGCATCGGCCGTTGAAAATTCCGTATAGGCAAAGCCAGCGAAGCCTCCATGTGTCTCTTTGCGCTCTTTCAAAAGTAAAATTCAAGGGCAGGTCCCCAAACAAGCACGGGCCCTCCATGTGGTCAAAACCCGAGAGAGTTGCATCAACCATTGAAAATTTTGAGCATGGGTAGAGCCAGTGGAAGCCTCCACGTGTCTCTTCAGCGTAACTCCAAAGGTTAAAACCAAAGGCAAATTCTTAAATGAGCGCATGTCCTCCACGTGTCCTTTTATAGGTCTTAGGCATTTACCTTATACTTTCACACCCTTCACCATAATGCATCAAAATATAAAAAGGGCCTTGCCTCTCATCGCTGTATTTTATGACACGTGTACACCTTTTGGGGCTAAAGTAATAATTTACTTACGCCACTTGATAATTTCAAACATCCAATTAGAATTCACCGAGGCCATGGGACCAATTTGACATTTTGCAAGTATAAACAAAAAGTGACAAGTTTGCAAAATGGACCCGCCGCACCGCATCCAATTAGGGATGAACACGTGTCTGTGGACATTGGGAGAAAATCGACCAAGAAATCACGACCGTGGAAAAATAAAATGCAGGGGAAACTTCACCATTCGCGCCACAATTCAAAATGTTCCTCATGAACAAAGAAACTGGAACTAATACATGGTGGAACATGATCCACGACCATAGCGAAGGATTGCCAATGACTTCCAAATGAAGGAGAAATTTTTCACGCATTGATATAAGGAGACAGAAAATACTTCTAACCATGCGAACTAAGAAATTTTAAATGAAAAAGGGGCAAGATTACAATTGAGCACCAACAACTCTCGGTAGTAAGTTCACTTAGTTGGGTGACCACCTGTCAGATCGAATCCCCATATTACGTCTTTTATTTTTGGGATTTGATGTAGTTTGAGGGTTTTTCATGTCAACATCTCTTTGCAGGTCACATGCATAGTCAACGATCACATTATGACATACATGTGTCTAACAAAGACTACCTTTGACCATCTTATGACTCCAAAAACTAGGTTCCAAGCTCCCGTGAAGTCACATACGCCTCGAAGTAGACTCTAGGGCCTGGCACCATTGACCCGATCTATGTGCCTTGGTCCAGAAGCTTATCTAATGGTTCAAAAATTTACTGTGCATAGTTACGACAGTCTAACCTTCCTATATAATCGGTTTCTCTAATCTGCATAGTCCCAACATTAGGCGTCATTCTTAAAATTCCTTTACCCTCTCTCTTGCACTAAGAGTTTTATAGTTATTAGCTTATTTCTTGTGTCCAATTTGTACTTTAACATTTATTTATCATACTTGACTATGCAAATAGGGTTTATCATAAATTCTATTTTTATTAAATAAGAAATAATGTTATGATATCGGAGGAGTGGCGTAAGAAAACAAAATGTTGAAATAAGAAAATAAGATACTTCAAGATAACATGCTTCTTATTTAGTAGGTTATATAACCAAGCCATTTCTTCTAGGGAACCTTCCAATTTTTATTCATTATTCCTAAAAGAGAAGTTCTTCAAGTGGAAAGTTTCTAGATTATGTTCCACTGAGTCCATAGAGTTAGATAACGATAAAAATTTGTTGGGGCATATACAACAATAGATACAATTAGCAAGAATCTATTATGTGAGTTTTATGTACATAAGTTTCTTCTCCCTTAGCAAGTAGAAATTCCAATCAATTTGTATGTTGGAGAAGTGCAATTGAGGTCTTTTGTTTCTACTTTAAGACATAAATCTATGTGGCATGAGCAAAGAGGGGAATATGTTAGAGAAGAAATTAATGTAGACCTCTTAATGAGGCATGATCTCCTAGCTCCAATCAAATTCTCTCGCAGATATCAGGCCTAGGTTTAATGTTTGCAGCTTGTGGACAAGTATAAAGAAAATATTTCAACTTATGTCTCAGATTTCCAGGAGTATGTACTCCAAAAATTTAATGTGACTTGTCTTGATTGTCGATTAAGGTGTGGATTACTTCTAAAAGTTTGGAATAAAAAGGAGGTAATATCCCTAACCAATATCCGTTGGTCATTAAAAAGGGAAAATGAATTATGCAAGATCATACTAGAAATGTAAGAGAAATGAATCAACATGAGATGCAAAAATCCACTACTATTAAAACATGTTCCAGATGGGACACCACCCAAGATAAACTTGAAGGAAGCTATAAAACATGGAGGGAGGCAGTGATAAATTTCTTTGGGATTTGTGATATAGAGTAAAAAGAAACATGCCTTACTTTTACCAATGAATACAATTGTTCACGTATTGTTGAGTCCTTGAACATATATCGGAGGACCTGCTAAACCTTAAATATGAGGTAGTGTTAAGCCCTGATAATGCTTATGTAAACCCCATTTTGTAGTATAATCATTTTGTACTAAGTCCGATATTATCATTTTATAATTAATACTTTAGTATATTTCAAAGGAAGTTCTATGCATAACCTTTTTATTTTCATCTCGTGTATGCTTCTTCAAATGAGTTTAAATGAATATTTATGTGTGTTAGCAATGTGTTTGGAGATCATATCTTGAGCCAACACATGACTCATACATGGAATATCATATGGCCCATTCATGCATTGGCCGAGACTCACCCATGCATTAGCTCAGGACTCACTTTAGAGCGCAAGACTCACCCGTGCACTAGCTCAGAATTGCTTTGTAATGCATGACTCACCTACGCATTGGCACAAGAATTGTTTTGTGGTACATGACTCATTTTGAAGCACACGAATCATCAATGCATTGGAACAAGACACTTGGAGTATATGACTCGCATTACAAAGACATAAGACTCAAGTGAGGGAAGCACATGACTCAGATGACAAAGAGGCAAGTTTATTTAGTCAACACACAAGTTAACATGGTGAAAAGATCATTAAACGTGTCTTATGTGGATTATGCAACTCCCAATTAGGATTCGGTTCAACTGGAAATGTGGGCCAAATGAACAGAACAACAAAAAGTCACCAAGTTATTTGAGGGATTCAATGTATGATCCTTGGAATCTACTTGAATTACTAAAGTATCTCAAAAAAGAGTTAATTAAGGACTCCACTTAGATTTAACAAGATGAAATCTAATCATATCAAGATGGAATCTAATTTAAGTTTAGCATACACTTATTCTCTCAAAGTTGTAACTCTTGACATGTAGTTTCTATTTTAGAAATCTTTCAGCTTAAATAGTAGTTGAGTATTGCAAATAATCTATCATTTACTAGAGTACCAAGGTATGCTCTTGATATAAAGGGCATTTGTAGTAGAATTAAAGAGTTAGTTTATTGATTGCTTTTGTAAAATAAATACTTCTATTTAATAAAGTGTATGATTAAGGTTAGATCGACTTGTGTGATTTACAACACTAAATTGGATTGGAGGGAAGGAGAAAGGGCCACTCCTCCCCAACGCGAAGAGAGAACTTCTTGTTTGTTTAATGTCTATTATTCAACATTTGTTTAAATTACCCTAATAATTTAAATTATGCATTTAGTGGTAGTATTTGATTGAAATAAATAGTAAATACATGTTGAACATGGTTTCAATTGTTCCCTTTGTTACAAATAGCCATGAACACTGCCTTGGAATGACAATCATGATATAATTTAGGTTTGAGTATCAACGATGTTCATCAAATGATAGAGTTAAGGAGAGGCATGAAGAGTTGAGGAGATTTGAGGATCGGGTAAAAAGGTCACTTGACCTAATCAACTAATGAAGTACCAAATATGATCGAAGTAGGAGAAAGTGTGTTTGAGAGAGAGGATCTGAATTTGTGATCACAATATATTGTAGGAGCAACAATACTTAAGTGATATTCATTATAATATGGTTGAGTGGGTACTTGATCATCTTAGGTGGTGGTAGCATCTTTGTATAGTGGGTGCTATACTAAATAGGGGTGGGTGCTCCTTGTGAAGTGGGTGCTTCACTAAACAAATCTTGTGTGATGTGTAATATTCATGCAAGTATTTTGAATTGAGTAATATATTCAAAAATTTTAGTGGGTTTTCTTCCCCTTAAGGGTTTCCTACTTTACATATGCTGTTCATGTGTTCTATTATTTATTTCATGTACTTGTGAATGGATGATACACACCTAATAAGCTCATAATTACATATGTATGTTGAATGGTTGTTTTAAATGATGTTGTAAGTAATGGAAAATGAAATGAATGTTTTATAAGATTGATTCCCCCTCTTAGTTTATTTTCTTCCAACATGATAGAGGTCACATCAAAACCCATCTCCTTCATGAAGATGATGCCATCTAAAGGTCTAAATGTTGCGATGCCACCGCCACAATTTCTATCTTTTCACCAAAGGCCCACTATATAGTCCTGGATCATATTTACTAATGTTAATACTAGGGTAAGCTCACCAAAATGGGGGACAAAAAGTAGACAAAAGTTTGAAAATAGTTAAAACACGTATACGTTTTCAAATTACACATACACATTAATATTTTCATGTTTGATAATTTCTAAACCTAAAACATGCACACGTTATAACACGTACACATTTTTAGTGCTATAAAACGTGTACACATTATAACATGTAAGTGTATTTAGTGTTATGGAACGTGTACATGTTTTCAATTTTCTCGATGGACTTGGAGTTGTTTGAAGCATGTTTCCTCAAGACCGGTTCTTGAGTCCTATTTGACATTCGAGACCTATTTCATAGATTGAAGTGGTTAAGAGCCTTGCACCCTGATTTTGAGGATGAAGTGAGTTATTTCAGCTAATAGACACAAAGACCTTTCCAATGGCATGTTATAAGCCTTGATGATGAGTTTTGATGGGTCAAGTTGCTTATTCTTTGTGACCTATTTTGGGCATGATCACCATGCTTAAAAAATGTAGGAGAGATGGATGTATTGGAATGTTGTGCCATTTTTGGTGGTGTCTCATAGACCTAAAGAGTGATTTAGGGTCATGTATCTTCCATTCACGTGCTCAAGAAGTATTGACAATTGATTTGGATGTGCAAAGTTGTTCACTCTTGTAGACTGATTTTAGGTTCTTGAAGACCTAATTGGAGGTGATTGCAAATTGGTGTGGTTCATACTTAAGATAGTGGTCGCATTGGTTCCTAAGCTTGTGACTATTTTTCTAAAAGTACATCCTTCCTAGCCTTCAAACTGGGCATTAAAACTATTAGACTTTATTTACATATTTCTTTGATGTTATTCTTACTCTAACATGTACTAGGGATTTTGAAATTCTTGGTCTTCTTATTACCTTCCTCCACACTTATTAAGGAATCTACTAGTCATAAGTATTAACTTTTACAATGAATATTATACTCTAGGCCCTTAAGACTAGGAACATGTAGTTAGGATTGTGAACATAAATTTTATCTAAGAAATCCTCCTTTAGATGGCTTATTACCTTTTATTGATTTTTGCAACACCAAGTCCTCATGATAAATGCCCAAATAGACTCAAGACTTCCATTGAATCATTACATTAATGTTATTTACTACTAAACATATAATCACCTCCTTTAAGCATATTCATGATCTTATTGATACTATGCAGTTTCTCTACACCTGAGACAATCTTGATACAATATTCACACATAAGAATCAATCACAACATCTTACATTCAATGCAAAAATACTAAACAAACTCTTATACACATATTTCCTTCCAAGAATCTCTTCATTTGATTAAAAACATGGATCATACACAACTTCATGAGCCATAGGGATCTATTACAGAGTTTTCCACCTCTCAAACTAACCTTCAAACCTCTCCCTAATCTCTCTTATTCAAATACCTATGATGAGCATGTATATCCAAGAAGGTGGTTAGGGTTCTCAACACTAACTTACACAAGTTAAAGCTAAACCATGTGAGGTTACACCCTAGTTGGGTCAAATAAGTAATGTTAGGTGGAGAACATGTATCAAGACCCCCATTAATTCATTTATTGAACCTTCACTTAACACCTAAGCCTATAAAATACCTAGAGCTAGTTCAAATATTCAAATTATACATTTGGAGGAAACTCCTTATTCTTGCCTATGGATTCCAAATGGACTAGTACAAGTTATGACCATCTCAAGTGGACCCAAGACACCCCTAATCACCTAAGAAATAAAAAAATGATTATTAATAAGATGCTCTTGCATCACCGGAGGAAGGAATCATAGTGACTGGGAAGCCTTATTTTTAATTAAGGGCTTAGTTGTTGAAACGAATGATAAGAAGATTGTTCCAAGCCGCGAAGATCTCAGATGATCATAACACACCACATTTGATAAGCTGAAAGAAATTCACTAGAATAACTTTACAAAAGAATTTACAAACAAAGAGCAATAATATCATATATTATTATGGAACTTAATGAATATAATGAGAATGAGCCTTGCTTATATAGGAAAGGAATAACAATCTAAGAACTAATCAAGGTCATAGATCAAGCCATAAATCAAGGAAATAACTAGTCATCAAAGAACTAGTCAAGACCATAGATTTAGGAAACAACTAGTCATCAAGGATTGAGTCAATACCATAGATCAAGGAAAGAAATATACCTAACAACTAGACTAATAATATCTCCTAATATCTAAATAAGATAAAGAAATATCCACACACATAAGTGGGTGAGGATAAAAACAATAAAGGTAAATAAAATACCTAGGTGAACATGAGATAAGGTAAATACCTACTTAACACCCCCTCAAGTGAAGCTAGGGGCCCAAAATAAAAGTGGAATATCCACAATATGAGTATCGATAACTAGGCTTGATGAGGTACTCATGTACAATAATGGGAAAAAGGGAACACTTCAAGGTACCCAAAACCAGAATAACAAATTAGAGAGAGAGAGAGAAAAACCCATTGTAAGGCATCCTAAGAAGCTCGGCTCAAAAAAATTATACAATGTCAAGAATTTCGGTGTGCAATTTTGGTTTGAATCCACCGTTTGATCACAAAACTCAAAAACATGTGACTTTGGGCTTCACCAGAATAGCTCCATCAAGGAGACCACCAACGAAGTGATGTCAAAAGTGTAAAAAAACACTAATAATTTGATCAAATACTACAAATAGGTGTGCCACGATCTAAGAAAAACCAAGGCAACAAGGTAAGGACACGAGATCTAAAGAAATTGGAGTGCCATGATCCAAGAAAAACCAAAGTAAAAGGGAAAGTACTCAAAACTTGGAGAAGCAAGATCAACTACTACAAATAGGTGTGCCACGATCCAAGAATAATAACCAAGGAAATGAGGCGAGGACACGAGATCCAAAGAAATATGAGTGCCACAATCCAAGAAAATCCAAGGTAACAAGGCAAGTACACAAAACCCGAAGAAGCAAGATCAACACCACACCCTCCCATACTACTGAATGGGTGGAATAACGCTATAAATCTATATGGTTTTTCAAAACAACTACTCGAACAACCGACAAAATAACACTAAGATTCACCAAAATATCTCCCCACAAGAGAGAGTGTCAACATGCCAAAAATCTCAAAAATACAGATATAAAATATCTCAACAAGCAAGAGAGATACACTACACTTGCTAAAAAAATTGCTCAAAACAAAGAGCATTACAATAAAGAAGGCATAAAAAGTGGAGCAAGAGGCCGAATGATAGAGGAGCCATGCCTGTAGAGTCCTCTCAACGAATGCCTATGTCACCACCACGAGTGATTAGATATCCACCCCAAATTAACACAGATGAATGAAGAAGATTCCTCCACCAGTGAAACCCATAGAACGAAGCATGCGAGAACTGAACGCAGTGGTATGCTTCTCAAAAGAGCCATGTATGTGAGCAGAAGTAGGATACACAAAGTGTGTTATTGCAGTAGACATAGATGTAGAAGAACATGCAGTAACAAGCCTAACAGGATTAAGAACATAAGGAGCAAGATCAGGCTTAGAAACTGACAAATCAAGGTTAGTGTTTATAGCAAAAATAACTACAAGTGGAATAGAACATGGATATAACTATCCGCATTATGAGGATGATGTTATAAGCGAGAAAGTGTTTGCTACATGGAGTGTATTAGTGTATCCTTCTCATAAATGATGTTATGAAGAAGAGAGTTTTGATTTTTAAGTGATCTATTTTGTTCCACAAATTTGACCATATCCTCTTGAAGTCCACACACTTCGGAGAAAAGCATATCATTCTTAGAATCCATGATAGATACAAGAATGTAACACCCAAAATTTTAGGATGTCGGGCTCAACCGAAATTGCGTCCACAAGTGATTATAACACCCCAAAATTTGACACTTTATAATTGAGTGCGTGTAAATATTACAATGAGTAAAAGTACCTTTTAAATTTGAAATATGTGTATAAAAATGTCACCAATGCATAGATCTTGAAAAAATACAAAATTTCAAAACAAACATTACCTTAATCTGAGCTACGGATTAAAAGTTATGAGCTTTAGAAGGTTTTGCTATTAAAAATAATATTTTAATACTGATGTTTTTTTAAAAGGTACACGTGACACCCAAATTTCCAAAGGGTAAAAGAGTGCATCCACATGATATAGGCTCGTGACCAATGATAAAAGCTCGCACCCAAAACCTAAATGTCAAGAGGGTAAGTCATTGCATCTGGATAGTACACGTTTATATCCAATGGATAAAAGATTGCACCCAAAAGGTATAGATTTGTGTCTAGTGGATAAAAGACTGCATCCAAAAAAGAAATATCCAGAGGGTAAAAGAATGCATCCAAGCTACATGACTATATCCAATGGATAAAAGAATGCACCCGAAGGGTACAAATATGCATCCAATGGATAAAATACTGCATCTAAAACAAAAATATCCAGAGGGTAAAAGAATGCATTCAAAAGGCACACACCTATATCCAATGAATTAAGAAATGCACCCTTAAGGTACAGATCTATGTCCAAAGGGATAAAGAATGCACCCAAAAACGACAATTGTTAATACAAAATTAGACTGCAAATATCTCTTTTTCTAGCACTGTGGATAAAAAAACTTCGAGAAACCTAGAAAGTTTCTTGAAAAAACCAGAAAAGTTGATATCATTTTTGTGTCAAAAAAATTTGTCATGGCGTACATAATTATATGATTTTTTTGAGAAAGGTGTCAAAAAAACCTTTAAAATGTCCATAGTTGACTCGTCATCGAACATGGTTGAGTTTATTCCAAACAAAATTCTAGGTTTTGGCACCTTCCAAATCCAATGGCACACTTTGTTTTGAATAAAAATACATGTTACGAAAAAGTGATAACAAATTCTGAATAAATGAAAATAATAAACCCTTGCTTGCAAATAAAAACTTGCATATGGATGTCTACATCATATATCATGTAGATACCATGAAAATAATGATAAGAAGATCGTTCCAAGCCACAAATATCTTAGATGATCATAACACACCACATTTGATAAGATGAAAGAAATTCACCAAAACAACTTTACAAAAGAATTTACAAACAAAGAGCAATAATATAATATATTATTATGGAACTCAATAAAATAAAATGAGGACGGGCCTTGCTTATATAGGCAAGGAATAAAAATCTAAGAACTAGTTAAGGTCGTAGATAAGGCCATAAATCAAGGAAATAACTAGTCATCAAAGAACTAGTCAAGACCATAGATTTAGGAAAGAACTAGTCATCAAGGATCTAGTCAATACCATAGATCAAGGAAAGAACTATACCTAACAACTAGATAATATCTCCTAATATCTAAATAAGATAAAGAAATATCCACACACATAAGTGGGTGGGGATAAATACAATAAAGGTAAAAAAGTACCTAGGTGAACATGAGATAAGGTAAATACCTACTCTAATAGTTGCCATGCTTAATTTTTTTCAATTTTTATGCTAGTTATTCTTTCTCTGAGCTAATAAAACAACCTCTACATGAAATATATTTGAACCCTCTACATGTTGGAGACATCCATTTTATCTAAGGATTGAAGGTTTCATGAAGAATTTTAAAACAATGCAGCTGCCCCTTTTGGTTCCAAATAAAAATGGGACTAAATTTTTAGGTTTAGGAAAAATCAAGTCTTGAAAGTTGTTCCATTGATCTTAGAATGTGTTTTTCCATTGATATTATGATGTTTCCAATCATGGTTAGGAAATTGAGTGAAATTTGAGACTCAAGGAGTGAGTTGATGATCTCCATATCCTGACTCTACCATTATGTTCAAACCTTCTTCAAGGAACAAGCTAGATGAGCTAGTCCAAAAACTAAGGCATCTGGGACCATCATATATGATGGAATGATAAATAATATAAGGAATCAACATGAACTAACACCTAAAAATTCAATTTTAATCTCTTCCACCACTTGGAACATATCCATAAGTCACATGGAGAAAACCTCATAAGCATACTTGTTCTAACTAGCTTCTTGACAAGCCTAATAGGGCTGATTAGGCCATTAGGGATTAAGCAAGAAATCACCTCTTTAGATCAAACCAAGACTTCAAACACATCATGTCAGACCATACCAAACTATTCATGTCTAAATAACCCTACTACATCATGCAAAATGACACACACTCTCTCATATCATCATGACTAGTTTTGCACTCACAAGCCCATTAGCGATAGGGCACATTAGAGGACATATTAAACCCATTTTATTCATAAATACTGAAAATATATCTTCATTACCTATTGGAAAACATCCCAAGAAATATCCCACATAAGGTTTTCATCATGACACTTCACTGACACATAACAATGTAAGCTAACTCAAAAATCTCTTTAGAACAAAGGTTTTATTAAACTTACCAAAACACCTAGAGCATGAAATCACCTCCAAAATTATATTAGACAAACTATATACAACCCCAAATTTTCATATTTGTGTTCTCGTTCCATTTGGAGAGCATACAAATAAGTTTTTCTCTATCGCTCTAAATTAGGGTTATGGGGAGGGTTTAGACCAACTCTTCTTCTTAACAATCGTTCATAAATGATAGGGCATCATTTGAATTCATTCCAACTGAAAAAATTTCTTAGTTCCATGCCTCAACTATGGTGAATGGATCAAGTCTCCATGCAAATAATTCACATGCAAGTGAGCACTCCAAACATGGCCTTCAAGTTGGGAATGAGCATTCTGAGAGCTCATTTAAGCTAAAACTGACTTACCTTGTTTTTTATTCATCATCCCATCCCTAAACTTCACACACAACACTCTAATGACCTCCTCAATGATATCCAATGCTCATACATGCTTGGATACTTCAACTTACCATGCCATCTCATTTTCCCATGCATTCTTGACTTGTCCTTAAGAACATGCCTCCAAAGGACCTAGAACATGCACTAAACTCCTAAAAAATTTCCTTTGAAAAATTCTACACATGCCTTGTAACCTCAAAACACATATCACATACTCACATAATCTTACTCGCATCATAATTCATGCCACCATATCACCTGCTATGAACTAGGTTTAGGACTAGGCCTAAAATGGCTAGTTTCAACCCATGCTTCACACAAACTGATCTTGCCTTCACCATGCAGACACTCTAACAACTTTTACATACCTTAATGAACATGTTCAAGTCACTTTAGAGACTTTAAACAACATCCGGAGCACACCTAAAAGAACCTTCATGCTAGACCCATGCACTCAACCATGTATGCGAGACAAGACACTAAAACAACATATCATGACAACAAAATTGGACACTACCAATCAAAATTCAAGCTTGATTATGAATGACACCTCATGCTAAATCCTTTTCTACCTTGACACCCTTTTCCATCAATGACACTTGACATCAATGACAACAACAAGACACAATGTCCAACAAATCCAAAAGGCCCCAAAACCTAAACAATGACTATATTCTTTCCCAAAATACACATCAATCACAAATTACCTATGTAACCAAATTAGATTATAAAAAAATTAACCCTAAAAATTACCTATATATTGACCAAATTAGATTATAAAAAATTAACCCTAAAAATTACCTATGTACGACTCAAATTAGATTATAAAAATTAACCCTAAAAATTACCTATGGTTTATCAAATTAGATTATAAAAATTATCTCCTAAACCATGACTCATCTGCAACTGTGAGACTAGTTCCATAAGGTACAAAGTGACCCTAATTTATTATATTTACTAAAATAAATTTAAGTTACAAGCCTTCCACAAACACATATAATTCATATACTCTATGAAATGCGTATGTGTTATAACACATACACGTTCCCTTAATTATGCACCCAAACCAAGATTTAACAAGCTTGGTATTGCTTTGGTTTCCCAAACCTACACCTTGGACCTGTAACAACACAACAACCTACATGTTTTTGACAAAATATGCAAAAACTCACCTTTCACCATGATAAATCCTACAAAAAAATTGCTATCTTTCTTAAAATTTTGCCTACAACGTCAAGAAAACTATCCTCTTTCTAAATATATAATTTTTATATTTTTTTGACTATTCTAAGGTTTCCATTTATATTTATTTCAAACTATATCTTTTATACCTCTATTTTTAGTGATTATAAACACTTATCTTTTGTCATGTATCTTTTTTTCACTTCTCCAAATTGAAAAAAATTATACAGTCCCAAACTAGGACTAATTTTATACATATTCAAAAAAAAAAATCTAATTTTTGATTTTTTTGAGGTAGTTAGGGGGCACTTTTGTATTATCTGTTATTTTACAATTTTAAAAATATTTTAAATTGAAAAATAATAAAAATTAAATACTCACTAAAAAAATCTATCCCAAATTAGATACTCCTACTTATCTTTCTACCAAGGATTTTCAAAAATACTAAATATTGCTCAAAAATGGGGAGGGGGGACAACTGTCTACTACTATGGTTTTTACAAAAACATGATCACCTATTGACATTTTAGATATTTAACCCACTTACACTTAACCATTTAAAAAATTATTAGTTTAGAAACTAGACTCAAAATGCTACAATTCATGTTCTTATAACATCTTCAAATTTTGAGTGTAACTATCTCAAATAACTTGTATAAGTTGAAGTTTTTTTATTTTTAGAAAAAAGTGTCCACTTAAGACCCCCTTTTGGCCCCCAATTTCCATGCACTTACCCACTATTAGTACCTATATTTCACCTCTAAGACCGTAAGAGCCAAAAATTCCTATGCACGTTCCAAGGGTTTATCCCACTAGTCCAATAAGGTAGTCAGGCCATAATGCTCCTTCTATGGATTATCCCATATTGAAAGTGTTGGCATATGGTACTATTAGGTGTTTCCATTGATGAAAAACCACGTTAATTAAAAATTAGATGATGTGTTAGACTCATATGATGATGTACATGATGTTCACATATTGGTTCATATGTGTTTATGTTGGTACAATGAGATTCAATGAGGATTGCTTTCTCTTGCAAGCCTATTCAAGTGCCTAGGTGATGTAGCATGAAAATATGAGCTTCTTGGATGCTTAAAAACATGTTGACATGATGGATAACAGGCTCAAAGAGTGCTTGGGAACTCACAAAGTGGTATGATGCATATACATGCGATTGACTATATTAAAGGTGCTCATTTGGAGCAAGTATGGTTGCTTTAGGAGGTGTGAGATTGAGTTTTGGAGATATATGAGCTCATGGATGCATGTATTCAGGTGTATCATGGTATACCAGGTATGTTTGGGTAATTTCCAATGATTTTATGATGTGTTATAACATTCTTTTAGTTGACCCTAGCTTCTACAGTGAGAATCCTTAAGGTGAAGCTATGAAAATGAGATAGGCTGGAGATATTGAGGTATGGTATTGACATTATGATTATTGGAGATGTTTTAGGACATTTCATGGTGATTTGAGAAACATTTCAGGTTGCTCGGATGATAATTTTACAAGTTATGATAGTTTATGTGAGATAGGGTCAAGAGCAAGTGAAAATCCAAATTCGAACTTGATCTTCTGATGCTCACCCTAAAGTTTGTGCTTTACATGGGAATTGTAGATTTTAGATATGTTTATGTGGTGAGTATATAAGGTTTCAAAAAATAATCAGGTTATTTGATCGTCATGTTTTTATGAATGAATGTTAAAAAGGTAAAGTGGTTTAAAACTCCAATTAAGCCTAGATAGGAGTTATTCTTAGTAGAAGAAGTATAGTGAGAAAATTTTGATTGATTAATAAAAATTATGATTATATGTTGTATAGGACTCTATAATATTTCCAGAAATGTATGATTGAAGTCATGGTGATGAGTGGGCCCCACTCAAATAGGTCAATTTATGAAGAAGAGGGTTTTGGGACAAGGTTTCCCCAAATGATGTATGTGATAATTGATGTTATGGAATGTATATGAGCTGATATTGATGTCCATGGATTTTTTAGGACATTTTCATGTAGGTACATGGTCATTTGAGGTCCATTCAGGTTGATTGGTCAAAGGGCAGTTTTGAGGCCTTAAAAAGTAGGGTTCAGTGTAATAACTAAATCTTGAAATGCATGTTGAATTTTGAGGTGATTAAAAATGTATTGGAAATAGGATTCTACTATTTTATCCAGTGAAATTAGGTTTCCTCATGATGAGGTGATTTAACATGATTTATAGGTCATTCTTTGGACAAGAATATTTTTTTAGCAAAGTCAAAAACAAGATGCGTTTTGGTGCAAGTTTGGAGTTGTTTGAAGCATTAGATAGATTGGGTGATGCTTGAAATAACATGAAATGTGAATAAGAATTAATTTTTCATCCAATTAATCCATTTTATGTCTTTAGTGAATGTTCATACACATTTTTATGAGCTAACTTTTGGAAACAATTTTTTTGGCAAGTTGATTTGATGAAGACAAAAGTGGTGTGGTTTTAAAAGGAGTTTGATTCAAGGCTTCTACTTGCTTAGAAATGACATAAAGGCTCTAAAATTTTCATTAAGTGGTCACATTGCATGTTTTGGTTTATTCTAAATGCTTTGGTGGCATAATGAAGTTTTGAGGGTGCTGAAGGGTGTAGGAAACAACTGCTTTGAGAAGTACAAAGAGTACTAGAGCCCATTAAATGAAATAATTTGATTAGTTGAGATAAATTACGATAATTTATGAATGTTAAATTATATTTTAATCATGTGTAAGGGTTTATGGGTCATGAATATGTTTGTTTTGATGTAAGATAATTTTTATCTTTGTGCCCATGGGGTTTTGAGCCATTTTTGGGACATGTAATGAGGTTTTTTGTTAGGACGACCTAATTAGGTCATATGTAAATTTTGTAATTAAAAATTTAGATGTTTCCTTGATGTATGGGTTGATACAAATGAGGGGAAATAGTTTGTGTTTGAATTTGAAATCATGAGGAGCTTATAAAAGCATAGTTTTGGGTGCTTTTGCAAGCTAGTTGTGTGTGTGTGCAAGGTGAGTAACCTAGGTGTGAGTTATTTGCAGGTGTTGGATCATGATTTGAGGTTGAATCAAGTGTATTTAGGTTGAGGAAGATCAATGAGTATGTGTGCAAGGGTTTGAAGATTTGAGAAGTGATTTAAGAGCTTGTTTTGTGAAGATTGGTCACCTAGGGTTTGATTGAAAAAGTGCGAATAAGCTAAATTAGTGATCTCCATTAGTTTTAGCCTCCTTGTGGAGTTGGTGCTTCAAAATATTAGGGGTTGGTGATACTTATGGGTTTGGTTACTCACTAAATTTTGAAACATATCAATATAAGATTGTGTTTCAGTGGGTTTTCTTCCCTTTGAGGGTTTCCCACTTATATCTTATGTCTTGTGTTGATGATCTTGTTGATGGTTCTTGCACATATGATTGTTTGTTGTATGCACACATTAATATATGGTTGAATTCTTATGAGTAATTTTATATGCAAGTTTTAATTCTGAATTTAAAGTTTTGTAAGGACTGATTCACCCCCTCTCAGTCCATTATGCTTATAACAATTGGTATCGAACGGTCCTTTTGGAGAAGCTTAATAGCTTAAATGAGATATTTTGAAGCATAAATGGGTGGTAAGAAGAATTCTTAGAAAGGAAATAAATCCAAAGATGATTGTTGTTCTACTTCAAGTGAAGGTAAGAATTGCTTAGAAAATTTTCCTAAAGTTTATTCTCCCTTAGGAGTTGTAACTTGTGAATTTGGAGAAGGATTTGTTGATTTAGATTCAGATTGTGAAGAGTCACCTTGGGAAGTAGTAAAAAGGGAACTTTCTCATGCTAGAGATGAGAACCAAAAGCTCACACAACAGATTGATGAAATGATGAGAAACCATGAAGACTAGATTAAGCTCCTTGAAGGAAAGTTGAAGAATGAGAGTAAAGAACATGATGAGATCACAAGGAATCTAGAGGAACAATTAGAGAGAGTTACAGCCAGACTTTGAATCCAAGGAATATGCTCATGAGCATAGTCATGCTATTTAGATTTTGGAGTCACAAATGGAGGAGTTGTCTAAAACTCTAAAGGTCAAAGAGGAAGAATGTACTCAACTGAAATCATAGGTTGCTTTGCTCAATGATAAACTCAAGACTAAGGAGGATGAGTGCATCAAGTATGAAATGGGCATGAAATATTTACATTTAATACTTGATCTAGTTTTCAAGAAAACTGAAAATGTTTGAGAAAAGTGTAAATGACCTAGATAATATTCTTAGCCAACAAAGATCAACAGGTGATAGGGCTGGTTTGGGATTCAATGAGGATCTCAAGGACAAGGAATTGAAGCAAGAGGACATGGTTTCAATCAAGGAAGATGGTAAAAAATTTCCAAGGAAGAAAAAAGGTGTATATACCAAAGAAAATGAGAATACCAAGCCTATTAGGCAACCTAATGCATCAAGGTATGAAATATCATTCAATGGCTATTGTTTCTCATGTCATGTTTTTGGTCATAGAGCTAGAGATTACAAGAAAAGGTCTCTTAGGAATGATGTAGGATCCTTTCATGGTGAATGTCATTCATGTTGTGAGTATGGTCATAAAGCCAAGGATTGTGGATGGAATCTAGGAGTGTTTGAGCCAAGAAAAAGTAAGAGGATGTTCATCAAGAGATCTGATCCTAGAGATACTCAACCATGGGAAGACAATAGAAGTGAGTTTGCTAAGAATGTTGTATGCTTCAAGTGCAATAGATAGGCCATGTTGCTAGTGCTTGTTTGAATGGTAAATCTAGTCATGTTGATGATTTCAAAAGAGAATTATAGTAGTATGTTACAATTGTAACAAAGTTGGTCATGTTGCAAGGGATTGTTTTCAAGCTTACTCAAGTCAAATAAGGAGTTATTCAAGGTCTAGAGTGAAAACCTATGGTGTTCAAATACCTAGAATGTATGAAAATGGTCCTAGAAGGACTTGGGAACCTAGAGGAGACCATGGTGTGTCTTCAAGTGTAGATATCAATGAAAGGAGAAGTGTTTCACAGTGCTTATCAGATCAAAAAGAGAATGAAAAGGATTTATCTAGGTGCCTAAGAAGGCTTGGGACCTCTTCAAGACATTATTTTAGGTCTTCATGGAATATATATACCTTCACTATGCTTCTTGAAGGTATATCAATGCATATGAAGCATCCAAGAGAGGGGGAAATGTCTAAGTATAAATATGTGCTCCTCCATGTAGTCAAGGTATGTTAGTTCTTGTTCTTGTTCTTGTTCATGTTCTTGATAGTTCATGGTAATGATTCTCATGTTGAAGTCATATTCTCTATACTTGGTCTGGTAGTACATGTATGATGAATTTAAGGTATGTGATTTGTATCATTATAGTATGAGGTAATGTCTAAGATGTTGTGTATGTCCATGAGTTCTGTCTTGATATGTCACAAAAGTGTGCTCTCTGTCTTTGTGTTAAACTCTCAAAGCGATGATGTCTATGTCCGTCATGTGGGATATGAAGAACATAGTGTCTTGCCTATGATTTATGGTGTCATGAAGATTTTTCATAAGTGTAAGTATATTTGTCAAGTGTGTCTTGTGGTCTACTATGAGGTTTGAAGCTATAAATGTGTCCAAAGAGTTGAAAATTTTCATTGTGTATCTCATTTCACAAGGTTTGACAATCTAAGTTGTATGTGTTCTTGAGTCTCGTATGTGAAAGTCCTTAGATAATGTGTCATGTGTCATACAAGGTAAATATCCGTCTCAATGTGTTGAAGAAGCCTTGGGAAGGTGGATGTGTGATCAAGTAACAACTTGATCATGTAGAAAATCCATAAAAGGAGGATTTGTGACCAAGGTATGTCCAAATCAAGTGCACTAGGTGAAAGAAGGGAGATTACAGGTATGTTCTTGAGTGATTATAATCCTTAGTCATTTATCAAGGGATAAAATAGTTGAGGGGTCATTCTCATCACAAAAGAGCCATGTTTGAGGTCATAAAAGCTAAAATTGGTGAGTTTAGGATGTTTTCTACCTAGGACTCATGTGTGTTCTCATAACAACGTTGAATGATATTGATGGAAGCTTGCTTTTGGTGGCTCTAATGATGGAATTTTGATCTAAAAATTCATACATATCATCTACATAATGAGGACTAAAGGATCCAATTGTTTTTGAGGCACAAGTATATGTACATTCTTTGGATTCCGTGACAATGTTGAAAAGTTATTTTTAGATCATAAATGTATAGTGACCTAATCTATTTTTGGTGATCCTTGAAATCTTGGCATGATCTATTCTAGGCCAGAGTTTTCAAGGCTTGAGGGTGTGAATGTATATTAAAAAGGGTGTCTACATTAGGTGATAATATTCCATATCTGTACTCACATCAAAAGTTGAATGTGCATTTTGTAGATTTCAGAGTTAAAAGTCTATGATCATAAAGATTTATAGTTAATGTAATGAAGAATAAATGTCTACAAGAGCATCTACAAAGCCATTACTCTATTATTAGTGAACCAATGTATTAAGACCCAAGATTATTCCTATATAAAAACAATAAATTGTTCATCTCAAGTTGTGGAAGATGTTAGGATAGTTCAAAATCATGTCCTAAGTCATTATTGACCATCTACATGTACAAAAGGTTAAGTATGGGTGTTTAGTAAGCATATGTGTCAAAGGGAGTTGTCATCATTAGTGATATATGAATGTTTTAGAGATTCTATAGTAAAGAAGAGGTGATATTACCTTAATACAAAAGAAAGAGAATGGTCTCTTATGTAAATGAAAAATGGTTCAAAATGACTAGCTACAAGTGTGTATGTGCATAAGAGGTGAAGTAAGCTTCTTCACAGGTATGGGTGTATAAAATCATCTCTGAAATAATTTAGATGTTCTTGAAGGTAAGGTATAGGATTGTAAATTAGATTGTGGATTCAAATTTTCTAAAATATATATGGTTCTTGCCCATGTGAATCTTAAGCTAAATTGACCATATTAGTAGGCTACTGAAGTACAAGGTTGATGTAAAGGAAGAGTATGAAGGTTTTCTCCTTTGTGAATGTAAGGAAGTATTTTGTGCCTATTAGGTCAAGGGGAGTGCATGATATCTTTCAATAAGGTTGGTACAAGTGACATGTTATGCTAAGGATCCATCATCTTGACAAGTTGAGGCTTGTCTCAAAGTGAATTAATGTTCTTGAGATATTGTCAGTATACAAAACATGAAATGTTGTTGCTCATGTGCACAAAGTGGTGTATCAACTCAATAAAGTCAGAGGGAGCAAGTAACATTGATTTTAGATGATGATATGAAGGCATGTAAAATGTAAGGAACTAATAATTTTTATTCTTGAATGTATTTTGCCCTCCATATATGATTAAGATGTGAAGAAAGACAACTTTAGACCCTTAAAAAAGTGTGCTTAAAGTGATTTCATCCCAAAAATCCAAGGTAAGCTACTCAAATTTGTGCTTGGAAGCTAGAATTGGAATCCATAAGTCTAGGGGGAGTATTTTTGATTGTCAAAACAAGGTATGAATAACATGGCGTGACATGTCAAAATTGGTTGAAATTGATCTAAAAGGTTTGTTTAGGGATCTATGTCTCAAACATGGTATGGTGAGCAATAATTTTCTTAGTAGAGATTAGTTTAAACCTAAACATGATGGATTATTGTCAAGGATAATGGAGTGATGCCTTGATATTATATTTCATGAAATTTATGACATGTTTTCAAGATGATGGTTCATCATTAGTGGTTGCTACTGCAATGTTTCTCATAAAGAAGGTCAAAATATGGGATAATGAGGAAATGCTTGATTTTGCATGTCTAGAGATAAAATATGGTGTCTTTCTTCAAATGATGTAATTAGATGATGTATTCATGCTTTATTGATATTTTCAAATGATGTATATGATTGTCCTAGGGGGAGCATGGTGCTTACATGCCTAAAAGGAAGGCAAAAATAAGTTTTTGTGCAAAAAACAAGATATTGAGCTAGTAAAAGACTTTTGGTTGATGTTTCTAATCAAAACACGATGATTTGAAACTATGGAAGATGAAGATTATGCTACTATAGGTATGCCTTTTTCATTAATGTAAAAAGGGGAGAAGTTTAGAGTGTTTTCATTCAATGAAAAAGGGGGAGATTATTGGCATATGGTATTATTAGGTGTTGTCATTGATGCAAAACCACATTAATGACAAAGTGGATGATGTGTTAGAGTCATATGATGATGTACATGATGTTGACATACTAGTTCAAATGTGTTTATGCTTTGTACAATGAATTCAAGTGAGATTGCTTTCTCTTGCAAGCCTATTCAAGTAACTAGGAGTGATGTAACATGATAATAGGATATTATTGGATGCTT
Source organism: Taxus wallichiana var. yunnanensis (assembly GCA_018340775.1). Classification (NCBI taxonomy): domain Eukaryota; kingdom Viridiplantae; phylum Streptophyta; class Pinopsida; order Cupressales; family Taxaceae; genus Taxus; species Taxus wallichiana. Next base: position 263,625,123 of record CM031241.1, read on the forward strand.
GAGAAGCATGTTGACATGATGGATAACATGTTTGAAGAGTTCTTAGGCACTCACAATAGTGGAATGATGCAGATATAGGTGATTGGCTTTATTATAGGTGCTCATTTGGGAGTAGGTATTATTCTTTGGAGGTGTGAGAGATTGAGTTTTGGAGCTATATGAGCTCATGGATGCATGTATTTAGGTGTATAATGGTGTAAAAGGTATGTTTGACTCATTTTCAATTATTTTATGATATGTTATAGCATTTTTTCAGTGGACCCTAGCTTCTACATTGAGCATTCTTAAGATGAAGATATGAAAATGAGATACGCTGGAGAAATTTAGGCATAGTATTGAAATTATTATGATTGGATAATTTTTTTAGTATGTGTCATGGTTATTTGAGAAAATTTTTAGGTTGCTAGGATGATAATTTTTCAAGTTATGACAATTTATGTGAGATAGGGTCAAGAACAAGTGAAAATCTAGCTCGAATTTGAACTTCTGATGCTCACCCCGAATAATGTGATTTACATGGGACCTTTTGGATTTCAAATATATTTCTATTGTGAGTCTAGAAGGTTTAAAAAAAATAATCATGTCATTTGATCATCATGTTTTTATGAACAAATGTTAAGAAGATAAAGTGGTCTAAAACCCTAGTTAAACCCTAGCTAGGAGCAATTTGCAAAAGAAGAGGTATAATGAGCTAGTTTTGATTGATTCATCAAAAGTGATGATTGTATGTTCTATAGGACTCTCTTAAATTTCCAGAAATGTATGATTGAGGTCATGATGATGAGTGGGCCCACTTCAACATGCCAATTTCTAAATAAGAAGGTTTTGGGACAAGGTTGTCCAAATGATGTAGCATAAATTGATGCTTATGATGTATGTGAGCTGATATTTATTTACATGGAATTTTTAGGACATGTTCATGAAGGTACATGGTCTATTTAGGTCTATTCAAGTTGATTGGTCAAAGGGCAGTTTTGAGGCCTTAAAAAGTAGGGTTCAATGTAAAATGGCTATATCTTGAGCTAAAAGATGAATTTTGAGGTGTTTCAAAATGTGTTGGAAATAGTATTAATATATATTCCATTGATATGAGTTTTTATTGATGATGAGGTGACTTGATCCATGATTTCAGGTCATTATTTGGACAAGAATATTTTTGCTAGTGTAGAACAAGATGTGTTTTGGTGCAAGTTTGTAGTTGTTTGAAGAATTTTATGGATTGAGTGATGATTTATATCACATGGAATATAAATAAGGATGAATATAGAATCTAATGAATCAATTTGGATGTATTTAATGATTGTATAAATGTTTTTATGAACTAACCTTTGGAAACAACTTTTTTGGTAGGTTGATTTTATGAAGACAAAAGTGGTTGTGGTTTGAGAATGGTTGATTCAAGGATTATAAATTGCTTAGAAGTTATTGAAAGGTTCTTACATTTACATTGAGGTGTCACATGAAATATTTTGGTTGATTAGAAGTGATTTTGTGGCATACTAAATTTTCCAGGTGTTGAAGGGTGTAGGAAACAATCTGTTTTGAGAAGTACAAAGAGAACTTGGGCCCATTAAATAAAATAATTTGATTGGTTCAGAAAATTACATCTATGTATACATTTAAAATTATATTTTAATAACGTGTAAGGGTTTATGGGTCATGACTATGTATGGTTTTGATGTAATGACATTTTTATCTTTGTGTCCATGGGGTTTTGAGCCATTTTTGACACATCTAATGAGGTTTTTAGCTAGGCTGAACTACTTGGGTAATATTTAACTATTGAAATTAAAATTTGGGATTTTTCCTTTATGTATGGGTCGATACAAAAGAGGGAAATAGTTTGTGTTTGAATTTGAAATCACGAGGAGCTTATAAAAGCATAGTTTTGGGTGCCTTTGCAAGCTAGTTGTGTGTGTGAAAGGTGAGTGACCTAGGTGTGAGTTATTTGTAGGTGTTGGAGCATGATTTGATGTTGAATAAAGTGTGTTTCAGGTTGAGGAAGATCAGTGAGCATGTGTGCAAGGGTTTGAAGATTTGAGAAGTGATTGAAGAGCTTGTTTTGTGAAGATTGGTCACATAGGGTTTGATTGAAGAAGTGCGAGATGAATTAGTGATCTCAATCAGTTGTGTTAAAAAAATATCAGAGATCAGATATTAATAATGTTATTTAGTGGGTGCTTGATCATCTTGGGGGTTGTAGCCTCCTTGTGGAGTTGGTGCTTCACAAAATTAGGGGTTGGTGCTCCTTGTAGGGTTGGTGATCTACTAAAGTAGGGGTTGGTACTCCTTGTGGGGTTGGTGCCTCACTAAATTTTGAAACATATCAATATAATATTGTGTTTTAGTGGGTTTTCTTACCCTTGAGGGTTTCCCACTTATATCTTGTTTCTTGTGTTGATGATCTTGCTTATGGTTCTTGCACATATGATTGTTTGTTGTATGCACACATTAATGGATGGTTGAATGTTTATGAGTATTTGTATATGAAATTTTGAAATCTAAATTTAAAGTTTTGTAAGGACTAATTCACCCCCCTCTCAGTCCATTGTGCTTCTAACATAAAGGGTCTATCCAAAGGCCTATTTTCATAGTTTCACCAACTCCTCTAGTCTCCATGATGGTTACACCCTCCACTTACTCTATTATGATATCTTCAAATTTCATTGATATGTTAGAAAAAACAAAAACATAGGTTAAAATAGAAAAGCATCAATGAAAACCAAAAGAGTTTGTTAGTAAGTCTCAAACCCTTACTTATAAGCCTCTTGAGGCGTGCCTTATCTCTGAACAAGAAGGAAAAGAATCTCCAAAAGATAACAACTAGCAGGGATAAAGAGACATGGAAATGATATTTTATTGAGAATAGAAGAGGATATTATGATCATGTATAGGAAATGATATAGAGAAGGATAACCAACCATTGATGCATACAATGTAGTGGAATACTCACTTAAAATGAATATAAGATCCTTAAGGGAAGCTAAATACGATGCAATTGCCTCCCAATCACTAATTTCACTACCTCAAACTCTAAAAAATAATGTATATCATGCCTTGAAGGATTTTTTTCAACTTTAGATATACTTATAATGTAAAGGACAAGGTACATACAATATCTCCTTCCTTTCTTCTCCCTATGCCTTCCCCATCCAAATACTCTATTTTCAAGACCAAAAGAAGGTAGTTATATATTGGTTCAAGTACCCTAATTATGGTAAGTACTGAGTTTAAAATGTTAGACCCTAGTTAGATGGGTAAATCAATTCATATGCATCACATATCATTTATAGCATCCTCTCATTTCATTAAATGTCTTCACTCTCACATTAGACCCCTAATTATATCTTATAAATTCAAATATTCACAAGAGTGTGTTTTAGAGGAAAATTCAAATTTGCTCCTTATTACCCATGGAGGAGCTTAAGAAGGCAGGAAGCTTACAAAAACTATTGAAATGTTAATCAAGACCCTAGTCTTTTCAAGATTGATTGAAACCCAAAATTTTTCCATTTCCATGATTTAGCTCATGTATTAGATAATGACGATTATCTTCTACATTATGTATTTGATATTATAATAGTAGGTTATAGTCTTTAGGTATTTCCCTCATTTTTTATTCAAACCATCAAAACAATAACTAACCCATTACTAACCTATGACCCAACTCTTTATCATCTTGTCACATAGAATATATAATGATAATAATAATAATGTTATTTAACTAAATTCATAAGTACATATATTATGTTGAAGTACAATACAACTAGGTTTCTCATTATTTTCATAAGATGTTAAATTGTTGATTAGATCTCAACAATTTCAATTATTATATATGGATGAAAAAACTTCTAAACTTGAAAATTTTATTTATGATCTTAATGTATCATTTTTAAAATCAAAAGAAACTACAACTTTTACAATAAAAATAAATTTAAAAATGGACAATAAATCTACATTGTAACATATAATATCTTTTCAAAACTAGAATCCACTTCGCTGAATTTAAAATGTTTCAGTCCATATAAAATCATGCAAAAACAACTATAGTGGGAAAAATAATATCATAGTAAAATATGAGAATGCTTCAACCCAATACTCGGACCTACATCTCTGTTTCCACCATCCTCAAGAGGATATGTGGAGGAAAAACTGAATAATGTAATACCTTGATCTATTTCATGCTATGTGAACTCTTAAATAGCTCTACTATAATCTTACCATACACAATATTGCATTCATTAGTTATCTTCAGTTTTATATGTGTTTTTACACATGTAATCATTTTTGGGGTTCAAGCGGGCCAAAAATGTTTAGATCACTGGGTCAAAACACTCTTAAGTTAGAAGTGATTAGATATAATTGTATTGGAATGTGGGAAGCATTTTGAGATGGTGGACTAGAGTCTTCAAATTGCATGTTTCTAGTGTGCTTGTGTAATTATTATTTACTTGTCAAAAATGTGAATTTTTGTAACATTTCTTGTAGTATTTCTTTATTTTTCACTCTCTTTATCCTTTGTTCTCCATCCAATCTCTTTTATTTCTCTCTCCTCATCATTTGGATATTTTTAAAATTTTCATAGGTATCTCGAATAGGTTATTTATCCATTGAAAAGAAATACAAGATCTTACTTATTGTTTCTAGAATGTAACAAGCATTATATAGGAAATATGAAAATCATCACAATGTTTATCATAGCATACAAGTTCATGTTATCGATACATTGCATTGCATTGGTTTTTGTGGCTGATATATTAAGTTGTAATTATTTGTGTGTTATTTTTTCGATGTTATACAATTGTGAGGATTTGAAAAATATTAGGATAGTTCAGCCATATTATGGTAAAGTGTATATTTCAAAACATGTCATTTTGCATACAATTTCAAATTTCGATGCCCACATAAAGTCAAAAGGAAGAAGTATGATTTTTGACGACATCGACAAAATATTGAGTTTAAATATTTTAACGAAATAGAAACTATATTACTTATAAATAAAATAACAGATATTCACCCAAAAGAAAAAAAAGATATATAAAAACACATAACACAAACCATCACAAACAATTATCTATTCGAAATGTGTTGTTATGTTTATTTTTCCTAAAACCTACACTCTTAAACATGAAAAGCTTGTAACCCTTTGTCACTCTCAATAAGTGCTGAATTTTGACGTTCAATGTTGCACGTCATAATAAAATTACTTGACGGTTTAGAAAATTATATGGATGTCATTTGACATTCAAAATTTAATATGCATGTCAAATTTGTTTTTATAATAATTATTACAAAATACATAAATTGAATTAAATTTTACGTCCACAAGATTGAAAATAAATTTATGTCTAAAATTCTTCCCATTTGTATTCTATTTGGATTTCTATTGGCATAGCTAAGGCTGAGTTAATTAAATTTTGGGTTGTTTAGCATTATTTATGTGATCCAATTGTATCAGGTTAACCTTCGTTGCATACATCAAACACGTTTTTTTTTTTTTGTTTCATTTCCTTCGTTATATAAATCAAACAATTGTGTTTTTTGTTCCATTTCATCACAACACTTCATTTATTCCATGTTGCTTCTAATGTGAGGAAGTATGCATTTTTTCCCAATTTTTCTACAGAGGAATTCTATTAAGTTTTTATATCATTATTTGCATATTTATTTGTTTATGATAAATTTGAAATAATGTTATTATTTTGGAGGGGAAAATGGTTAACCTTAGGCACAATAAAAATTTGATTACTTTTTCAAAATTTTAAGCACAATAATGTCTAGTGACGGATAAAAATATGTCTAAATTACTAATAGATTCAAAATGAATATGCTTTGTGAGATAAGATATTGTTATAAGGGAAAATGTTTTGATTAACAATGGAGAGTATTGTGTTTTACTTTATAAAATCAAACTTTAAAATTTTAAAAAATGAAGAAAAATATAGAAATGAATCACTTAGAATCACCGGTGCAAATTTGTAATTCAATAAAATGAGTTCTAACCTCCAACTTCCAAGCTTGTAAGTTTAATCTTCAAATTTCACTTTTCTTGCAAAATCCCAAATCCAATGCATTAGTCCACTATCCAATCTTTATTTGTAAGAAATAAAACAAATAAAAATTTAAAAAATCAATTACAAATTAAACTCAATAAAATAAACCTAAACAACAAATCAGATAAACCTAAACAACAAATCAAAATTAATAAATGTTTCAATTTTAGCAATGTGATATGAAATTATTTATTTCATTAATAAGATATTAGACAATTTTATTATTTTGACTTTATTTATATTCCAAAGTTTCCATTTTCATTCATGTTGAATTTGTCAAGAATCTCATAAATATAAATTTGATATGCTTATATCTATTAAATGTCAAAATTACATGTATATTTACGGTCAAATTTTAAATATACATGTAATTTTGACGTTTAAATTATATATTTACCTATCAACCATGACAATCATATTTCAAAAATGGCTATATTTTGACATCTAAACCGACTAAAAATGTCTAAACATCTTGCAAAATCCAGCATTGAGTCTCAATTCTCAAACACAATTTTACAAGATTCGCTCAATTCATTAGTAAATGCACCGTATAAGAAACAAGAAACAATTGACAACGTGACATGAATTCTTGTCACGGGTCAAAATAAGAAACAAATAATAGATAACCACCATATCCAAATGAAGAAGAAAATAAACATATAACACATTAAAAGATAACCACCACATCCGAAATAGAAAATCATTATTTGATATTTATACATCATTCCGAAATGGTAATTTAATATTCACTATAAATATTATAATTAGCCGAGTTAAAGAAATTTAGGTAAAAGAATTTCCTTTGACATCGGGATTATTTTTTCTGCAACTGTAACTTCAGAATCTCAACCCAACATTTATAATGGGAAGAAACCATTAAGTGTCAAGTATATTTCGAGAGTGCTAAGCGCAAGTCTTACTTCGACAACAAGATCGCTGGAGTCTTTAAGAAAGCATATCAAATTTCTGAGATATTCGGTGTTCTGCTTTTGTCTTGGTGTTGAAAATGAAGATGGGACGCTCTATTATTACAGAAACAATCTTGACATTTTGGCAGCCTTTGTGATGCTCAATGATCGCCGAACAAGATAAAATTCTACAATCTAGTGACGAACACATTTTCTGTGAATCAATCCATCCCAAATTTGACATCTTCATATGCAGGTATATTTATACTAGTTTAGTACAAGAAATGATAAAAATGTTAAATTAATTTATTGATTGGTGTAATTGGGGATGTGTAGATGGGCCTAATGAAAGGGAGGTTGCTTCCCTTATTTCTAAGTTGGAAAGGGAGATCGCGCCAAAAAAAGTAGAGGAATGGCCATTTCAGATAAGATGAGACTTTACAAAACAAAAACTTATGATCTGTCTCGCAAACCACCAATGCTAACTTTTCATATTCATCTCGTAGGTAATAGCTTATTGGAGATGATTATGCTAAATTTTCTTGGATTTTTAGATAAAATAAATAACTAATAGTAGTTCCTTTAATGATTAAATTTGATTGGGTATGTGTTGGTACATCTATTTCTCAATCTTAATTTGGTGGGAATGATGACATGGATGTGAATTATTTGGAGCCATTTGATGATGTTTATCTTCCTTATTTTTCCATTCCAAAAATTTGAACCATGTCATGCTAATAAATCCTTCCAACAAGAGTTTATGATGCATTGGCACAGGTGAGCAAGAGTTCGATGAGCTAGTTAATAATAAATGGGGCACACTAGATGAATATGATCTGGGAAGGAATTGCTACAAATTATTGATTTCACATCCTAAAAATATTGTAGCAGAGCTCTGTAAATTATTGTACCACCATTCGGGAAAATTATTGTTGCATGATAGTCAATTTTTTTGTAGTTCTAAAATTACCATAATAGAGTTATGGAATTACTATATTGTGCTAAAAAAATTTGTGGCATAGTCTGAATTTTTTTGTGGCATAGTCTTAAAAATTACCGTAACAAATGTTTCTCATCAATCTACCAACTGTGACCCATGATCCATCAAACACTTGTTTTTTTCCAAAATATAACAAGCGGAATAAAAATAAGTCCAATATGTCACTCCTACCTGAATCTTTGATGATTAATCCACATTTTCCATCTCGATTTGATGTACATTCAATCTTTAGAAAAAAATTTAAGCATGTCAATATAAGTTCCAATAAGTTATCGATTGATATGGTATTATAATATCGTAGACATCGTATATAAGTTTCATATCTTCATGTCTTTTCTTTTCTCGAATAAATAAAACATAGTTTTTATGATAAAGTTATGCAAATTTCCTCTATCCTTGATCTGTTGGTTTTTCCACCATTTTCTATCGACATTGTTGGGAAATTATGAAAGGGGGACTTATTGTTGTGGTTGAGGAGTCCCATTAGAATAAGTAAATGTTTAAAAAGTGAATGCCATGACTCTCATCATTGTAGAAATTAGGCAAATAAAACAATGAACAATAAAATAAAGAATATTACAAATAAACAAAGTATTCCAAACTCAAATCAACACTTCTATGCATATATAGCTTCTTCTTTTTAAGAGCTTTAGCTCAATACAATATGTGTGTATATAAAAAAATTACGCTTACCTTCAATATATAGATGGCTTTCATCTAACAAAAGAACACTCAATTATGAAAATATAACATCTTAAAAATAGACCTATTATCTACAAATAACACATGCTTTTGTTCATGAAAACAAAGCTATTTGTTTTATTTTATTTTATCCTAAAAATAGGGACATCTAATTAAAAATTAAAATATGCATGGAAAAATAAGTTGTTATTTGATTTTCCTAATAATAGCAAAAACATGTGGGGAGAACTGATATATTTCCAACATTCCCCTTAATTTTGGCCTTCAAACTTTAATTAGTCCGGAGATGAGTGTGCACTTTCAGATATGACATATTCTTGATCACAAACTCCCAAACAATTTCTTAAATACTTGAAAAATTTATTTCCCAAATACTTCGTAAAAATATTAGCAAACTAATCTTTGGATTTGTAAACTTCAATACAAATTTCCTTGTTGTTAACCAACTCCCTGATAAAATGATACCTCGTGTCTACGTGCTTGTTTGAGACCATAGAGAGATTTTATTAGCCTATATACCTTTCCTTCATGACCTTCTATCTCATAGTGTTCTGGCTCATTCATATAAAATTCCTCTTCAAGAAAATCATTCAAGAATTTTGATTTTACTTCCATCTGATATATAGGCCATTTGTTTTGAGCTGCAATTGTTAAAACCATTCTTACCATGTCTAAATGTGCTACTGGCGCAAACATTTCATTCTAATCAACTCCATATTATTGTGAAAAACCTCTTGCGACCAGCCTTGCTTTATATTTATGTATTTTATCATCAACGATATATTTGGTCTAGTAGACCCACTTCACTCCTATCACGTCCTTTCCTTCTGGAAGATCTACCAATTCCCATGTATGATTCTTCTCTATGGCTTCTATCTCATCATCCATGGCTTGAACCCAAAATTCATTGTTTATAGCCTCTTCAAAATATACTGGATCTGTAGCTTTAGAAAACAATGCAAAAACTAAAAATAGTTAGTTGTATCAACATCATAAATCTCACTAAGACTTCTTGTTTTCCATTGCAAAGAGCTATCTGATGATGGACTGTTTTGTATTGAAGGACTTTCTTCTGGTGTTATTTTTATTATCTCTTGCATGGTTGAAGATGATTGAAATCTTGGAGAACTCTTAGCTATAGATGGAGGTGTAGCTTGTGTTACAACTTGTGGTGCATGTCCAAGATTCAAAGAAGATACAATACCTTGCTGCTCTATAGTGTCATCTGCCATATCATCATGAGGAATAACTTCAGCTACACTGTTTGTTCTCTCAATAATTCCATCCCATGCCTCATTTTTAGCAAATTGTACATCTATGCTGATTATGAATTTTTTGGTGTTTGGATTAAACGACTTGTAAGATTTTATATTCTCTCGAATATCTAATAATTATGCACTTTACTCCTTTATTGTCTAACTTCTTTCTTATCTCATCATGAACATGTGCATATGGCACAAAACCAAAGATTCTAAAATGAGAAATATTGTGTTTCTTATTAGTCAAATCTTGTTGAGGAACCATGTTTCGAACAATTTTTTTGGACACTGTTTAAAATGTAAACAAAAATTGTTACTACTTCTACCCAATATTCATTTGAAAGATGTTTTTCCTTCATCATACTTCTCGCCATCTCCATGATGGTTATATTATTTCTCTTTGCCACACCATTATGCTTTGTGGTGTATGCCTAGTAGTAAACTTGCTTGTGTATACCATCATATTTGCGAAAAAAATAGAAAAACATTGGAAACATACTCACCTCCTATGTCTATCCTCAGAACTTTGATGTAGTACCCACTTTGCTTTACCACTAAGTAATTGAACTACTGAAATATATCAAAAGAATTTGATTTATGTCTCAAAAAGTACACCCATTTCTTCCTTGTATAGTCATCAATGAATGTCATAAAATATGAGCAACCTCTAATAGAAGTTGTTTGCATAGGTCCACATAAATCTAAGTGAACAATTTCAAGTGGTGCACTTGCTCTTTCTATTTTTCCAACTAGGAAGGATTCTCTGTGTTGCTTCCCTAAAATACAACCTTCACAAACTTTCTCTGGTTTCTAAATCAAAGGAAAACCTTTTACCATATTTTTCTATGTAACAAATTCAAACCTACAAAATTTAAATGACCAAACCTGAGATGCCATAACCACGATTCATATTTTTCAACTGACTAAAAAACTAGTTCAATTTATTTAGCTTTGAAATTATTTGTAGTATGAGCTTCGGATGTGGTTGGTCTAATCTTCAAAAGAAACATTCTATTGCTTTTCATCTTCACTTTAGCAATTAGCCGAGTACTTCTAGACTTATTCAATGATCACACACACATTTTCTTCAATGTAAACTATGGATCCCTTTTGTACCAATTGATCAATGCTCATAAAATTTTGCTTCAAACCTGCAACATAATAAACACCATGCATAATATTTTACTCCCCCTTTTTAGCTAGAATATTAATTTTTCATTTGTCTTTCACAAACACCGCATTATTATTATAGTTTGGTTATTATCATGCATAAAAATATGTCTTTAGTGACTCATATAAATTAGAAAATAAATCTAAGTAACCTCACATGTGATTACCAACTAAAATCCAAATACCATACATCACTAAGATTTTCTTGTGATATATTACACTCAATATGCGATAAAAAGGTGATGCTTTAGAAATATTTATGCATGCACTAAACATGAAGCTTGGAGTAGAGCTCTCAACTTGATTTTGATTCTTCTTGTTCGATCATACTATTTTTCCCGTAATCATAAGAATAGTGCACATATCTCTTACAATAGTGACACCGCATATTCAAATTATCCCGTCTCCGACCAAAAAGTTGATTATGATTGTGCTCTTGACTATGTCCTCTTCCACTTGAGCTTGATGGACTGTTGTTGCATCCTCTAGATGAAATTCTTCCTCTGCCTCTAGGGATGAAGCTTCCTTTTCCTCTTCCACAAATTCCTGATACCTATGATGGAAAATTTTTATCTACAACTGCATGTGATCTATTCAACCTTTGTTCATGATTTATTAGTGATGCATGCAACTCATCAATTTAAAAATGACTTATATCTTTAGTTTATTCAATAACAACTACCAAAGGATCAAATTTTGTAGGAAAACTTCTAAGAAACTTTTCAATAATCCTTCTGTCTTCAATAGTTTCACCATGGATTTAATTTGATTGACTAAACTAACTACAAAAGTAAAGAATGATTCTATGGAATTTGAATCTTTCATTGACATATTTTCATAATCCCTTCGAAGTAATTAGCTTTGTGGTTTTTACTTTCTCTTTACCTTGATACACAACTTAGAGAGTGTCCCATGTTATTTGTGCTTTACTGATGCTGCCACTCTAGGTAGGATGATTTCATGCATGGCTTGATGAATATAGAAAAGAGTTTTTCCATATTTCTTTCTTAATTCCTTCAAAGTGTCTTTCTTTGCTTGTGAGAGTGCATTATATGCTGCTACATCTATGGGCTCTGTGTACCCATTCTCTACAATTTCCCACACATCCTGGGATCTGAATAGTGCCTTCATGGTTAATGACCAATACTCGTAATTATTTCCTATAAATTGTGGTGTCTGTAGACTAGATATAGAAGCCATAACTTGTCACAATTAGAAACCTGCTGAAAAACCACTCTATGATACCAATTTGTAGAAATTAGGCAAATAAAACATCGAACAACACATAAAATATTGCAAACAAACAAAGTATTCCAAGCTCAAATCAACACTTCGCACACATATATCTTCTTCTTTGTCGAGCTTTAGCTCAATACAACTGTGTGTGTATTAAGACACTTACAATTGCCTCCAATATATAGATGGCGTTCATCTAATAATAAAACACTCAACTCTAAAAATAGAGAATATTAAAAATAGAACTATCATCTACAAATAACACATGATCTTGTTCATCTAAACAAAGCTATTTGTTTTATTTTCTTTTATCAAAAATAGGAACATCTAATTAAAACTAACATATGGAAAAGTAAGTTGTTTTTGCTTTTCCTAATAAAAAAAAGCATGTGGTGAGAAATTATCTATTTCCAACATCATTATTCCTAAATTAGCACATGGAAACATATGCACAAGACAATTTCTCCCTACAACATGATCTACATGATCTATAATCTTTGCTTGAAATCTAATCTCCACCTCTCAATCAACGCTTAAAACTGAATGACATTAAACTAGATATATCCTTTGCAATAAAGACAACTAACAAAGAAAATTTTCACATGCTTAAAACTCAATGACATTAAACTTGATATTCCCAAAGATTTTGATAGATGTAATTGGAATTTTATAGGCACAACTCTTCAAGCCTTTGGATTTCATGGGTAGGTCATCGACTAGATACAAAGTTTAATGGATACTTTGGGTAATTAGTTTAGAGTGATCCAGTGAATCTGATAGGGAGACCCCATTAGTCCATACCTATTTATTAATTTTTGCAAGCCTCCTCATGAAAGAAATCAACAATGTGCAAAAACTCTTGAACATATTTCAAACAGCTTTTCGACAACAAATTAATCGAACCAAATCCCATGTCATGTTCTTAAACATTTGAACTCAACATAAAATTGACATGTGTAAAACATGATTTATTAACCTCACATTCAAACCAAACCCACAAATACAAAAAATCAATAAGTATAAGATCAAAACAAGCAAGACAAGACAAGGCATGGATGAAACTTTCTCTTATACACACGAGTATGTGCTTATGGTTTATGTTATGTTATTGTTATTATGTTTTAAATGTTTCTACTTCTATTTTTTTATATGTTTAAAACATTTATACCAATGCCAAACATGATGGGTATCAGAACTCTCTAGTGCCTTGGGTGAGCATGCTAAGGTTCCTACCTTAGTGTAATAGGTGCATGTAAGAGTTGACATTCTTATTTTGTGCACGTTAGGGTGGTAAGGTTATATGTGTGTTAGTATGATTTAGTAGATGAAACTAGACATGCAACACAATAGATGTGAAATTTGATTGAAACTTTGATACTACTTGCTAAATTCCCAATACAAAAAAACTGAAACTAAAAAAATAGAGTAAAATTGTAATAAATGGAAAGTTGGGAGAACATGTTTCCCTAAGGGTGAATTTCAATTTCAAATCCAAATTATACAAAATATATCTTAGATAAGGGCGACATCTTTTGCATTTCGTATTTGGTATAATAAAAGTAAGTTATAGCCTTTAGGTATATTTCCCCCTTTTTTATTCAAACCATCAAAACAATAGCTAACCCATGACCTAAATCTTCATTAAATCTTGTCACAAAATTATAAAATAGTAATAATATTATTATTTAACTAAAGACAAAAGCATATATGTTATGTTTAGGTACAATACAACTAGCTTTCTCATTATTTTTATTAAACGTTTCATTGTTGATTAGATCTCCACAATTTCTATTATTATATGGATGAAAAAACTTTTAAGCTTAAAAATTCAATCTCTACTATCTTAATGTGTCATTTTTAAAATCAAAATAAATTGCAACTTTTACAATAAAATTGAAGTTAGGAGTAATTAATTTATTGTTCTTTCCTTTATGTCAATAATTGATCAAACATTGAAACTATATGCAATGTTCACCTTACAATTTATTAGGAAATATGGTATAAAATGAAAAGTAAAAGGCTATTGGAAAACAAACAATCTTAATAAAACCGCTAGAACATGGTCAAACTATTACATCATATGTACCAAATAACATTAAATATAAATGTGTTCCACCTCAAATTAAACCGAAAAAATTATTGAAAAAAATATTACATGGATAATAAATCTACATTCTAACATATATAACTTTTCAAAATTAGAATTCACTCTACCAATTAACAGCCAAGAATTTTAAATGTTTAACAACCAATAGCACCCAAAATAATATCATAATAAAATGTGAGAAGTCTTCAACTCACTATGCGAACTTTTAAATAACTCTACAATCTTATCATACGCAATATTTCATTCAGCATTTATCTTCATTTGTATATGTGTTTTTACATGTGCAATCACGGGTAAAAACACTCCATTAGATAGAATTGTGTTGGAATGTGGGAAGCATTATGAGAAGGTGGAGTAGAGTCTTTGAATTGCATGTTTCTAGTGCACTTGTGTAATTTTAATTGTCAAAAATGTGCATTTTAATAAATTTTTTGGTGGTATTTCTTTGTGTTTCACTCTCTTTATTCTTTGGTCTCCATGTTATCTCTTCTATTCCGCTCTCTTAATCATTTGGAGATTTTTAAACTTTTCAAAGGTATTGAATATGATACTTATCCATTCAAAATAAATACGAAAGTTCTTGAATGTAACAAGTGTTTTGTAAGAAATGTAGAAATCATCACAATGCTTATTGTAGCATAGAAGTTTATGTTATACACACATTGCATTGCATTGCATTTGTTTTTGTGGATGATATATTACATTGTAATTATTTGTGTATTATTTTTTTGATATTGTATAATTGTGAGAATTTGAAAAATATCAGTGTGGTAAAGTGTATATCTCAAAACATATCATTTTTCACACAAGTTCTAAATTTGATGCCCACATAAAATCATAACTATAAAGAAAACTGATTAATCTAAATAAATATTTAGTATTACTAAAGATGTTTTTAATAAACAGGCACACCAAACCTAATCATAAAAAACAAGAAACAAGAAACAAGTGACATGAATTTTTTCGAGTCAAAACAAAAACAAATAAACAGCTAAAATATAACGGCCACATCTGAAATAGAAAAGCTGTTCTTTGATATTTATACAACATTCTGCAACTTAATATTTGCTGTAATTATTAAGTTAAAAAGAAATTCTCTGCCAATGGTTAAATGAATTTCATTCGACATCAAGAAATGATCAAACGGTTAAATGAATTTCCTTCCACAGCAAGCTATGATCCAACGGATACAGGAATTTCTGTCGACATCAGGCTATGTGAATTCTTAAATAGCCAAACCCTAAATTTACTGGGCTATGTGAATTCTTAAATAGCTTTGTATGTGTATCTTTCTGCTTTTCAAACTTCAAACCCTTTCCAAAAGAGACAGGCAACAATGGACATCCTTGGGTCATAGTTTTGAATCCACGGATAAGCAATCAGGTATGTGGTTCTTCGTTGGTGATTATGAAAATTATTTTGTGAATACTTATCTATTTACAGACTGTAAACATGAAATGTTTCAAGGGAGAATTTGAAGCTCGGATAAAAGTATGTTGCTCAGTTATTTAATGTTTTAGAGAGTTTAATTAGTAACCTGAATCTTGATTGGTTTTAACAGGTTCTGTGTTTTTGCATAAACTGGAATATCATTTTGGAAATGGTTTTATGTGATGAAAACTTGTCCCTACATATATGCATTAGGTTCTTATTGTACAAGATGTTTTCACATTTGGGTAACCAATAGTAGGAAAAACTAAAATCTCCATATTTAAGCTTCATATTTATTCACCACCTCAGACATCTGGATCTGTTGGATCTGTAGTTCTGACTTATTCCTTTGATTTGAAGTTTAATGCCTCCTTTTGTACTGAAATTTCCTTCAAAATGCTGTTCAGTGACAATGATGTTTACTGTTCAATCTTGGTGCCAAAACATACCAAATATACTTATATGATGTTTACCGTTTACTGTTCCCTTCAAACGAGAAACAGTAAACGGAATTTATTTCAGTATTATGCAACCATGTTCTTCATGAGTTTTAGCTTCAACTCTCTCCAAACCTTCTAGGCATTTACATACAAGTTCTAGAATTCTTGTTCCTTCATACACAATTTTAAGTCAAAACAGAGTTTGTAGGATGAATACCATCATGGATTTTTTCAATGACTGGTTCTATTTTCCTTATCCATCCTTGTACTCCTCCACCTATCTCAGTAGTCTACAAAGGAAAGATTCAAGACCTTCACCAAATATCAACCTTCTAGACCTTCCACCTGTGCATGTACAGTTAAGGACTGACAAACTGTACCCTTACACACTTAATGATAATTTTGTCTTTCAATCTTCTGACAACAAGAAAAATCAATGAATATTCATTTCCCCAGCATTTCCAAGGTGGATAAGAAACATTGAATGATTTATGAACATTGTTTAGCTTGTGCAAACCCTCATCAATTACCGGCACTGTACATAACAGAGAAGACTGAGTTCAATACCCTAGTGTCTCAAAACTCCTTTTTCAAGACACTCTACAACTCAAGGAAACCTCCTAACAGCTCTCTAATTCCTTTGACACCAAGAAGAATCAAGATTTAGTGCTTTGGATTGTCAAAATATCCTTTTATACTGAGATCAAACCCTAGGACTGTATCTTACCCGTGAGCTTCTCATTGATTACTAAATTTAATTTCTTCTTTCTCCAACTCTGTCAAGAATCACAGAAGTCACCAAGATCTTCATGCATGAACTTGTCAACATTCTATTTGTTATAATTCATTCTTGAAGCTTTGAATTATACCGTCAAACCAGCATACTGCTAGATTCTTAGCAAATCCTTGAATCACTGCGGAAATCCTTTAATTTACTAACCTTACCTTCCTGAAAACACACTTACACATTCAACTATACCAAATATACTGCTCCATACCAAATATACTTATATGATTATATGCTGTTTTGAGACCCAATTTTTTTATCGTTAACAAGTCCGCTCAACATATTTGATTTTGTTAAAACATTTTTCTTTGTGAACTGTCTACCTAAGATTTGATGATAAGTCTCCATTTGTTTGGTTTCAAGACTTAGGTTTATATCATGGATTCCAATACCTTTTTCGAAGTAACTAAAATATTATAGTATTTGACTTATTATTTATCTTCATTTTTATTTGCATTTTTACACGTGTAATCACTGGTTTGCATTTTTACATGTGCGATCACTGGTTGGCCTGAGAACATTTTAGTATTTCACTTATTATTTATCTTAAAAACACTTTCAAGTTAGAAGCGATTAGATATAATTTTATTAGAATCTGGGAAGCATTTTGAAAAGGTGGAATAGAGTCTTCAAGTTGCATGTTTTTTGTGCTTGTGTAATTGTTATTCACTTGTTAAAAATGTGCATTTTAGGAACATTTCTTGCGGTATTTCTGTGTTTCACTATATTTATCCTTTGTTTTCCGTGTTATGTATTCTATCTCTCTCTTCATGATTTGAAGATTTTTAAAGTTTTCATCTGAATAGGTTATTTAACTATTGAAAAGATATAAGAGAACTTAATTATTGTTTCTAGAATGTAACAAGTATTATAAAGAAATTCACTGACAAAGAGTTTCCTTTGACATCAGGTTCATGTGGTGTAGACTTATTGCTGCGAAGGGACAATGGGAAGAAAAGCATTAGCCGTTGAGTATATTCCTAAGAGTGCCAAACGCAAGCATCATTTCGACATTAGAATCGCTGGAGTCTTTAAGAAAGCATATCAGATTTCTCAGATTTGTGGTGTTCCATTCTCTCTTGCTGTTAAAAATGAAGACGGGATGCTCTATTGTTACAAAAACAATCTTGATATTTCTGGCAGCCTTTGTGATGCCCAACGATCGCCCGATAAGATAAAATTGTACAATCCAGAGACGAACAAATTTGATTTGAAACAATCCATCCCCAATTTGACATCTTCATGTGTAGATGGGCCCGATGAAAGGAAGGTTGCTGCCATTATTTCTGAGTTGGAAAGGAGATCACGCCAAAACAGGTAGCGGAATGGCCATTTGGTGATTTGCCTTCTTTGGAGCCATTTGATGATCTGCGTGCTTTGGAGTCACTTGATAATCTGTCTTTTTGGAGCCATTTGATGAGCTGCCTTCTTTGCAGTCATTTTATGATCTGCCTGCTTCTCTGCCTTCTTTTCCCAACATTCTGGAAAATTATTGTAGCAGAGCTCTGCAAATTATTGTACAACATTCTGGAAAATTATTCTGGCACAGTATTGAAAATATTGTAGTTCTAAATTACCATAACAGAGTTATGGAATTACTGTATTCTGGTGAAAATTTCTGTGGCATAGTCTTAAAAATTACTGTAGCAGAGTTCTAAAATTACTGTGGCTTACTGTAACAGAGTAATACATCATACTAATTACTGTAGCAGAGTTCTAAAATTACTTTGGATTATTAGTTCAGGATTTACCATTGTAATACATCCATATTCCTTGAAAATAGATTCAACATTCAATCATGTGGCGGATATGCAGGTCAATGCAACATTCAATCCAGCTCTAGGGAACCAAATTAGGAAAAACAGTTCCCCGATCAGTGCCAACAAATTAGTTCGTGAATCCAACCTTAGCCAAGTATAGCAAACGAGTGTAAAATCCGATCACATTGATGATATGTCTATGTTTTTCTGCAGCAGTTTAAGAGCAGTAGTTACATGGGATTACAATTTGTACTCTTTTGGTAGCATTGGGTAATCGGTAGTAATCATTATCAAGCTAGTCAAGGAAGTCAAGCTCCCCTGTTTGAAGACTGATTGGATGGAGAGCTACTGCTTCCTTCTTTATAGCTCAACATTGGAGGACTGAGGTATCTAATTTTCATGGTTAGCGCCAGTTTTAGGCCCTTTACCAGTGCAGTAGCTTCAACTTGATTGTTGGTTACCCTAGAAATAAAGTTTTAGAAGCCCCTGCAAAGGTCCTTGTATCATCCATAGAATACAGACAGCCCCAACCTTATCCGGATTGACCCAAGATGCTCCATTAAAACCTGCTCTTTATTTTCCTGGGGCTTGTGGTTTCCATTTCACCTCTGTTGTATACCTCATGTACAGCCGACCTTGAACAGGTATGCTTTAAAGTTTATAAAGTGTATTATTGTGCATGCATATGGGATCTAATGCTCACATCATAGTTACATGCTGGCTAAGTTTGGTCCAACTTGCTGTATAACCAGAAAATAGGCAGGGCCACGGATTTGCTGAGATACTCTAATTGTCAAGTCTAAATCTGCTTACTATTAAATCATACTCACAATGAGTCATCAGTGGGCATTAGTTTCTACGGGATAATTTTTCTGGCAATCAACTAGTGAGTAAGTTGATGTATAAACAATCCGTGCTGTATCTAGTTTAAATAACATTTCACTTTGTTTGTACGATTATTAAGTCTAGTGGCCATTTACCTGTATATGCAGTGTATCAAATAAAATATTTTTGGAGATACCTTAAGTTGGAACCTCCACCTTTCCAAAAATTTAGAAAATCTTGACTTTCAAGAACCTTTCCTCCTTTAAAGCTACTGAATATTTGTGCATGAAAACACTAGTTCAGGATGTGGAATGCACATTAAGTCAACATCAGCAAAGACAGCAGTAGAAAGTCAAAATATGGAGTTATGGGCATCAGGGGCAATATTTCACACTTTCAACTCCTCTAAGGAATTTTGGACTTGCTTACCCTGATGCAAAATTAGTTTCCACTTCTATTTTTAGGTCCAGTCTCCCTCTATTGTGTCCCCAGAAGCTTACTAGAGTGCATAGCTACTCTGTATTGACTACTTCCACCATGCATTTTACCAGCACTTACAAAACTTACATCCCTTTTAAGCTCATGTCAACTGCTAAACAGCCTCCTCTCTTTTCGTCTCTACCAAAGCTTGATTTAACTCCTGTTTACCTAGGAGAGAAATTCCTGTCCTATTAGCTATTCAAGCTAGTCATTGGAGGACTCATGCAGAATTAAAAGCTATTAGCTATTAGTTTGTAGACTGATCGGATGAAGAGCTATTGCTGAGCATTGGAGGACCGATGCAGAATTAAGAGGTTAGTAACTGTTGGCTATGCAAGAGAACTTAGTTAGGCACTAAGCAGCAGTTTATATGTGACAAGCAGCAGTTTAAATGAATAAATGTTACGTATAAATGTTTATAGGCTACAAGCAGCAGTTTCAGTGAGCTTTATTCTCGACAGCAACTACCGATTCTGAATTTTGATCCTTTTGCTTTTTCATGCCCCTCACAGGTAATATTCACATAACTCTGTACTTTTGTAGCCAAAATTAACACATAATGCGAGATGTTCTCCAATGGCAAAAAAAGTAAAAATCAAAAGGCAATATGTTGATTAGAATTTTGAAATTTTCTCTTAACCTTAGAATGTTTAGAATCATAAAGTTCCAATGGAACTAATCTAGACTCCTACAACGGATAACAAACAAGACAAGTTAATTAAATAATGTTTACCTTGGTCTACCCCAGAAGTAGAAGTAAAGGTTGCTGTCAATGCAAAGGGAATGCTGAATGTTACCTGCAAAAGTCAGAGTCTAATCAGTCTTTCAACAGAAAGTCACAACTTTCATCCTTCTAAAATATCTAAAATTAATCTCTTTTACTAGCAGGAGAATCTATATATTGATAAGTAACATCCAAGATAACATTCAACGAGAGAGAATCTAAAACATACTGCACGAGGTGCTCCAAGTGCTGCAAAAACTGCCAAAGATGCAATTTTAACAGCACTAGAAGGAGATGCAGGTTCATGAGTTTCGGCAAGTTTGGTGATTAGAAAAGTACATGAAAGCAAAATGCACAGGAACAACTTTGCTATTGGCCACAATAACTTAGAGCCTAGCCTTCGAGCCAGATACCAAAGAAGGTGCCCCAAGCATTATTGAATTTAACATTAGGCCAAGCGATCCTGCTCTAACACCTTCATCATACAAAGTTGGTAATGGCTTCCCTCTATAAAATTCTCCACTGATGCAGAGCTATATATATTTGATCAAACTTACAATCAATAAGAAGAACCAGCCATTGACTTACCCACAACTCTGCAAGGGAGGATCTCTCTCAGGATGCCTATAATGGCTCAATTCATGCAATAATTGTCATAATGCCACTTTCAGTAGCTTACTCAGCATTAGTACCCTGTTTATACCTTGTTTGAATGCCCATTTAACCCTTAAGATGATTATACTTCAAGAAACTTCATGTTCTCTTACCTTGTTCAACCTCCTCTTCTTGCTTCTCCACTAGCTCTTCATCCAAGACAAGTAACTTTTGGCTCTTAGCCTCCACTGACCTCCTTTAGGCATGTAACCTGTTTCTTGCTGATTCAAAAATGAGGTTGGATCCAAACAGTAAACTTGATACAAGAAGCTCTCAAATACCAAACTTTGTCTTTCTTGTCACAATTGCCATTCTAGTGCTATTAAGACTAGTATTTTGTTTTGTTCATGGATAGACCCACAACAAGTCGGGCACATTTTTAAGAACCCTTTATCAACCTCCTAGTGTGCCCAAATTTCATGAGCTAACTCATTACAAATTTCTCCCAATCATCTCATCTCCTTCTTAGCCTAATGGCCTCAACTAGTCCTGCTCCTATACTCTGTCAGGTATAACTCCCTCCCCAAGAGGTTGTAAAACACACGTAAGACGTTTTCATGAACCTATTTCAGTCTTCTTTCTGTGTGTCAAGTCCCAAGATTTGATTCCAATTCAAAGCCCTAGCTGCTTTGCAAAGTAGACCTCCCAATTAGCCCTTTCACTGTTTCCTTTTGCACTGTCATGGACTGTCATTAAAATCTCAAATCTCCACCCGTGAAAACACAGTTTTCCTTTTGAATATGTTTGTCTAACATGCCATAATGATTTCCAGCAAGTTTCACAAATTTCTCATGGCTAGTTTTGGCTTACAAGAAATCAAGGTTTTGGCTTACAAACCCTAGTTATGTACTGTAGCACCCCGACAGGCTTTAAAAACTAATGTGTTACCTCCCATGCAACTTCAAACCTCTAATTTTGGTTTACGGGTCTGTTTTTAAAAATTCTTCAACCCTGAACTCACAGTAACACGTGATAATGAGATTAGAATCATAAATCAGCAAAATCCTTCATTTCATGTGTGTGGAAACTGGGGTTTCTCCTCCTTTAGAGTTGCTAGATCCAAATATGGTTTCTATCATTACTGTTAAGGTTTCTTAATGTTATTCTAAGCTTGAACACGTTACTCCAATCTTTGCAGCTTCTTATATTTGCTCTTTTCATCTATAACTCATTTCCGTTAGTCATTCAAACTCTAATCACACACACAGTCAGTTTTAAGAGGAATGTTTATACAAACTATAGTAAGGCTTACCAATACATGCATGCAAGAAGTTTCAGAGTATTATATTCTTCTTGTCACCATTACAGAGCCTCGTTAATTAGATTCAACACTACACTCACAACATTATAAGTTTCAACACCCAGAATTCAGAGTAACACTATCACACCATGCACTTACAAACCAGAACCTTCCAATTTTCTCCTTGAAGCTCCAACATTTTCTTGATGACCATTCGAATGATAGCACTAATCAATTACAAAAATGACGTTTATACTTCTTACAAGACAGTTACCACTCAAATTGTGACCTTTCACGTCCTTTAGTCTTATGAATAACTTCTTGAGACAACATCATGGTTATCTATGACTTGAAGAATTAGACTCTCAGACACACTCACTATGACCCTTAGACCGCACTAGGACTTATTTGATGACTTAAATCCCTAAAATACCTACAAAACAACTTATAACCCTTCACTCTTATCAAGATTAGCCTTCAAATTCTAATTCACATTTTTGGAGGGAAAATATAGAATTTGAATTTGTAAAGGACTACTCCCACAAACCATTCTAAATGACTCCATAGAACCTCATAAACCTACAAACAAGTTTTCAAACCAAAATTGATGCCAATTGACCCTATTTACATATCATCGGGAGGATGCTCCCGCATCATGCACCCATCCAATACGTGTCAAAGAGTAGGAATGGAAACCATGCAAGCCAAGTCAATGCAGTTACAAGAAGTAAATACAACATGGGAGGAGGGAGATGTCTGAAAGTGCTAAATAGCTCCCATATAATTGCTTCTTGTGGTTATTCAGTAGCCTCTTCATCATCATTATCGTCCGCTCGTCTTCATCGTCATCAACTAGATTGCACACATTCCCTCCTACTGCCTTTTCTCTTGCTTCAGCTTCGGCTTGTGCATTTGACCTTCTCTTTTCAGGGGTGGCAGTTACATTGAGAATGGTTGCAGTTATCAAGAGAACTATTGCTATAAGAAATGCAGACTTTAGATTAGCATAGATGACACCGCAAGCCTCTGTTCTTGTGAAAGGAAGAATTTTGTACCTTTTATTGTAAGACCCAGCTGTAAATCCTAACACATTTCCTATTGCCATAAAGAGTGAGAAAATGCATTGGTGTTCCTAGTTTGTCTCTGGTTTTTTCCTGCCAGAGAAAACATTTTTAATTGAAAATGAGAAAAATACAGACGAGCTAGATTTTAAAAATAAATGCATTCATCACATAAAAGACCCTCATGTTTGGGACAAGAGAATACAATCTAGAAATCAGATGTAATAACATGGTTTTATTTGTGATTAGAGAATCGGCCCATGTGAAAGTCAACATATAGCCATGAATTAGAGAACACCCAATTTCTTCTATCAAAATTTGCAGAAATCAGCCCATGAATGAATGAATAGCTTTGTCTTTGAAGCAAATGTTGTTATGGGAAGTCTTAGTATCCATAACATGCAATGATATTAGAGAGTTAAGGATTACAAGAATTAAAAATATGCCAAACAAGAGCCATTCTTTAGAGTAAGCGTATCTATTGAGGATAGGAGTATCAAATGAATTAGAACACCCTTTGATGGATACAAACTACTCTTTACCTACCGACATTACTTTTGATGGTGGAACTCTTCAATGTAGATAGCATTCATGATTAGAGCTAGATGGGGATATGGATTTGAATGGAAGTCACGTCCTTGTTGGATCGTATAGTGTCATAGAGAGATCTACAATTTTTTTATTAGGTAAAAAAAATTGATTTTTAAGGGATAAAAAACCCTCTACAACCGAAAGATAAGCATCAAAGCTCGAAAGAAAAATAGAGTGGAACAGACCATACAAGGCCTTTAAAGAAACAAATAGACAACCCCAATCCCGTAAGCGAAGAAGACACACAAGAGAGAAAGCCCCCATGGCAGGAAGGTCAAAGCCTCTTGACCACCCATTAAAATTATTCCTTTCTTCTATGGGCCTTCTCCCATTGAGACCTAAGACCCATCTTTAGAGGAGCATTAAAAGTGTGTTCCCTTTCTTTTTTTTACTCGCTCACGACCATCCATCATTCACCCTTATTTGGATCCACATTCTCATCTGGATGAACTGGTAGAAGAATTTCAAGAATCTCCTTATTTTTTGGACTATGAATCTTCGTGGGGCCATGAGGTTGAGGCATAGTGGCATCCTCATTCTCTATAATATGCATCATATCAACCTTGGTTTGAACAACTTGCTTAACCATACTTATCGAAAAGAGGTTTTCCTTATGTTTTTTCTCTTCATGAAACATGTTAGTATCCTCTTGACTAAATGATTCATTTTTGATGTCACTATCCATAAGGCCGTTAACAACCAAATGATCTGGATTAAAATCTTTCCACCAAGAAACTCGACCCTTAATCTATTTTTTAACAATGTGACAATTAAAGGCTAAATATCCAAGAGCAAAAAAAATTCTACACCTAAAAGGAAAGCCTTTGTAATCTATATTTTGTGTCTATAATCTATCCTTTACTTTAAGGTCGAATGTAGCTAGAAATTTAACATTTGTGGCCATATCCACTAGTATATGGGTGTATCTAGTGTGGTTGAAAAATTTAGTTTTGGAATCTATAATCAAGAATTTTCCCAAAGCATTACAAATAGCGCCGAACATATCTTCCCCCGAATTGTAGAGGCAAAAGGTAGTCTTATCCAAACAGGTATGGTATTAAATGTTTCTATTAAGGGGTTGAAAAGAGGGAACTATGGCTTCAACAAAAGGAGATGAGATAGAGAGATCTACATGATGAAATATAAATGTTAAGTATTTAAATCTTCCATTTGTGGTAGCCAACTAGAAGTTGAATCCACTTCAAGTGTTTTAACTCTTCAAACAAAAAGTGAAAGTTAAGGTCTATTACTCATCATGAAGATCTATTCGAGACTAGACCGTGCCATGTGACATGATAAACCCTCTTTGGACCTCAAAGATTTGTAAGACTTGCTAATGACAGTTTTAGTCACATTAGATTCAATCAAGATTTTTTTTTGCTTAGGTAGTAGACCATGAAGCTGAGGAATAACCCTAGGCTTCTTGTTAATTCTATAAATAAGAAACAATAGTTTAGCAATTGTACATGCTTTTTGTAAGATGTTAAAACCCTCAAATTATACAGGAAAGATATCATTAGAAATTCAATGGTTATTTTTGGAACTCAAAATTACACCCGTCCGAAATCAGGTTAATTTGGGGCTTTGAGGCAACATGGGACTGTCTCTAAGTTGTGGGACCTTGCACTTGAGACATACCTCCAGAGAAGGTTGACTTCCTCTACTTATTATTACTGCTAAAACTAGTCCTATAAAGTGAAATGTAACTATCTAGCTCTACTCTATGATTCCAAGGGACCAGGGTGAGAAGGAGATGCATAAAATAAAATCCTAAGCTAAAGGGAGGTGATAACACCATAAAGAATGGAATGAACACTCTTATATGAGAAAAGATAAGGGAAAATGAACGTAAGGAGGGTAGACATGTGTGTCACAACTCACAACAACACTTAAGAACTCATTTTCGTGGAGCATAAAAGACAAAATCCTATGCAATGGCTCAAATCCAAGCCTACAACTCAAAATGTGAGGAACACTACTCTAAATAATGCTCTTGCAAACCAAGAGAGTCCAACAACTACAAATGAGCATTATTCAACAATATATAGAAGAAGAAGGAGAGAAAATAGGGGAAAAGAGAGGAAAATTCAAATTCCACTCACAATCACCAACAAATGCATTAAATGTATGCAAATTTACTCTGTAGCACTATCATATCTGCCTCTCCATATCAACTAACTTGTAGAAGAGGGAAAGAAACTAGATCTAGTAAAATATGGGTGGTTGAGTTGACTAAATGTGTGCATTAATGATATGGGTCATGTTTATTTTACCTACCAAATCCCACCAAAATTTGATTTTAAATATCCTAGAGTTTAGCCCAAGTCAATAACTTTCCAACAAGACCATGCACTCATGATTTCGAGATTTTTAGCAAGAATTATGGTGATATGAAGTTTTATAGTGTAAGAGAAACACGCAAGCCACATAAAATGATCCGATTGGTCACAAGAGTTGGCTATTGTCTATTGATTCTCTCTTACAATGTGTTGCATGCTCATTTTCCGCAAGGATTCGTCCCACAGTAGGGCCTTTTAATCTTTTTCCCGACATATACTTTATCTTATAGATTTCGAGAAGGGACACGTGCAAGTCGTGATTGGTGTGAGGAGGTTGCAACCTTGGGTGCATGCATGAAAACATAAAGAAAGGGAGCAAAAATTTAGGATTCTATATGCACACGTGAGAGGTTGCATGAGGGAGGAGGAAAGAGATGAATATTTTCTAAGGCATGCATATGTGCAAACAAAGCACATGCATCCAACCAAAGGAGTACATGACAGAAAGGAAGAAGGTAGTGCATGATAGTCCACCAATAGGAAATTGGAGAAGTTCAAAAAGTAATAGCACATGGAAGGAATGCAAGAAAAAATGTGTGAGGGAAGAGTGCAATGAGGAAGCAAGTGTGCGTGAAGCAATGTTTGGGACCCGTAAGAAAGAACATGCTGAGATTTTTAGAAAAGGATGCAAGCCATTGGGTGTGAGTGTTTGATCGTGCAACGATCGAAAAGGGAATCGAATGCGCGGGGAGTGTGCATGCGGGGAGATGGAAGGAGATAGAAAAATGGAGAAAATGTGGGAGTGCACTCAAGGCATGGGGAAAGTGCGTCATGCCATGTATGAAGAACTCGCAATAATGCAAATACACCAAGGGAGGAAACCAAAGGTGCGCACAACTTGGAAACTTATTGTCGAGCGAATGAAACTTCACATTGTCAAAATAACCAAGGGGTTATTTTAGACAACAGTTTGGTGACTTTCGGGACATCTTCCTACTAGATGAAGATATTAGTGGCCTTGAAGCATCCATTGGGCATGAAGTCAACCTAAAAACATGAAATTATGATCTATAACTTGAAGAAATATCTCCACGAAGTCATTTGAAATACTATTTAAACTTTGAGTGGAATTGTGCACAAAACTATTGAATGATGCCAACAAGTTGAAACATAACCTCCATTGCTAAAACATTCAATCCTAAGAGTAAATTGACTTATATTGGAAGCTTACAAATAAGCACGCGCGCGAAGGGCGCGTGAGAGAAAGGAAACCTACAATACAACAAATTACTCTGCACAAGAATAAACATGGAGGAATCTTAACTATTCTAATATGTACATCATGCATAAGAAGTTAATGGAAATGCTTGAGATAGACCCCATTGATTGGGATTGATAGTACATCTCCATCAAATTGGGAGAACTCAAAAGAATCATTTGAGACCTTTTGTCTTTGTTTAAAGTTGATCATGTGAGTCTTTCTTTAAAGTTTACCCAATATGGAAATGGAAAATATTGTTGTTGACCTTTTGTCTTGGTCTTAGATGTTTTAGTTTTTAGGATTTTGTTTGTTCTATGTGGATTTGGAGAATAATTTTCCAATGTAGCAATTACCCCAAATGTGGTGAAATGTTATATTTTTGGTCTACCTATCTTCAATAAAATAATTTGAAAGTTTTGAGCAAGACTTTTCGATCAAATTTATTTGTTTTTGAGAGAATCACTCTTCATCAAACAAATCACAGCTTCTCTTTGATAGATTATATCCTTCAATAAATAAATATTGAATAGAAATATGACAATTGGATACAATTGGAAGAGAGGTTGATGTAAGTGAATTCAAAATAAATGAGGAGGAAGAGTTGTATAGAGACATGGTCGTAATGGATTTTTTCTTTTGGAAAACAAAGGATACTAAAACTCCCCTCATGTACGAAGTTAATAACCTTATACTAAATGAGCATATAGAGCACACGTTTTCCACACTTCCTACTTAAATTAATGGTCTTTATCTAGAGTTGAATGAAGTAATGAAGAGTATCAAGTGGTTGAGAAATAAGGAGAAAGAACCAACACAATCAAATTTGAACTATTGGGTGGGATATTGTGTATTTTCTTCTTGTTGATGAGAAAATATCATTGATGAAAAAGAGTGGATTGTAAAAATATGAAAATAATAGTCTGATTTAAAAAGATGAATAAGTTTAAATTTTTATTTTCTCTCCTATACATCTTTTAAAAACATTAATTCCTTAAAATCTTGATAATTTGATCTTGACAATGTTGTCAAGATCTTTGTTGTGACCTAGCATATGAAGATCATGAGAAGGATATTGAGACACTTGGAAGAGAGTGTTTGTTGGACCTTTGGGATTTTGAAACTCTTTAAGTTATCTAAAATGAATTAATTAAGGTTCGCAAATCATAATTTATTAATCTCTCATTCAAACTAAACCCAAAAATACTAAAAATAAATCAGTCTAAGATCAAAACCAATAAGACAAGACAAGGAATGGATAAGACTTTCTGATGGAGACAATAAAGTAGACTGAAAAAGAGGTGATGGGGAATGTATGCACCATGAGGGAACACCTTGGTAGATTCAGATTGATGGAACAACATATGATAGTTTCATCATGTGTTGAACTTATCGCCGAAAATCCTCATCACCTTTCCTTTTATCTAATTTTCTATCTTCCAATTTTTTTTTAATTTTCTATCTATCATTTGTTATAGATTTTTCCATTTATCATAAAGATCGACACTAACACGTGGCTTGCATTTTACATCCACCTTATATTGATGCAATGCTTCCTCACTATGGGAATCAAGTTATGGAGAAAAACCATGATATTGGTCTCATCATTAAGTATGGGCTTCCACATATATTGATAAAAATTCATGGGGAGTTATTACCTTTACCTACCAACCATTCCTTTTGATGGTGGAAATATTCAAGGTAGATAACATTCTGATCGTAACCACAAGGGCTATGAATTTAAATGGAATCCACATCCTTACTTGAGTGTGTGTCATAGAGAGATCTAGATGATGAAATATAAACGTTAAGTGTTCAAATCTTCCATTTGTGGTAGCCACATAGGACTTGACTCCACTTGAAGTGTTCTAAAGTTGTAAACCAAAAGCTAAAGTTAAAGTCCATTATTCATCATGGAGATCTATTCCTAGACTAGAATGTATCGGTGGCATGATAAACCCTCTTTGACCTCAAATATTTTCACGATATTCTAATATATTTTTATTCACATCGATTCAATCAAGATTTTTTTCTTTTCTCAAGTATTAGACCATGAAGATGAGGAGAAAACCTAGGATTCTTGCTAATTCTACAAATAAAAACAATAGTTTAGAAATTGTAAATGCTTTTTACAAGATGTTAAAAGCATCAAATTATATCTAGGAAAGATATCATTAGAAATCAATGGTTATCATGGCCCATAGTCACCAAGATTAGGTAATAAGAAAACACTATACCTTTCCTCAAATCATTGATAGATATGCGGGATTTATGAGATGCTAGAGTGATGCATGATGATACAAAGAGGTGAAGGAGGATGCTTTTTATAGAGAGCTTTATGCGGGGTTGCAGGTGGGAGATGTGTTATAGAGAACGTATGTTGATTTTCTAGTGTAACTAGGTTTAGAGCGTGATCTTTATATGTTACATAAGGATACATAGGTTCATGGGAGACAAGGTAGAGAGTGGGAGATTGTAATATTTATCCATGCTAAACGATAATTTGGTTTGAATCGGGATGTATCGGATGCCTAGTACCATATAGATGAGATGAGGGAGATGTAAATAATCCTAAGGAAGTTGTGGGACCACCTCTTATTATACCTGATAAGATGGGAGCCATGGGTCTAGATGAGCATAGTGACGTGATGCCTATTGATGATGCTTTGAAGTGACCGCTTGGCTTATAGGCGGTGGTGGATTGGTGCTTATGATGAGTTTGAGAGGGGATGTCTAGTTTGAATGGGGAGGATAGTGTGTTCACTAGTAGGCGAGGCATGGGAGATTTTTGATGTTAGTGATGATGAGGAGGATGATGTAGATGGAGAGGATCTAGAGGCTGTTGTTGCACAGTTCATGACTGAGAAGGCCATAATGGATTATGAGAGAGATTGATTATGGGTTGAGTGAGATGATTTCATTGGTGTGTGGTATAGTTTGATTGGTGAGAGATATGGTCTTACATCCGAGTGTGATGGGCTCATGAAGCATTTTGCAAAGGCCACAACCGACTAAGATAGGTACAAACAACGGTGAGAGACCCTAAGAAGGGATCTCAGTATTACAGGGACATCAATGTTAGGTGAGGAGTTGGCATCCCGAGCCCTATTCAGTAGTCAGATGGGTGTATAGGGTATGATTTGTTATGCCCACCACCAATATTTATGAGCGAGTTGGCATATTATGAGGACTTAATGATATGGGGTTTTCCCAATGCAGTTATTTATGTAAATCATGTAGCGTGAGCGATGGGAAAATCCTAGTGTTAGTGTGGTGAGTGTGGGATAGCCACCTTAAGGACCAGATGAAGGAGATGGAGGTGAACCGAGAGGTGACAATCGGGAGTGTGGTTCATGCCAATAAATTTCTTAGAGGTGTCCAATTCACTATACAATTATGATATGTATTGTATTTTGATATGTATGCAACTCTTTCATGAAGCCTTGATGTATATATTTTGATTTACGAATTGGTGTAATGGATCTGCTCGGATATAATAGTTGTTCGGAGGCTCCAATCAATGTCAAGCTCTACCGAGATCCTGTTTATTGGTTGTTGGATACGTGGGAAGTGACCTGGGAGCTTCGTATATATCTCCAGAAAAGGTCATGAAAATGGTGATAGGAGGTTTAGTGGATTTGTAGTGAACTATGGGTGGTTTTCTGGTCTAGTCCAGAAAATATTAGATTGATTGGCTTCTATATTTAATACGGAGAACTGCGTTATGATATCTGGCGGGAGTGGTGAGGATCTAAATACCAACATTCATAAACCGGTATCAATACTTAACTATTTACAGTAGGCCCGTTGGGTTGTGGGACTTGGGGATCACAACCGTGAGTTCATGGTTGTTGTGGACTTGTTATGGTCATGTGAAGAATCAATCCCTTCTTCCGACTATCCAATAATCATACGCCTTTTCAACCTCTATGTTTAGAACTAGAAGTTGTATAATTTTCTTAGAATACCTTACAGGTGTTTTGGCAACTTGAATGCGTAAGCTAGTATCTATGTCAACGAGGAGGTCTCCTACGTCA
The DNA here is from genome assembly GCA_018340775.1 of Taxus wallichiana var. yunnanensis. Lineage (NCBI taxonomy): Eukaryota > Viridiplantae > Streptophyta > Pinopsida > Cupressales > Taxaceae > Taxus > Taxus wallichiana. The sequence continues at coordinate 263,657,125 of CM031241.1, forward strand.
GGTTGTGGAACTAAAGGATCACAACCAAATACTTGTTCTCTTTCAAATCCTTGTACATCATTCATTCGGATATTTTATCAAGGCAGTCTATAGTTAGGATGATTTGACCAAAATGTGTATGCCTTATCGTCTTCGATATTTAACCCTCTCAGTTGTTCACTAATTGCTTGTAGGTTTGCCATTGCTCGAAAGACCTGTATCCTAAGGTCTTGATCTATATCAGCTAATGTTGTGGGTAGATTTGGTTGAGGCACTATTGGTTCAAATATATATTCTCTAGGCTCTCTAGGTCCCGTGATTGTCATGCAAAATGATTCAACTTTTAACTAAAATTAATAAACTAATTATGAAAGATGTATCTACACTATGCATGTATTCTTCTATTTTTTTATATTTTCGATGACGTATTTTAATGAAATTAAAGAGCAACTATTCTAATATATTTAGAAAATGAACAACTAATCTAGTAACAAAATTTAAAACAAACAAAGTAGCCTGGTGTGGCTATTTGCCTATGCAGTTGTGATTTTATCCTAAATATCTAAGCAACTAATTATTTTAAATTGAAAGACTCTCGATCCTACCTCAGAAGTGAGGAATGAATCATAGTTTCTCAGAAACTATCAATCCCCACAGCTTCCTCGGCGATATCAGAGTGAACTTTTAACTGAAATAAAATAATTCACTACTCTATTTGATACGTTGTAACTAGAACTTTGATAGCTCAAACCTGGCATTTACAGAATAGTGGTAAATCCAGTTGTGTGTGACTTCATCCCCTTAGTGTGATCTCCTCATTCCTTCATGTTCTCATGAATCTAGAAAAGCATGTATATGATAGCATCAATAGAAGAAGGTATTCAACAATGGCAACTTTTGGATATAGACCGAATACAATGCGAGTAGGAGAGGGATAGCACAAGTGAACAGAGCTTGACTATGCAATTCCTAGCGGGATTTATTATGGGAATACAACACAAATACGTGCCAAGAGTTCTTGAAACTATCCTTTGTGATGAAACAAAACCTACAACTCTAATGGATTCCAATCTACAAATGAAACTATTTTACTCTAAACTCACTTGCATGGAACAACAATGAAGCAAGACTGAAACAAGAAGATCAAATGACCTCTAAACAACAAAGAAAAACTAACAATGGAAGCAAAACATGAAACTATGGGAATTCTAATTGAGAAATTCAAAGACTGAATATTAAATTGAGAAGGAGAGGGGCCATTTGTTTGAAAACAAGCTAGCTATTTATAGCAAATGCATTTACCAGAGGGTAACTCCCAATTGAACTCTTTTACTATAAACAAAGGGAAAACACTATTCACAGGGTGGCCAAAACATAAATGCAAAGCAAAGTAGCTAAAGAATGCGGGTAGAAATTGAAGATTTACATTTGACGCGATCGTCGAAAGATTTCGAAAAATGCGAATAGGACAGACCACCGCCTGGGCAGGTGGTGGTTACAGGACCACCGCCTGCTATACTGGGTGGCGGTCACATGGGACCACCACCTATGCAGGGCGGCGGTCTCATCACTGAAGACCAAAATGCAAGAAAAAAGGGGGGCAGAGGGGAAAAACAAAGCATGCAGAGGCCGAGTGAGGCATACGGGATACAAACGTATACTTGGCGAGCTTTTCTGGATTCTGAACACCTTGCGAGGAGACCTGTATCATCATTGGGGTATGTGTAACATCTTTTTGGGTGCAATACCCTACAATTTTGGGTACGTACATATTGCCCCCTTGGAGAAGCGTCTTAGCCATGAAGAGGCGTAAAACGATGGATCCGAGTATGGCGGTCCCAAATGGGGAGTTAGGAGTTATACCTGACACGCCCATGTGTTGGAAAGTCACCATCCAAAATCCCGCTATCTAGCAAAATGAAAAAAAAAGGACTCAAGTGCAGATAGATAAAATAAATTTGAGAAATAAAACAAAATTGATATGAAATGAGGACTTACCATCTACGCGGGGTTTAGAACTTACCTCCATCGATGCTCCACCCTACGAAAGACATTCAAAATCAATTTTAAAAGCTATATATATATAAATATAACTCATTTCACTATTCATTTCACTATTCATTTGGATTGATTTGATAGTTTTTGAGCTCTGGGACCCACGGTGATGGTTTTCGACGAGAGTATAGTCAAAATGTTCATGGTGAGATAGTGATCATGCCTCCGAGAGTGGAACATCGACCCAAAGTCTCAGGTTAGTTCTTCTCAATTTATTGTTTTTGAACCTAAAATGTGGAAATGATGAAATCTTTGTCTCTGGGGGGGTTATTTTTGAAAATATTAGTTTTAAATGAGTCTCTAGGGGGGCGCCCATAGGGTAGGTCCTTATTTTAGTTAAAATGGTGTATTTTTCTTGTTTTTAGGCATTTTTAGGGCTTCCGAGCCATTTGTGGTTTTCGGGACAGACCGCCGCCCTACACAGGGTGGCGGTTATGGGACCGCCACCTGCCTTAGAAGGCAGCGGTTATGGAACCACCACTCTACACAGGGCGGTGGTTCATGCACAGAAAGCAAAAACAATGCTTTCTTTTACTTATTTTTTTGCATTTTTAGCATTTTACATGTTTTTGATAGTTTTTCCAATCAGATTTTGATACTAACTTACTCCTTTTTTGTTTTTGGGTGTATGCAGAAGAAGGAGGAATATATTAGATGGAGCCGAGAGAGGGAGTGTGATTGGCTCCCAACAGTGTTAGAGGCACTCACTCAGGCAGAGCGAGATACTCTTCAGAGGGCTGCATTTGGAGGATTGCACAGGTCCCTCACGTTGCTCCTGCTAGTCACATACTATGTGACTTATTTTCATACTGGGATGCGGATCGAACACCTTCCGATTTCCAGAGTTAGGGGTGAGTGGACCATCACCCTGGAGGATGTTTACCATATACTGGGGGTTCCGATCCTTGGGCGGTGGCTGTCTCTTAAGACAACAATATCGAGATCTCAGGTGGTTCAATGGGCCACCTATATGGGGGATGCAGTTGTTTCGATGGGGTCAAAGAAGGGGTGAGGATCCACTCCATTGTTGAGATAGACATTCCTGTGCTCCACAAGGCCATCATGGGCATCCTTGCTTCGAGATTGATTGGGGACAAGGGAGGGACACCCTCTTATATTGTTGGGCCCCCATTATTACACAGATTGAGGGCCATGGACGTGTTTACGCTTGGGGAGCAGACATCCTCGGGACCACCTACCATGATTTATACAGGTGGTCCGACTACAGGATATATCACTGAGCCACCCCACTCTTGTCATGAGTTGGGTGTATGAGCATATCACTCCGTATGGGAGAGGTGTAGAGGCAGAGGATCCCGGGCCGTCAGGGCAGCGAGGTGGATAGGGATGACTATTCTTAGAGCACCTCACCAGCCAGTGGCCTCTTTGACCACTACAGACATGGAGGCCACTCCTTATCAGGCCATGGCAGGGTTATGGGGAGAGGAGACTATCACATTGATTGCTTGTCGACTACCAAATCCGGTAGATAGGGTGGGGGAAGTTGAGATCCACCCCTTTGACAGAGTACCACAACAGTTCAACCTCCCCTATATTGACATGTTTCCTCTAGTGGGGCCAGTGTATAGATCTATTCGTGAGGCTCGGGAGGTCCTAGAGGCCGGGTTGGACTATTGTTACCCCTGGTGTTCCTATCATGGCCAGGAGGGTGGTACGTGCTCGAGGGGGAGCCGGTGCTCCTCAGGCACCTTTACTTTGATTGCCCGGTCCCACCCATAGCAGATGAGCCCATTGACGTGGACTCCGAGTCTGAGGAGTTCACTGGGGAGAGACAGAGGAGGAGACAGAGGAGATGGAGATCGGAGGGATGGGTGGGGAGGATGATAGTGATTCCGAGTGGCATGACACTCAGGATATCCTACGGGCCGAGAGGGCGGAGCGGAGCGCAGAGAGAGGGTGACTCTGGTCTCAGAGGAGTTGCTCTCTCAGATTTAGGGGAGATGGTGAGTCCGTCAGTAGGCCATCACATTGCCCCAGATGTGGGAGAGAGGACACTAGTCAATGGCATGGCATCAGTGGCAGGCATGATCCTAGAGATCCTTCCTGGAGGCCCGGAGATCCGAGTGAGTTGTCACTCTTCTCTTGACTTTGTTTTAGTTAGAATTGTCTTAGTTGTTATTTCTTTTCATTTTGTTTATTCTTGGTTTTATTTTTTGATCATTTTCTAACTTGTTTTCTCCTTTATTTGCAGCGACTGCTGATGAGTGGCGAGACTTGATTCACCGAGTATGCATAGATACCTTGTTGCTCCCCTCGAGAAGACTCATGCTGAGCTTTCTGTGGATGTGGGGAGCCTTCAGCAACTGGTAGGCATACCGATGTTTTTTCCTCTGTCTGGCCTGGCGGCGAAGATCATGACTTCTCTCCATGCTTGAGGTAGCTGGATATAGGATGGCCGAGCACTTGATGAGGAGGAGTCATTCTCATAGTGAGACAGCGATAGCTACTAGCCATGACCACGAGCCCTCAGTGCATTTGGAGCACCAACGTAGCCGGAGTCCTAGACGTGGTCGTGCACCTTCTGAGGGATCCCATAGGGATTGAGAGGCCATTTTTGTAGTGTTTTGTCATATATTTATATGAGTGTTTTTGTACTTTTCGGGCTCATTGAGCATTTTGACCATGCCTAGTGCATGATGGCATTGTATATAAAACTTGATATATATATATATATATATATATATATATATATATATATATTTATATCTAGACTTTTTGGTGCCTAGAATTTTGTGACTTGTTTCCACATGTATACTAGATGTTTTTAGAGTATTTGTTTTCATGCTTTTCAATATGTATGCAATGGATGACAAATGATAACAAATGTTGAGCAGAATGTTTCTCTTTTTTATGCTTTTGTAATGCTGATATGTGATGATTAACACATTGTAGTTTTGAACTTTTGACCTCTTTGGGAATGTCTGTGATTTCTTCTTATGTTGGAAAAACGTGATGAATGTATAGTGATAAAGAGATGAAATTTGCCCCATTCCTAACTCCACGCAACCAGTAAGATGCGAGGGCTCTACACCAAGAGTTAGGAAGGGCACAAATTGTATGAGTTTGACTGAATGGAATGATGAGAGATAGAAAAACCAAGAATAAAAACCAAACTTAGACCTACACACTTACCCTACTCAAAACTACCACCAAGCTTAGAAGGCCACTTACTTTCTAGTTTATCTAGACTTAGATTTATAAATGGCAACCTGGTTGACAAAATCTGGTTTTGAGGATTTGATCTCTTTTGAATTTGGACATTTGTTTTCTCTTAATATAATTTGATTTGTGCTTCTAGCATACCAAGATTTGTTAATTTGTGTGAATGGACCCCCCACATCCTACCTCATGCCACTAGTAAGAAGCATGGGTTTGTCACCAAAGGCGGGATATAGGTGAGTAAGGGCACTTCTTTCCTTTCCCAACCTCACACCACCAGTAAGAGATGTGGGCTTATCACCGAAGGTTGATGGGGCAAAGAAGTGTGTAAAATAAAATATTTTATTTGCTTGGTGCTTTTGATTCCATTTGATTTTGACTTTTCTGACTATTAACTTTGGGATATCCTTTCTTTCAAAGAGATTTAAGAGGGATAGATGTGACACCAAGAAGCTTCTAGAATAGACCATAGGTAAGGACAACTTCACCTAGTAGAAAGAAAGAGCAAAACCAAGTATGCAGGCCTTGGTATGGTTTTCATCAATACTTGTCTGTCAAACTTGATGAGAAGATTTGAAAATACTTGATGATGTTTGAAGAGATGTGTTTTGAATGCTTTTTCCAATACTTTTAGAAATTTGTAATAAATTGCTTAAGAGTAAGTTCCTGGACTACAATTTTTACGAAATGAGTGGACAAATGAAACAGCTAAATGACTAATGCAATGTAGGTAGCTATAATGTACAAGTGGTGATTCTGATGTCTTATGCGTAAAACCATTTAAGATGCAAGGAATTGATAGTTTCATTGAATTCCTCACCTTCTAGTGTGCACAAAAGATACACACCATTTCCATAGTCCTTCATGACTCGGTATGGGCCCAACCACTTGGGCCGAACTTCCTTCCTTCACCGGTTTTCTTATCGATCCGGCTGTCTAGTCTTAGAACTAGATCTCCCTCATATATTTCTCACTCATAGACTTTTTTTGTTATACTTCTAGCACATCCGGTCAGCATAGGCTCTATGCCATTGTTTGGCATTTAGCCTGGCCTCATCAAGGCTTTCCAGTTGAGAGAGGCGTGCCTCCCTATAAGCTTCTTCATCCAAAATCCCTTGTAATGAGATGCGAGACTAGGTATTTCAACCTCAAGTGGGAGAACTACTTCTGCCCCAAATACCAATGAGAAAGGGGTTGCTCCTGTTGGTGTTCTTATTGAGGTTCGATGGGCCCACAAGGCCGGATATAGTTTTAAATGCCAATCTCACTTGTTCTCCTTGACTGTTTTGAGGAGAATAGCCTTTAATGTTTTGTTTGTTGCTTCGGCTTGCCCATTGGCTTGAGGGTAGTAAAGAGAGGCCGTGTGATGGTTTATTTTGAATTTTCTACATAACTCACTGGACCTCATCATCATTTTTAAAGGACGTGCCATTATCTGAGATAATGACTTGTGGGACACCATACCTACAAATGATTTGGTTTAGAATGAATTTGGCAATTACCGAACCTAGTACGGTGGTGAGAGGGCATGGCCTCCACCCATTTGGTAAAATATTCCATGGCTGTAATTATAAAATTATGGCCATCGGTTGATGAGGGAGAGAATTTCCCTATCAAGTCCAGACCCCACGTGGAGAAGGGCCACGGGGTCACTATTGGTTGTAGGGATTGTGCTGGCATGTGAATCTCGTGAGAGAATTCTTGGCATTTGTGGCACTTACGTATAAATTCCACTACGTCATGTTCGAGAGTGGGCCAAAAATAGCCCATCCGATGTATTTTGTGAGCAATGGCATGACCACCGAAGTGGCCTCCACATATCCCACTATGGGATTCATGAAGAATCTTCTTGATTCTTCTATGTCGATGCATCTTAGAAGCATGTCGTCAAGGCTTTACGATAGAGTACCTATTCTAAAACAACATATTTAGTGGTAATAATGCGTAACCACCTTCTTTGTTGTGATGTGGCACCTTCCGGGTATGTGTGGTCTATGATAAAATTGATGATATCAGTGTACCAGGGACATGTAGAGATGGGGGCCTGGTTTCATGAAAGTATACACACTCATCAGGAAAGTCCAGATTTACCAGATCACCTCCATCTAGTGGATTGTCAGCTAACCAATCTGCAATGATTTGTCCCTTAACGGATTTTTGGTTTACGAATGTCAACTCAAATTCACCCATTAAGGTTATGAAATGCCCAACCTTTTTAGATAAAGACCCTTGTGTGAGGAATGTTCGTAAATGATCTATCTTTTACAATGACCCTTGTTTCTTGGTTTAACATGTAATGTCTTAAACATTTTGTTGCAAAGACTATGGCAAGGCATTCTCTCTCTACCTGTGTATAACGTGTTTCATAATCGAGCAACGTTCGGCTAATGAAATAGACCACACGTTCTCGTTTATCATTGTCTTCTTGAGCCAGCATGCAGGCTAGCGAGACATGAGTGGCTCGTGAGTATAGGATCAAAGGGTGGTCTGGTTTGGGAGGCATTAGCATGGGTGGAGACAACAAGAAGTGTTTAACTACTTCAAAGGCCTCATTGCATTCTTCAGTCCAATCAATGCTATAATCTTTCTTTAATAGATTGTTGATTGGATGAATGGAAAAACTTAAATCTGGGATGAACCTTCGATTGCACCGAGTTTCCCAAGAAATGACCTGATTCCAGACTCATCCGATGGTGGGATCATTTCTAGAACAACCCAGTATTTTGGCTGGATCAACATCAATCCCTCGTGAAGATATAATGTAGCCCAGAAGTTTTCCTCCTGTCACACCAAACACGCACTTCTCTGGGTTTAATGTGACACCATATTCAATTAATCATGAGAGGATGATGCGAAGTACTTCTGATGATCACAACACTTCTTGGCCTTGGCCAATAAGTCATCCACATAGGATTCCACAATTTTATGGATAAGATCATGGAATATGTATGTCATTTCCCACTGATATGTAGCGCACCAACGTTCTTAAGACCAAATGGCATGACAACATAGCAATAAGTTCCCCAGGGAGTTATGAATGTAGTTTTGGCTTGATCCTGTTCAGATATTTTAATCTGATTATACCCTGAGAACCCATCCATGAGGGACAATAGTTCAAATCCAGTCTGTTGCATCAACGATAACGTCAATGGATGGTAATGGGAAGTCATCCTTGGGACAAGCTTTGTTAATATCCCAAAATCTATGCAAATGTGTATCTTCCCATTCTTTTTGAGAACAGGATGATATTAGATACCCATTGTGAATAGTCAATGGTTTGATGAATCCCACTTGGAGAAGTTTTATTACTTCCTCTTTTACCATGAGAGCCACTTTTGGCTTCATTGGTCTTGACTTCTGTTTAATTGGTTTTGCATCTGGTTTAGTGACAAGATTATGTACCGCGATATGTGGTGCAATGCCCATCATTTCTTTATAGTTAAATGTGAAAGCCTTTTGATGTTCTTTGAGGATTTGGGTGTGTATTTCTATCTCTCCGAGTTAACGAGGATCCCAACTTCAAAATTTTTGTTCTTCCTCCATTCCAATGTTTATGTCAATGGTTTCTTCTATTAAAGAAGCATTACCTTCTTCAAATTCAGGTGGGGCTGAGGTAGTTCCAAGCTTTCTCCATTTCTATCTCATAGATATCGAGATCCTTCTTGTGGAGGAGACTCTACCATGGGATTTCCAAAATAGGAAGAGGAATGTGGTATTAGGGAAAGATCCACTATGCGGTGAGCAAGGTGTAGCTCCGCATAGGCATTTAGATATTCGAGAGTGACTCTATCATCATCAAAGTGATCCATGATAGAAAAATCATCCTCAGCTTCTCCATGAGTCAGGAGTGAGTTTGTTGGTATTTTACGCACTAATGGTTCGGTACGAAGTGATACTATGAAATTTGTATCTTCCAACTCACTGTTTGGAGTGAAACGGGAAGCTGAGGTTGCTATTGAGTCTGAGAAGGTTCTACTCTCGTGGGATTGCTTCAATTGATATGAAGTTAAATCCCTTGCTTAGATCTAATACCATTGTTTTATAGAGTTGTAAATGCTCAGCCCTAGTTTCTAGTTTCATATACCTCAGAGACTTGGTTTGCAACTAGTTGTGAGTCTCCTAGCACTCTAATGTTATCGACACCCATTCTTTTGGCTAGGATGAGGCCAAGGAGGAGAGCTTCAGTACTCAGCCCCATTGTTTGTACATTCAAAGTTTAATTTAAAGGTGAAAGGTAGGATCTTTCCCTCAGTGAAGTAAAGATCACTCCCCCCCAGCTCCAAAGTGACATCTAGCTCCATCAAAGTGGAGAGTCCAATACTTGCTTGGAAAAATGGATGTTGGGATATCTCATCGTATCTATTTCTTTTGCTTCGGTTACTTCTACCATAAAAACTTCATCTGATGGAAGAGAAGCAATTCCTAGGGTGTGTCCCATACCCATAGAATCAAATGGTAGGAGAATAGGTAAGTCTTTCTCTAACAACTCGACAATTTTTGTGGTAGTCCCTAGTGACACTGTTTCTATAACATTGGTCTCATTTTTGAGTGTTGGAATGTCCTCGGCTAGATTTGTAATTTCCAACTCTGTGGTGGGTATCAACTTCTCTTTTGGTTTTGAATTAATTGGTTTGATAAGTTGATTTGTTGGGAGTTCAAACTCGAGTGAATGCCCGGTCTTTTCTTCAAATCAGCTAGGTGTATATCGAAGGGTTTTGGGTCACCTTGTGCCACAAATATTTTCCCTAAGTGTAGAAATCTTATTTCTTGGAATAACGTGGAAGGGATTGCCTTCATGCGGTGTATCCATGGCCGACCAAGGATCATATTATAGTTGGTTTCCCGATCTATAATATAAAATTCGGTGAGGACCGTCTTGGGTCCTAAAGTGACTGGTAAAACTATGGTTCCAATTGAAGTGGCCTTGAGGCTATCATATCCTCTTAACATATTTCATGTTGTGGAACAGTTTGTCTCTCCATATCCTAACTTTTGAAGAAAAGTGAAGGGGACTATGTTAACTACTGCCCCATCATCAATCATTACACGTTTAACATAATTATTGTAAACCCATACTTGTAAATGTAAAGTTGGGTCACCTCTTCATGCAATCTCAACATCTGTTGGCATTTTGCTTATATCAAATATAAACTCAGTATCCCTATCTGGCTGCCCCGAGGATAAACGTCAAAGTCTACATGGTTTACTTGCATTTCCGAGGAGGAGTGATGTTGATTAAATGACCAAGGCCTAATGCTTCTAAGAGGGCAGCCCTGTGGGTGGGAGAGTTTTTTAACAAATCCAAAAAGGAGATGTGAGAGAAGGTTTTAGTTAAGTCATTAATTAAATCATAGGCGCCTATGGGTTTTACCAACGTTTGTTGAATGTTGTCTAGTTCCAATGGATAACTTGGAGTTGGTTGAGAAGAATAATCCCATGTTCTTGTTATGGTTTCTATGGGTAGCTCGGTGTCTAACTCCACCAGACCAACTATCTTGGTTTGGGGTCGAGTTCCTAGTTGGGGTGCGACTGGTGGATTTAATGAAGTTGAAGCTTCATGATCATTGTTTCCTATTATAACACCCTTGTTTGTTCCATTAGGATCTAGCCTGTTATTGTTAGAATGGTTTGGGAGTGGATCATTAAAGATCTTGAGGGGTGCATTTTGAGGGGAAATTGCCCTGTATAAGTGTTTGGCGTATGGTACTACAAATTTGCTAAAAACATATCTATAAAGAGTTGCTTTTGATCTTCTGGAAAATGCTGCATGAATTTATTGTAGTCACGACAAGTCCTAGTATCGTGGCCTTGAATCTTGTGGAAGCCACAATACAAATTGGGATTATAATTTCGAGGTGATGATTTAAAACCTGTTGTGGCCCAAAATTTTGATAAGGTTGTTGGTTGTTAGAGTTAAAATTTTGAGGTTGCCTTTTGGTTTTGACTCTGATATCCAGTTGGGTTTTGATTTGGACCTTGTGTTTGGATTTGTCATTGTCATTGTTGTTGTTGTGGTCGTGGTGGATGATTAAAATCCACCTGATTGTTGGAGTAAAATTGTTATTTCACTGATTATTAATAGGTGGCGAAATGTTTACAACATTTTCCCTTTTAACTTGGTCAGTTACTCCATCTATTGTAACTCCTGGTTCTTGTTAAGGATCTTAGGTCCTTGATTAGCATTCCTGGTATTAGGATAGGCCACGGTGTTTTGATTGGGAGTGGTTAATTTCCCATTTGTTCCATATGTCTTACGACCACTATCTATCACTGCTTGGTCGATTCGAGAGCACTCTCAAGTACTTCATCATAAGTTCTTAGTGGGAACTTCTGGACTTCTTCCTTTATCTCTCTATTGAGAGAATTAAGGAATAAATCACATAGTTCCATTTGATCCATGTTTGGAGCACTTGCTGATGAGTAGAGAACCATATGCCATCTTTGATAAAATGAGCAGTGGATTCATTATGTTCTTGTTTAATATGCAAGAATTCCCTGATTCCCGTTTCTTAACAATTTGTTCATATCAAAAGCTTTGATGAACTCAGACACGAGTTGTTTAAATGAGTGTATCGAGGCTTCAAGTATTCTATAATACCAATCAAGGGCAATACCTTCTAAGGTTTTAGGGAATATCTTAGCAACAACCCCATCCCAAGGGAGTAATTCCTATATGGTTATGGCATAGGCCTTAATGTGTGCATTTGGATCCCCTTCCCCTTTATATTTGGGTAAATCGGGAAGAGGTCTTGGAAGCATAACACTTCGTATGGTGAAGTCTAGGGGTTCTTTTAAATATTCTAATAAGTCCCTACTACGTAGGCCTCGACCATCGATGGTGCTTGCTGAGGGGGTGGGGTGGGCAAGGGTTTGTTGATATGGCATAGCATATGTATTTGCAGGGGCATAAGGGAATCCTTGTGGTTGAACGAACATCCCGGAGAAGAGAACATGTCCCCTTGTGGTGACTTTGAATAAATGTTTAAGTAAGGAGGAGCATTGTTCTGGTATGGGTTGTTTGGTGCCAAGCCGGGAGGTGTCATGTTTTCAACTAGAGCGGCATTTGAAAATGCAATCCTAGTTGGTGTTTGTTGTGGGTAATTATAAGGATTTTGAGGAGGCATGCCTAACGTGCCTGTTCCTGTAAGGAGGTCAACCTGACTGGGATGATGCGGAGGGTTGGGGATTCCTACTTGCCCAAAATATGAATTTTGGTTTGCTTGAGCAAGTTCCAGCCCTCTAACCTTTTCAACTAAGGCTGAAATGACCTCTATTGGTGAAGACACAATGTTTTTCCTTAATGGCATTTGTTGTATACCTTGAGGTTGTAAAGGGGTGTGATACCCTGCTATGAATTGATCATTACCCTACCAAGCTTCACCGAGGGTATTTCCCATAGGTGGAGGAATGGGGGTGTTTTCTTGGAATAGGGTATCAGATTGTGTTTGTAAACTCCCTATAGGTGGATACATGTTTTGGAAATGTTGTTCACTTTTAGCATAGCATGCTAAGTACTCCTCATCCAAAAATGGGAGTGGATCTGACTGTCTACTGATCTGTGGTCTAAACAAGACCCGAGGAGATGAAGTGGATTCTCCAGTAAATGTCATATTATTAGAGCCTGATGGCTCTATTTGTTGTGTTTGTGCAAGCTGATCTAACTCCTCAATTCGGAATGAAGAACTAGAACTAGTTCTGTGAGGGGGAGTTTGAGATGACAAGTAATTACTTGAATAGTTATCATCCCATGCAGAAAGTGAGGGTGATGGTTGTCTATTTGTTTGACTATAGTTTGCTTCAAGACCTGAGAGAGGTCTACCATATGCATCGTATCCCGACATATTCGGGGGGTATATGAATACCCGCAAAATAATGGGAAAGAGCGAAGGTGGATGAAAGAAATGAAAAAAAAAGGGAAGAACTATTTGTTTGTTTCACGTCGGGTTCACCAATTTTGTACGATGGAAAAGTGACATGCGAGCATGGGAATCTACAAGTACCTCTTCCTCGTACCCGACCTCCCGAGGTCATGCCGAGATGGCTGTGAATGTGGAATATAAATGGATATAGAAAAACTAATCGGGTAATCTTATATCCTCAATACGCAATAATGGAATCTACGAATCTAAGGCAAAGAAGGCCCTCCTAACCTAATTGGTGTAATGGATCGCTTGATATAATAGTTGTTCGAGGCTCCAATCAATGTCGAGCTCTACCGAGATCCTGTTTATTAGTTGTTGGATACGTGGGAAGTGACCTGTGGGAGCTTCATATATCTCCAAATAAGGTCATGAAAATGGTGATAGGAGGTTTAGTGGATTTGTAGTGAACTATGGGTGGTTTTCTGGTCTAGTCCAAAAATATTAGATTGATTGGCTTCTATATTTAATACGGAGAACTACGTTATGATATCTGGCGGGAGTGGTGAGGATCTAAATACCAACTGTTCATAAACCGGTATCAATACTTAACTGATTTGCAGGCCCATTGGGTTGTGGGACTTGGGGATCACAACCATGAGTTCGTGGTTGTTGTGGACCTGTTATGGTCATGTGAAGAATCAATCCCTTCTTCCGACTATCCAGTAATCATACACCTTTTCAGCCTCTATGTTTAGAACTAGAAGTTGTATAATTTTCTCAGAATACCTTACAGGTGTTCTGGCAACTTGAATGCGTAAGCTAGTATCTATGTCAATGAGGAGGTCTCCTACGTTAGGTTGTGGAACTAAAGGATCACAACCAAATACTTGTTCTCTTTCGAATCCTTGTACAATCATTCAGGATATTTTATCAAGGCAGTCTATAGTTAGGATGATTTGACCAAAATGTGTATGCCTTATCGTCTTCGATATTTAACCCTCTCAGTTGTTCACTAATTGCTTGTAGGTTTGTCATTGCTCGAAAGACTTGTATCCTAAGGTCTTGATCTATATCAACTAATGTTGTGGGTAGATTTGGTTGAGGCACTATTGGTTCAAATATATATTCTCTAGGCTCTCTAGGTCCTGTGATTGTCATGCAAAATGATTCAACTTTTAACTAAGATTAATAAACTAATTATGAAAGATGTATTTACACTATGCATGTATTCTTCTATTTTTGTATTTTTGATGACGTATTTTAATGAAATTAAAGAGCAGCTATTCTAATATATTTAGAAAATGAACAACTAATCTAGTAATAGAATTAAAACAAACAAAGTAGCCTGGTGTGGCTATTTGCCTGTGTAGTTGTGATTTTATCCTAAATATCTAAGCAACTAATTATTTTAAATTGAAAGACTCTCGATCCTACCTCAGAAGTGAGGAATGAATCATAGTTTCTCAGAAACTATCAATCCCCACAGCTTCCCTGGTGATATCGAGAGTGAAATTTTGACTGAAATAAAATAATTCACTACTCTATTTGATACGTTGTAACTAGAACTTTGATAGCTCAAACCTGGCATTTACAGAATAATGGTAAATCTAGTTGTGTGTGACTTTGTCCCCTCAGTGTGATCTCCTCATTCCTTCGTGTTCTCGTGAATCCAAAAAGCGTGTATATGATAGCATCAACAAAAGAAGGTATTCGAACAATGGTAGCTTTGGATATAGACCGAATACAATGCGAGTAGGAGAGGGATAGCGCAAGTGAACAGAGCTTGACTATGCAATTCCTAGTGGGATTTATTGTGGGAATACAACACAAATACACCAAGAGTTTTGAAACTATCCTTTGTGACGAACAAAACCTGCAACTCTAATGGATTCCAATCTACAAATGAAACTATTTTACTCTAAACTCACTTGCATGGAACAACAATGAAGCAAGACTGAAACAAGAAGATCAAATGACCTCTAAATAGCAAAGAAAGACCAACAATGGATGCAAAACATGAAACTAATAGAATTCTAAGCAAGAAATTCAAAACCGAATAATTAAATTGAGAAGGAGAGGGGCCATTTGTTTGAAAACAAGTCGCTATTTATAGCAAATGCATTTACCAAGGGTAACTCCCAATTGAACTCTTTTTTATAAACAAAGGGAAAACACTATTCACAGGCGGCCAAAAACATAAATGCAAAGCAAAGTAGTTGAAGAATGTGGGTAGAAATTGAAGATTTACATTTGACGATCATCGAGTGTTCTAGAAAATGCGTATGGGACCGCCGCCTTGTGCAGGGCGGGTGGTTATGGGACCACCGCCCTGTCCCGGGCGAGGCGGTCACGGGACCGCCGCCTGTGTAGGGCAGGTGGGTCTCATTACTGAGACCAAAAATGCAAGAAAAAAAGGGGGCAGAGGGAAAACAAAGCATGTGGAGGCCGAGCGAGGCATACGGGATACAAACATATACTTGGTGAGCTTTTCTAGATCCCGAACACCTTGCAAGGAGATTTTTAATACAAAATGATCGATGTGGGTGAGTTTTCTTTGATGGGAAAGATGATCAATGTAGGAATATTTCCTAGGATACTTTTGATATTTGACTTTTTGAAGGTTGATCGATGCATGAAACCTTTTTATATGGGTAGACATCCTTCGATGGAGTGGTCTACAATTTTTTATGTTTTTGACATTTACGATAGTCATCCTTTGAGGGATCGATCTATGATTTGATGGGTAGTTGTCTTTTGAGGGATCGCCTACATTTTCTTTTTGATAAGAGGATCCATAAATATTTTTGATTTTTTAAGCCGAGGAAAAACCCTAATAGACCAATTCAAGGAGGGGAAAAAATGTGTACATGACCTAAACATACATGCCCCATGACACATTTTTGGTTGGTATATGAGGTCGGATGATTGTAATGATTACAAGGTTCCCACAAGGGGAACTTGTCCATATGAAAGATTAGATGAACAGAGTCATGGTTCTCATCTTTAAGGATATTTAAGGATAGAGATGGAAAACCACATGCTTTCAAATCATTATGATGAGAAAATGGTTGGCAATGATGGTAAAATAAGATCAAAGGTTCCTTTTAGGTGTACCATCAAGGAGGCTAAACGATACGCTCGCGACCCATACTTGTGAGTAATGACATATGGATCAATCCATTTGGGGGAAAAATTTCCACATTTTCTCCTTTCTAAAGTAGTGACATTTTATTTTCTTTGAGAATGATATCACCTATCTTGAAGTCACACTCTTTTACATGTTTATTGTATGCATGTTTGATGCGGTTTTTGGTAGACATGATGATGTTCAAGGGTGATTAAGTGTTTTTCAGCTAATAATTCCAACTATGCTAAACAATCTTGTTAATATTATTCGTCAAGAATGAAGTTTGTGAGAGATACACACAAAGTGATGGAATTTTAAGTTTAATGGGAAGGACTACCTCGAAGTCGTATACTAGGGAAAATGGTGTAACACATGTAGGAGTACGGATGCTAATTCGATAAGCCCAAAGAGAAAATGGATCCGGAGAAGGCAGCTTCCTCCCTATGTCATCTACTATTTTCATGAGTATTTTGTTAAGTGTTTTGTTGGAAGCTTCAGCATGTCCATTTGCTTGAGGATAATATGGCAATGAAAAGATAAGTTTAATGTTGCAGTGTCGTAGAGTTTCTTAACATCCTTGTTTTACAAGGATTTTCCATTATCTCGTGATAAGTTTGTGAGGAATTTCAAAGTGATATATTTTGTGTGTATATATGAAGTCGATGATTTTGTTTTCTTTAGTTGAGGTTAAAGGAATGGATTCAACCCATTTTGTAAATTATTAAGTGGTCATGATGATAAAGTGGTGTTGTTGTGATTAGTGAGGATTGAAAATGCCAACGAGGTCTAATCCCCATTGAGAGAAAGGCCATAAGTCCTAAGATGGTCAGTAAGGCTTGACTAGGGACATGAATGAGATCTGAATGCCATTTGCACTTGACACACTTTTTAATGTATGCACACAAATCTTAGTTAATGGTAGAACAATAATAGCCTAATCGTAAGACACCTTTATCAAAAGTATTACCAAAGAAGTGTCCACCGTATATACCATCATGGACTTCCTGGATGGATTTAATAGATTCATGGGATTTAAGACATCTTAGTAAGAGGCCATCAAATCTAAGTTTGTAAAGGATACCACCTATGATGTCGTAACGCTTTAGCACATTGAAGAAAAGATCATTTAGCGTTTTAGGATAAATCCAATAGGATTTTAAATTCTGAAAGGTAGTCAAATATATGTGTGTACCAAAGGTCATTTGAATTATTTTCGATGAATTTAATAGAGGGGAGTTTATTTTTATGAGATGGTTCATATAATCTATGAACAATAATGATAATTTTGGAATTGTCAGTTGATTCTTTAGTTGATAAAGGAAAGAGGGATCTTAAAGAAGCCATGGTGTTTACGAACTTATTAGAGGATCGTGGAACTATTTCAATTGTATAATGATATAAGGATTCAAGGAGAAATTAAATATTAGCTTTACATTTTTGTAGAATTTAATTTTTACATTGATATTCTTCTTAAATATTTAAACACCTAACATGATGACAAATTGAAGACCCATTATTAACACTTCATACTTGGCCATGTTATTAGTGTATTCAAAGTTAAGTTTGAATTATACAAGGATATGAGTCCCCTAGGGAGGTATGCTTGATGATACCAGCCCCTCCTCCTTGCTGGAATTTTGATCCATCGAAGAAGATGGTCATTTTGACAGAGTGAATTTGTGTTCATAAATAGTGTTGATAGATTCATCAGAAATTATTCATGAGTAAATTGAGTGTCTAGAAGGGGAACTTAAACAATCTGATCTATGATGCCTTGGCCTTTAATATATTTTTTTGATAAGAATTTAAGATAGAACTCGGTCATAAGCATGAGACACCGAGTGATGTGGTCACTATGATATGGTTTAGAGTGCATGGTTTTAAGCATATTGAAACTAGTGACAACAGTGTTTTTTTGATTGAGTAGATAGTGGCATAGTTTAGAGTTTCCAAAGTATAAGGCGCAACCATGGGAAACATAGTTTTATGTCTTCTATGTAATAGGTTTCATATTCATGGAGGGTACGAATTTTATAATAAATGACTTGTTCACGACCTTACTTGTCTCGATGAATGTGCATGGCCACTAAGGCTTGATTTGTATCACATATGTAAAGACAAAATGGATCCCCTTCATGAGAAGGTATGAGTGCATTTGGTGATAGAAGATATTGCTAGAGTTCATTTAAGGATTTTTAAAATTGAGATCTTAATTGAAATCGATGTTCTTAAGGAGAAGGTGGTGAAATGGTTGACAATGATATGAGAGTTGAGATGTGAAACATCACATAAAATGATGTTTACCTTGAAGACTGCATAGTTGTTTGAGATTGGATAGAGGAGGCATTTCGATAATTACTTTAATTTGGCCGGGTCTACTTCAATGCCTCGGATAGATATGTCGAACCCAACATTTTTACAGGTGAGAACATTGAAAAACACATTTATTGGGGTTAAGGTGGAGGAAGTATTGGATAAGATGAGTGAATATTGAGTCAAGGACATAAATATGGTCTCTGCTTGTTTTGGATTTTCCCAGAGATCATCTATGTAATATTCAATAGTTTTGTGAATGAGGTCATGAAAGATATATGTCATGGCGTGTTGATAAGTGGCTCTAGTGTTTTTAAGTCTGAAGGACATGATGTGGTAGTAGAATTTCCCCCAAGGGGTACTCAAGGATGTTTTTTTGTTAATCATCAATGGAGATGGGGATTTGATTGTAACCAGAAAAGCCATCCATAAAGGAGAGCATTTCATGGTCAACTCTTAGATTGAAAAGTTGATCGATGTTTTGAAGAGGGAAATCATATTTTGGAAAAACAATATTGAGATCCCATAAGTCAAGAAAATACGTACCTTGTTTGAGGCTTTGGTTATGGGTAAGATGTTGGAGACCCATTGTGGATAATTAATGGGTATGATGAAATTAACAGAGAATAAGTGTTATAACTCTTCTTTAATGAGAAGAGCAATATGAGGGTGCATTCTACTGATTTTTTGTTTAACTGGTTTGGCGTGGGATAGGTAATGATGTTGTGTATGAAAATATTGGGATTGATACATGACATATCACTATATGACTAGACAAAGGCTTGACTATATTGAGATAAGAAGTTGGTGAAATATTTTAATTCTTGTGGTTCTAAGGATTGGTGACTTTAATTTTGTGGCGATCTTAAGAGGTTCTAGTGTTAATTTTGATGGTGTATTCATTAAGAAGGGTTGATTTGTCGGCTGGAAGGCATTTCTGAAGAAAATGGTCCTCTACTCCCATATGGGAGAGAATATATTGATCGTCGCGACATTGAAGGATGTCGATGGTGGGGGAGTCTTCTTCAATCATTTCTGGCTAGATGAGAGGAATTTTTTGGGTGAGGTGATTAGATTGATAACTCAATGGTCTTATAGAGATAGTATTGACTAAATAAAATTTTGGTGGGATGGAGATTATGTTGTCGGTATCCATGGGATCATCATGCTCTGTTGAGGATGACGGTTCTAGTTTTGTGATGCGTAAGGATGCAATAATTGACGATGGTTCAAGAAATGGGTGTTTCATATCCTAATCCATATTTTTGTGTGGTTTAAGGGAGTTTTCAATAGTTAAATCATGGATTACTTGTTCGTAATGTCCAAATCCAAACCCTTTCCATGTGCAACGATGGAGATATATTTGAACAAAGGGTAGATTACTAAACAATTGAAGTCCGATGTGAATGGCATGATGTGGTGTTGATGATGGTATTGTGAGGAAGGACCATCGATCCCCCATAGAAGAGATTTGTTTTAGATACATGGGAACATAGGAGATAACATCTTTGACATAAATCTTATACAAGTGTTGTTCATATGGTCTACCATTTGTATTGGGTTTGGGAAGCAAAATAAGCATAGGAGACCATACTCCCAAGGGAAACACATTCCATAAGGTCACCAAGGGAGGAGTTTTTGGGTAGTTTAGATGATGCGATGGATGTAATGGTAGATGTTTTTTTTTGGAGGATTCTTATTTTGATTTTGGTATAAGAACGTACTTTGGACAAGACGTCATATCATGCGAGCTAGAAAAGGATTAGGATCCATAGGGACCGTGAAAGTTTTACCCTCGTGTTTGTACTTAAGACGTCGGTGGAGTGTCGAGGAGACAAAAATCATGGTGGATATCCAAGGTCATCTTAATGGTATGTTGTATTGGAAATCCATCTATAATATAAAAGAGTTCAAGAAGATTTTTAATTCTGAATTTGCGAGGTAGAATAACCATTCCCAATGTGGGAGCAATTATATCGTTAAAAGCTCATAGTAAGACATGTATTTGGGCATCAATGGTATTTGGTAGTTGAAGTTGATTAAAATTTATGGATGATATGATATTGATTGCACCACCACCATCAATCATGACTCTTATGACAAGGAAATCATTGATTTGGGTGGTGATGAAGAGAGGAAAATCATGGTCCTCGTGCCAAAGTGATGATATTTTGGTAGAGTCAAAGGTTTAGTCATAAAATCATGCACTTACTATTACATTTATACCGCCAAAACATGTTATTTTATATATGGATCTTGCGTAAGAAAAGTATTCACTAATGACCCCTACCCTAGTCCCGCTATCATTGGTCATTTGGTCTTCGTGATCATTTGTCTTGCATAGTCTATAGTTGTCTACAAAGTTTTAGTCATCTCCTAAGGAGTCTCGTGTCATTATTTAGTCATTTGTTGTCTCTAGTCTTTGACTAGGCGCCTAAGGTAGAACCGGGTGCCCATGGGCGCTCGGTCCTTATTTTAGGCACCATGTTCCCGGAAAAATTTTCATCTAATTTAGAGTTTTGAGGTCGGTCTCTATAATTTTTCCTCTCATTCCCCTTAGTACTACTCAAAGATGTCGTGGCATTAGTGTCAAAATTTAAGCAAAATATTCATATATAAATATGACATACTATCTTATGGGTAGAGTATCTACTATCAAGGGCTAGCTATCTAATAAGGAAAGGTATTGTATTCGAGCATTATTCTACATCACACACTACATAGGAAGGGTTGTATTCATTCTATTCCATCCACCATTTGCTTTTTTCCATCTACCTATTGCCCCTATCTTTGCGTCATTAGCGCTATGGTACCCTATAAACACAATTGCAAACACAAACACACATAACGCATTGGTCCGAATGTAGTGCGGTGCTTAGTCAGAAGTCCACAATTGTGACAAATAAGCTCATATGCATCTTTATTTTTTGGGAATTTGATGCTTTGTATGGAGTTTTATAGGTAGATATTCATTACATGTTTGTTATGACATAAGCAAAGTTAATGTGGAAATCATGTGACAAAGATCGAGACATTGTGAATATATAATGACACTTCTAGATTCAGGTCATGAGCTATTATATGGACTAGAACACCCATACTGTAGACTAGGGTGCCCACAAGAACCCTGATCCTCTTCCAGTGCCCTAGTCCAAAAAATATTCTTTTGCTACAATTTCTTGTGTTGTACTATCATACTCGCTTCGTCCACACATCATACTAATCAATCCAAAATCACAACAAGGTAATTCATTTTCATAGTAGTAATTTATCCCTCCTATTTCAATTATTTCATTTCAATTAAATATCAAATAAAATTATTTAACATTTACATTTCAATTTATACTATTTATTTCATTGTTGTACTTATTTAGATTAACTCTAAAATTTATATTTTAGTTAATCATTTTGTGAGTTCGTATTTTAGAATACTTTGCACTAGATCCGATTAAAACCCTAATGGATAAGGATAGTTCATAGTTTTTACCCACCATGTCTCATGTTAGTTTTTAACCATATCTATGATTAGGCTACCATCGTTGAGCTCATGGCTCTCTATGGTATTCCTACTCCTATGCAGCTCATATCAAACAATAACTTCTAGATGCTTAACAATATGTGCCTACCCATTTTGAAGATTCTCCCATTGGCATTAGTATTGTTGAGAATCCAATAGCCTTCACTCATTGTACACCATGCTATACAAATACTTGTGATCCTCCTTCTGATATCTCTAAGGAAATTTTAGATGATTCTCTTATTGATTATATTCTTGGTATCGATCATTATTCACATGTACATGATTATTCTTCTTTTTCTATTCCGACCACCTCTATATTTTAATCTCGTGATTCTCATACCTCTAATGTTTCTTTTCATGATGAATGTCATGCTTGTATGCATCCTAGTTTGCACTATGTTGATGATCATATTGATAGTATTCTTATTGACATTCTCATTTTTGAGTCCTTATCCGATTAGGTGGTTGATAGCCATGGTTCTCCTTCTTTTCATACTACCAAGTGTGAATCTCCTATTCCATCATTACCTTCTCCTAAGATTGCATCTAGCACTATGTATGAGTCACCTCCATCTATCACTTCTTCTTCCCTTACCATTTCATCTCCTCTTACCACATCATGTATGCCTATTAGTTCATCTTCTCCTATAGATGTGTTTGTATTGGTCACTTAACATCCTAGTGATGTTTCTAATCTAATCCTACCACCGCTATGGATATTCCATCAATATCATCTACTATAGCTTCCTCGGCACTGCTCTAGTGTGTGCCCTTGGCATAAAAATATCCCTTATCACCTCTTTATATTCCTATGATCACTCACAATGGAAAATTACAACCTCTTAATACATTATTTTCATCTTTCATTATTCCTTCACAGGATATCATCTCACTCATGCATGTCGTAGGTCAATTACAATCTCGGGATCAGTCTCCCACTTTAGAAAGTAGGGCTACTATGACAATTCATTACATTGTAACCCTATCCCTAATAAGATTCATAATTCTACATTTCCCGAGGACTTTATCATGCCTACGTTCACATGTTTTGATGGTACCGTGACCCTTATGCTTACGTTCACTTGTTAGCGGCCTCGATACCTCTCTCGCTTTCCTACATGATAAAATGTTATCCGTAGACTTCTTTGCGAAAAAATGTTGCAAATCCACATATTGTGCGAACACATCCTATGCTAAGGAAAAACAACCCAATGCCTCACAGATCATCAAGTCTCTTCACATGCCTCATCCCTCTCAACTAGTAATATAATGCACGTCGCGGCTACTATGGTTATCCCTCTCACTTAGCAATATAAAATTCTACAATCTAGGGAAGAACACATTTTCTCGTGAATCAATCCATCACAAATTTGACATCTTAATATGTAGGTATATTTATACTGCTTTACTACAGAAACGGTAATTTTTTTAATTAATTTATTGATTACAGAAATGGGGATGTGCGAGATGGCCCCGATGAAAGGGAGGTTTCTTCCCTTATTTTTGAGTTGGAAAGGAGATCACGCCAAAAAAAGTAGAGGAATGGTCATTTCAAGACAAGATGAGACTTTACAAAACAATATTTGATGACCTGTCTGCGCAAACCACCAATGCTAACTTTTTCATATTCATCTCGTAGGTAATAGCTTATTGAGATGATAATGCTAAATCTTCTTGGATTTTTAGATAAAATAAATAACTAATAGTAGTTCCTTTAATGATTAAATTTGATTCGGGTATGTGTTGGTACATCTGCTTTCTCAATCTTAATCTGTGGGAATGATGACATGGATGTGAATTATTTGGAGCCATTTCATGATGTTTATCTTCCTTATTTTTCCATTCCAAAAATCTGAACCATGTTGCGGCTAAAAATCCTTCCAACAAGAGTTTATGATGCATTGGCACGGTGAGCAAGAGTTCGATGGGATAGTTAATAATAAATGGGGCACACTAAATGATTATGATATGGGAAGGGAATTGCTACAAATTATTGATTTCGCATCCTAAAAGTATCAGTAGCGAGCTCAAAAATTATTGTACTAGCCATTCGGAAATTATTGTAACATAGTCTCGACAATTTCGTAGTTCTAAAATTACAATAACAGAAAATAGAACATCTTAAAAATAGAACTATTATCTACAAATAGCGCATGCTTTTGTTCATGCAAACAAAGCTATTTGTTTTATTTAATTTTATCCTAAACTAGGGACATCTAATTAAAACTAATGTATGCATGAAAAAGTAAGTTGTTTTCTGATTTTCCTAATAATAGCAAAAAAATGTGGGGAGAAATGATTTAGTTCCAACATTCCCCTTAATTTTGGCCTTCAAAGTTTAATTATTCTGAGATGAGTGTGCACTTTCGTATCTAACATATTCTTGATCACAAACTCCTAAACAATTTATCAAATACTTGAAAACTTTATTTCCAAAAGACTTTGTAAAAATATCAACAAACTAATCTTTGGATCTATAAAATTCAATACAAATTTCTTTGTTGTTAACCAACTCCCTTATAAAATGATACCTCATGTCTATGTGCTTACTTGAGACCATAGAGAGCTTTTATCAACTTGTATACCTTTCCTTCATGACCTTCTATCTCATAATATTTTGGTTAATTCACATAAACTTCCTCTTCAAGAAAACCATTCAAGAGTTTTGATTTTACATCCATATGATATATAGGCCATTTTTTTGAGCTGCAATTTTCAAAACCATTCTTACCATGTCTAAATGTGCTACCGGTGTAAACATTTCATTCTAATCAACTCCATATTACTATGAAAAACCTCTTGCGACCAGCCTTGCTTTATACTTTTCTACTTTACCATCAACAATATATTTGGTCTTCTAGACCCACTTCACTCCTATCATGTCCTTTCCTTTTGAAGATCTACCAATTCCCATGTCTGATTCTTCTCTATGGAATTTATCTCATCATCCATGGCTTGAACCCAAAATTCATTGTTTATAGCCTCTTCAAAATATATTGGATCTTGTAGCTTGAGAAAACAATACAATAAATGAAAACTCGTTAGTTGTATCAACATCATAAATCTCACTAAGACTTCTTGTTTTCCGTTGCAAAGGGCTATCAGATGATGGATTGTTTTGTGTTGAAGGATTTTCTTCCGGTGTTATTTTAGTCTCTTGCATGGTTGAAGATTATTGAAATCTTGGAGAACTCTTAGCTATAGATGGAGGTGTAGCTTGTGCTACAACTTGTGGTGCATGTCCAAGATTCAAAGAAGATACAATACCTTTATGTTTTATAGTGTCATCTGCCATATCATCATGAGGAATAGCTTCGGTACACCGATCGTTCTCTAAATAATTCCATCCCATGCCCCATTTTTAGCAAATTGTACATCTATGCTGATTATGAATTTTTTGGTGACTTGGATTAAACAACTTGTAAGATTTTGTATTCTCTGAATATCCAACAAATATGTACTTTTCTCCTTTTTTTTCTAACTTCTTTCTTAGCTCATCATGAACATGTGCATATTCCACAAAACCAAAGATTCTAAAATGAGAAACATTGTGTTTCTTAAAAGACAAATCTTGTTGAGGAACCATGTTTCGAACAATTTTTGTTGGACACCGTTTAAAATGTAAAAACAATTGCTACTTCTTCTACCCAATATTCATTTGAAAGATGATTTTCCTTCATCATACTTCCCACCATCTCCATGATGGTTTTATTATTTCTCTCTGCCACATCATTCTGCTATGGTGTATACCTGGTAGTAAACTGCTTGTGTATACCATGATATTTACAAAAATTAGAAAATCATTGGAAACATACTCACCTCCTCTACCTATCCTTAGAACTTTGATATAGTAACCAATTTTCTTTACCACTAAGACCTTGAACTACTGAAATATATCAAAAGAATCTGATTTGTCTCAAAAAGTACACCCATGTATTCCTTGTATAGTCATCAATGAATGTCATAAAATATGAGCAACCTCTAATAGAAGTTGTTTGCATAGGTCCACATAAATATGAGTGAACAATTTCAAGTGGTGCACTTGCTCTTGCTATTTTTCCAACTAAGAAGGATTCTCTGTGTTGCTTCCCCAAAATACAACCTTCAAAAACTCTCTCTAGTTTCTAAATCAAAGGAAAACCTTTTACCATATTTTTCTATGCAACAAACTAAAACCTATAAAATTTGAATAACCAAACCTGAGATGCCATAGCCATGATTCATATTTTTCAACCGAGTGAAAAACTAGTTCTCTAATCTTCAAAAGAAACATTCTATTGTTTTTCATCTTCACTATAGAAATTAGTTGAGTACTTCTAGCTTTATTCAATGATCACACATACATTGTTTTCAATGTAAAATATGTATCCCTTTTATACCAATAGACCGAATCTCATAAGATTGCACTTCAAACCTGCAACATAATAAACATAATGCATAGTATTTTGATCCCTATATTTAGTTAGAATATTAATTTTTCAATTGTCTTTGTATAGACACTGCATTATTATTCCCAAGGGTAACATATGTCTTTACTGACTCATCCAAATTAGAAAATAAATCTAAGTTACCTGAAATGTGATTATTGCAACCAAAATCCAAATACCATACATCACTAGGACTCTCTTGTGATAAATTACATTCAATATGCGATAAAGAAGGTGTTGCTTCAAAATATTTGTGCATGCAATAAACATGGAGCTTGGAGTAGAGCTCCCAACCTGATTTTGATTCTTCTTATTCTGATCATACTAGTTTTCCTGCAATCATAAGCATAGTGCCCATATCTCTTATAATAGTGACACTTTGCACATGTGACTTATCCTGTCTCTGACTAGAAAATTGATTATGATTGTGCTCTTGACTATGTCCTCTTCCACTTGAGTTTGATGGACCGTTGTTGCGTCCTCTAGATGAACTTCTTCCTTTACCTCTAGGGCTGAAATTTCCTATTCCTCTTCCACAAATTGTTGATACATGTAATGAAACTTTTTTACCTACAATTGCATGTGATCTATTCAACCTCTTTTCATGATTTATTAGTGATGCATGCAACTCATCAATTGAAAAATGACTTATATCTTTAGTTTCTTCAATAACAACTGCCAAAGGATTGAATTTTGTAGGCAAACGTCTAAGAATCTTTTCAATAATCCTTCTGTCTTCAATAGTTTCACCATGGGATTTAATTTGATTGACTAAACCAACTACAAAAGTAAAAAATGATTCTATGGAATCTAAATCTTTCATTGACATATTTTCAAAATCCCTTCAAAGTAATTGTAGCTTTGTGGTTTTTACTTTCTCTTTACCTTGATACACAACTTAGAGAATTTCCCATGCTATTTTTGCTTTACTAGTTGCTGCCACTCTAGGTAGGATGCTTTCATGCATGGCTTGATGAATATAGAAAAGAGTTTTTCCATATTTCTTTCTTAATTCCTTCAAAGTATCTTTCTTTTCCTGTGAGAGTGCATTATATGATGCTGCATATATGGGATCTATGTACCCATTCTCTACAATTTCCCACACATCCTGGGATCTAAATAGTGCCTTCATGGTTAATGACCAATACTCGTAATTATTTCTTGTAAATTGTGGTGTCTGCAGACCGGATATAGATACAAAGTTTAATAGATACTTTGGGTAATTAGTTTAGAGTGACCCAATAAATTTGATAGGGAGAACCCATCAGCCTTTACATATTTATTAATTTTTACAAGCCTCTTCCCGAAAGAAATCAACAACTGCAAAAACTCCCGAACATATTTCAAATAGTTTTCAAACAACAATTTAATCGAACCAAATCCCATGTCATGTTCTTAAATATATGACCTCAACATAAAAGGGGTATTTTTGATACTAGGAAGGGATATTTCCTATGAAATATTTGTGTTTCCTTCGAAATAGAGTAGGTCTCATCTATGGGATGCTAAGATAAGTCACATCAAATCCAAATTATCCCGTTAGAAGAATAAATGGTTATAAAAAAATTCAGCTTTTTTTCTTAGTTCTCCAAGATATTCTTATTTACTTGCATGAACTTCTTCTGATACCTTAAAAAATTACTAAATAACATCCGTGTTAAGTTTCTCATTAGGGACATGGGACACAATATATTGATAAATATTCATGGGGAGTTATTAGTCTTTACTGCCTAGCCATTAGTGTGAATCTTCAAGGTAGATAACATCCATGACTAGAGACGGTTGAGGGCTATTGATATGAATGGAAGCCACGTCCTTGCCGAGTGTGTGTAATTGAGAGATCTAAAGTTTGAAAATATAAATTTTAAATGTTTATAGCTTCCATTTATGGCAGCCAAAGATCAAGTGTTCTAATGTTGAAACTAAGAGCCAAAGTTGAAGTCTTCTTAGGTGGTGCGATAAACCCTCTTTGGACCTTAAATATTTGCAAGACTGACATAAGGGAAATTTCAGTCACATCAAAGGTGATTTATTTACTCAAGTAGTAGTAGGGTTCCAATTCTCAAACTCGCTGGTCATCAACCTCGAAAGTGACTCGGCCTATGAAAAAATGTCTATAAATTATGGTGGCGAGGTCCCTTAAAATTAAGATCTTAGAGGCTGAGGCAATGCAAGAGAGAACTTGTAGCTCCAAAATGCTACCAAAAGACTTCATAAGTCTAAGCTTCTGCTGAGGTTGAAGGGAAACATCAGATTTGAGGGTTTCAATTCTTAAATTTGCTACTCTTCAATGTCAACAAACAACTTGGATTTATGCATAAACATCTAAACCTCATGGTGACCCCAAGCATAAAGGAATTGACAAGAGCCTACACATTAAGAGGTTATTAGTTGAGCTCCAAAACTATTAAAAGAGGAGCCATGCAAGATCCTCGGAAGTAACAACCGAAAAGGACATGAAATAATGGACTCAAGGGTTCCAATTCCTAAACTTGTTGCTCGTTATCCTTAGTAGACAACTTGGTTCAATGAGGAGATATAACTAGAAATTGAAGGAATTTATCTTGAAGATTGAGAATCATCTTGTGATTTCAATTAAAAGATATGGTCTAATGAAGGCCTCAATCCAAAGTTTAAAACTAAGTTGAAGATTGTATGGGAGGTCCATGAAATTAAGAAATGAAGATTTCTACCTATGGGATCAAAAACATTTAAAAATCTGCAAATAAGAGTTTTGATTTAAATTAGTTTGTTGTCCAAGGAGTATTACTCCATCATAATCAATCCAACACAATAAAATTTGAACCATTGGGTTAGAAGGAGTATTTTATTCTTTTTGATGATGAAAATAATAATCGATTTACAAAGATGAATCATAGTAAATATTGATTCCTTAAAGTCTTGATAATTTGATACCAACAATGTTATCAAGATTTCTTTTGTGATCTTGTATATGAATATCATGACATGGATATTGAGACACCAGGATGATTTCTATCTCGTTGGACCTTTGGGAGTTTGAAACTCGATTAAGTGATCTAAAATGAATAAATTGACATTCATAAAATATGATTTATCAACCTCACATTCAAACCAAACCCACAAATACTAAAAATCAATAAGTCTAATATCAAAACCAGCAAGACAAGACAAGGCATGGATGAGACTTTATGATGGAGAGAAGAAAATAAACTGAAAAGAGGCCATGGGGAAAGTATACACCATGAGGGAACCCATTGGCATTTTCAAATTAATGGAACAACACCTGATAATTTTCTCATGTGCTGAACTTGTCACCCAACAATTTTGCCACCTTTCCTTTCATTTTCTTTTCCATATTCGAATTTTTCTGATTTCCAACTATCCTTTGCTATAATTTTTTCCACTTATCATCAAGGTCAACCCCAACACATGGCTTGCATTTTACATATGCCTCATATTGATGCAATGATTCATCACTATGGTAATTTTGTTATGGATACAAAGCCACGATAATGGTCTCATCATTAATTATGGGCTTCCACATATATTGATAAATCTTCATGGGGATTTATTATATTTTACCCGCTAAATCATTAGTTTTGATGATGAAAATATTCAAGGTAGATAGCATTCATGATCAAAGCCGATTGAGGGCTATGAATTTGAATGGAAGCCACATCCTTGTTGAGTGTGTTTCATAGAGAGATCTACATGTGATGAAATATAAATGTTAAGTGTTTAAATATTCCATTTACAATAGTCAAATAGGATTCGACTCCACTTCAAGTGTTCTAACGCTACAAACCAAAAGCCAAAGCTGAATTCTCATTACTCATCATGGAGATCTATACCTATACCAACTTGTATCAAGTGGCACGATAAACCCTCTTTGGACCTCAAAGATTTACAAGACTTGCCAAGGGAAATTTTAGTCTTATAACTATTTGAAGTTCCCTATTTCAATAAGCCAATATAGTTGATTCAATTTTTAATCTCATGCATACATGAAGGGTATTTTTACTTCTCAGAAAGTGCTTGAAGATAAATATCATACTTATCAAAGTGAGGTGAATAAGCTACTTAATAACAAGGATGACTTGAAGTTCGAACTAGGCAATGTTGATGTGGTAGAGAAAACTAGAGATATGATAAAATATAAGAAAGGAGGGCACACCTTTTTGATTGCCAATATTGAGGACCAAGGAACACTTGAGTTGGGGCACACATATTAACTTCTAAGTTGGCTGACACAAAAAGATGGGTCAAGATTAACATAAGACTTTTTAAATATTACTTTTAAAATATCAAAAGGGACTTAATTTAACCTCTCCTTACATACTACATAATTCATCGAGAAAGATGCAGAGAACACACATACAAATGGAGGTAAATTTATTCAGGGCATGATCCTCCTTCTTTTGGTCTTCAATTATATATGTTTATCAAAGGGGAGCGGGAAACGAAAATTGGTTATCCCATAAAAACATTGGCTAAGTGATATAAGGAGTTCTTAGCCCCTATGACTTTGAACAATACACACAAGGCTAGGATTAATAACTAGATAAGCAATTTTAGAGATGCCTTCGAATAAAAATGGCTTTTACTATAGCAATATCAAAAAGCACTATAAGGGAAAGAATAATTTAGGCAATGATGCAACACTATTCTTTAGCGAGATTATAAATAAAGAGTGAATAACTATGCCCTTGAGCCAAGTTCCCCTTTGTATACACCACAAATTATTTTTGTGATCTATGAATTGAATTAGGGATGAAAAGAAGTTAAAAATTGATGTGTTATGAATTTGTGCAAACCCACATAACCTTTGAACAAATATAAATAAGTAAGAAAGAGTGCATATGTAGAGACATCGAAACAAATGTCTACACAATCAACCCTTTACAAACTATAATAACAGATAACCGATGCAAAGATCATACAATAAATATAACCAATAACAAATATTTGGAAAATCACTTATCAAAAATCACCAAAACTAACACTTTTACCTTGCTTCAAGTAGCTTTGATTTTTCCTATAACCACCAATTTGCACAAAATAATCTGAAACAAGAGCTAAAACCTCTTCATACCTATTAGATAACATCAATTCAACATGTTATGCCACTTCACAAAGCTACATAAATCCATTTAGCATCATTTCCTTTGTAAACCTCTTTAAGTCCTTGTAGCCCTCCTAAATGCCTTTTTTTGACAAAAACACAAAATACAAGGAATATTTCCTCATTGGTAAATGTTTTAGGAACCCATTTTTTCGTTTTAGGTGTCTACAAATTTTTCTCAACCATTTTTATACTAGTACTTCCAATTATCTCTATTTTCATACAAACCGTTGTGTCCGGAAGAATCCACCAACATTCAAGTAAATATAAAGGGTGTTATGGATACCCATTTTCCTCCTCTTTATTCATGCAAAATTTTAAGTCTTTACTCTTGGTACGATTCAACCAATAAGCATTTCTTCCTTTTAAGCTTGACATTATGTCTTTCTAGGGGTTTAAAGTAAATTTATAGGTTTTGTTAGTTTCCACATGTTCTAACTCAACCAAAACCTTGAATCACCCAAAAATAACTTGCACAAATCCTTGTCAAGGTTTCATTACTCCTTTGTCTATCATTTTCTAGATTTCCAACTTTGGGCTTATTGGCTTCTTGTTCTCCTTCAAGCACTAAACGTTCTCCAACTCTATTTTCCTCCTTCTTTGAGTTTTGATTTGGTTAATTCTTTATTTCTGCTCACTCACCATCACCTCATTGTTTTATAATCATCATATTGACTCCCTATCACTCATTTAATGCACTTCTTATTCTTTAGTTCTCTAGCTTCTCAAGCCCTCATTGGAAAGGTACAAGACAATCATTGGTATTTCAGGTTTAATGGATTTCATCATTCTTTACTCCCTTTCAAAGCTTCAATCACAATTTATAATGTCTCCAAAAAAATTCTCTAACACTTCATTGATGGTTTGTGCCTCGTAGTCGTGTCACACTTTTACTTACAAGACTCTGTCATAGGAATATAGGACTGTGTTTAAGTTTCTCCTTTCCAATTATTTAGGTTCTAAGTGATAATAGTTTTCTTGTATCTCCTCAATCCCTCTAATGATTTCATCACACCTTATCCTCACTTCCTTACCCCCTTTTCACCTTTATTCTTGCAACTTTTGCTCACAAACCCCAAATTGTCACAAATCTCATCTAGATGATTGTACCTTCACTTTTATTCTTCTATCTACTTTTTGTAAATTTTTTTACCATGTTTATTATGATCCTATAAAACTTATTAAAACCCGTGTAAACATCTTAGACTCCTTGAATGACTCATCAAATCTTCAATTGTTCGAAAAAATCCTTCATCTCGCTTTTAAGACTGAAACACATTACCATGATAAATTTAGACAAATTTAACTCCAAATGTTTCTTTTGATGGTTCTAAACTCCTTGAATAGTTCAAATGTAATTTATTAAACTTGTTTATCAATTGAAACACCCTAAATTATTCTCTCCTTGGCATACAATCATTGTTCTTGATGTCGAAAACATGGTATTGTTAGCATGAGAGGGAAGTTTCTTGTTTAATCCACTTAGTTATCATTCTTCAATAGGTTATTAATAACCTAGTCCTCCTTATTCCTTGAATCACCTTAATCATTGTTCTATCACTATGGTATAGCTTATAATCATTCAACCAACTTTCATTGATAGCCAATAACAATATTAAAGTAGGAGGTCCTTTCAATATACAAAGAAGTGCATCGATACATTACCCTTTTATTACCATTACTTAAATATAAAAATATGTTTCCTCAAGCCCTCATTACACATATGAATAGACATATAACAATCCAAATATCTTTAAGGACATTTACATTCTTACCTCTCATATACTAAATCGCTATTTTGTGTTCTTACTATCTTCTTGATGAACTCAAGACCCACATTACTTTTGAATGTCCTCTAGGGCCTATACTAACCCTCTACACACATAATCAAACTTTATATGACATTTTAACATAAGAATCAATCATAACAACTTTCATTCAATGCACACAATACAAAAATACCCTTATACACAGATTTTCCACTCTAAGAAGGTCTTATTTGATCAAATCATGAGAGTTACACAACTTCATGAGCCCTAAGGCTCGATACGAGTTCCACCTCGTAAAAATAAATTCTCTCAACTCTATCCTCATCCAATATTCAAATACATGATGAATCCCTATACAAAAATGAGACACTCGTTAGGGCTTCTCCACCACTAACCCAACTAGACAAGGCTAACTCAAAATGAGTTAAAGCCTAGGTAAGGTGAGAGAGTCATGAAAATTTTTAAGTCTTAACTCTTGGTACGATTCACCAACAACCATTTCTTCCTTTTAGGCTTGACAATTAGGTCTTTCTAGGGTTTTAAATTATATTTCTAGGTTTTGTTAGTTTCCACATGTTCTGACTCAACCAAACCTTTAATCACCCAAACATAACTTGCACAACTCCTTGTCATGGTTTCATTACTCCTTTGTCTATCATTTTTCTAGATTTCAACCTTTGGGCTTATTGGCTTCTTGTTCTCCTTCAAGAACTTAATGCTCTCCAACTCTATTTTCATCCTTCTTTGAGTTTTGATTTGGTTTATTCTTTACTTCTCCTCACTCACCATAACCTCATTGTCTTACAATCATCATATTGACTCCCCTGTCATTCATTTAATGCACTTCTTGTTCTTTAGTTCTCTAGCTTGTCAAGTCCTCAATGGAAAGGTACAGGACGATCATTGGTATTTTAGGTTTAATGGATTTCAACGTTATTTACTCCCTTTCAAAGCTTCAATCACAATTTATAATGTCTATAAAATATTTGTCTAACACTTCACTGATTGTTTGTGTCTCATAGTCAGTGTCACGCTCTTACTTACAAGACTGTCATAGGAATATAGGATTGTGTTTAAGTTTCTCCTTTCCAATTATTTAGGTTCTAAGTTATACTAGTTTTTCTTGTATCTCCTCAATCCCTCTAATGATTTCATCACACCTTATTCTCACTTCCTTACCCCCTTTTCACCTTTATTCTTGAAACATTTGGTCACAAACCCTTATGATACTTCAAACCCCAAATTGTCACACACACATCTAGACGATTGTAACTTCACTTTATTCTTCTATCTACTTAGTGTAATTTTTTTACCATGTTTATTATGATCCTAAAAACTTCTTAACACCTGTGTAAACCTCTTAGAATCCCCTGAATGACTCATCAAATCTTTAATTGTTTGAAAAAATGCTTCATCTTAGTTTTTAAGACTGAAACACACTACCATGATAGAGTTAGACAAATTTAACTCCAAATGTTCCTTCTGATGGTTCTATACTCCTTATATAGTTGAAATGCAATTCTTTATACTTGTTCATCACCTAAAACACCCTAAATTATTCTCTCCTTTGCATACGATCATTGTTCTTGATGTCCTGAACATGGTATTGTTAGCATGAGAGGGAAGTTTCTTGTTTAATCCACTTAGTTAGCATTCTTCAATAGGTTCTTAATACCCTAGTCCCCCTTATGCCTTGAATCACCTTAATTGTTTTTCTATCACTATGGTATAGATTATAATCATTCAACCAACTTTCATTGATAGCCAATAACAATATTAAAGTAGGAGGTCCTTTCAATATACAAATAAGTGCATTAGATACATTACCCATTTATTACCATTACTTAAATATAAAAATATGTTTCCTCAAGCCCTCATTACACAGATGACTAGACATATAACAATCCAAATCTCTTTAAGGACATTCACATTCTTACCTCTCATATACTAAATCACTATTTTGTGTTCTTACTATCTTCTTGATGAACTCAGCACCCACATTACTTTTGAATGTCCTCTAGGGTCTATACTAATCCTCTACACATATAATCAAACTTTATATGACATTTTAACATAATAATCAATCATAACAACTTTCATTCAATGCACACAATAGAAAAAAACCCTATACATAGATTTTCCACTCTAAGAAGGTCTTATTTGATCAAATCATGAGAGTTACACAACTTCATGAGCCTTAAGGCTCGATACGAGTTCCACCTCGTAAAAATAAATTACCTCAACGCTCTCCTTATCCAATATTAGAATACATGATGAATACCTATACAAAAATGAGAATAAAAATGAGACACTCATTAGGGACTCTCCACCACTAACCCAACTAGACAAGGATAACTCAAGATGAGTTAAAGCCTAGGTAAGGTGAGAGAGTCATGAAAAAGATGGAGTAGATGTATAACAACCTTTATTACATCATTTATGAATTTTTACAAACACCTAGGACTAAAACACCCTACAACTTAATTTCATATATTCAAATTATACATTTGGAGGAAAACTCCTTATTTTTACTATATAGTCCAATTGGACTAGAAGATGCTATAACCATATTAAGTGGATGCTACATACCCATCACCTAAGGAAAACAAAAAATTGAACTATTTACAAGATGCTCATGCATCAATAGCCATGTAATAAGGTTGTTCTACTACTTGGAGCCCAAGAATAAGAAGACTAGTTAGGAATATAAGGTTGAGGAGGCTATTGAATAAATACATGTGCCACCAAAGAATACAATTAAAATGCCAAAAATGACAAAAGGGGTCAAAAGATTTTTTTTTTTTTGGAGTGCCTCAAACCATCCATGAACATCCCAAAGAGGAATTAGAGGAGTGCCTTCATAAAAAAATGTTAGAATGTGTTGTATATTTTGTATACTGCTTTTTACCCAAGAGTAGTGTACACCTCTTCCACGAGAGTACTATAATCCCTATTTTTTTGAAGGTATAGATATGTTATTTTTATCTATACATATATATGGGTGGTGTCATAATCCATGAATTATGGGGAACCGTTATGGGTGTTTATTAGCCCATGGTTTTGGTACCCATTGTATTGTAAAACCGCTTTGACGGTTTCTTACTGTTTTGCTTACAAATAGTTGGAGATGCAGTAGGGTAAAGCAAAACTTGGAAGTACATTATTGTATTGTAAACGATTAAGTTAATGCAATAAGAGAGAGAAGTTATTGTGTTGGGTTTTTTCCTAAAGGGTTTCCCAGGTTAAATCTTGTGTTTTGTCATTTGTTTTCTTTGATTATCTTGAATATTCTATTCAACATAGCTTCTTGTTTATTAGTTTATCATATAAATTCTCTTCGAAAAATAAATTTCCAAGGTTAAGCACTCGCATGACTTTCCATGCCCATCACACCTTCCATTAGGACAGTAATAAGTGTCCCATATACAAGTATTGTAGGGCCAAATATAGGGTTGGAAGAAAACGTTGTGCCCACACTTATGGAAAATGACATTGAATTCAGATTAAAAATATGCACATACCTCGATGAAGGAGAAATAATTGAAACTTGTATGTCAAAATTACTACTCCTATAAGGGAACCTTCCATAACATAAGTCCCATGAGCATGAAATTCTATATGGAAACTGGTAAATATCCTAAGGACTCTAATGTTAAAATATCTACACCTCCAAAGATGCCTCCATAAATCATCTATGTAGAAAATGAAGTTCATAAATAAAATATATAGAGGAAGAGGAGAGATTAGAGGAAGAGGAGAGAAGATATGAAGAAGAATAAACATGTAAGGAAGAAAGTGGTGAAAACATAGAATAAACACATAATAATGAGGAATTAAATAACCACTGAAGATACATGCACCAGTGATGAAGAAGAGGAGGATGATAAGTTCCATAAAGAAAAGGGAAAGGGCATATAATACGAAGAATAAGAAGAGATGGAGTATGATGATAGATGAAATTTAAAGAATCTTCACTTAGGATTATAGAAGGGTAAACCACATAACCAATTATTTTATCAAAATTTCCTAAAGGATACTGGTCGTGACCATAAAGCTAAAATAGTTGCTATCTTTCACTCTAGATGCACTTGCATGGAAGAGCCCATGTTTGAAATCCCCTATTCTGGCCTACCTAAAGTTATGGAAGGAGTTGCAACACAAGAACATGTGGCCCCGTAGATACATCCCAAATGTCCTAAACATAGGTAGGGAAAGTGCTGCTCAAATTTTTAGGGAAGTTATTCAACAAAACCTCACAAATAATATGGATGACCACTTTAAGTGAAGAAAGGTGGATGAGATGACCAAGAATCTCTAGGAAATAAATTAAAAAGTTAGGCGACTTGGTTAGAGAGCATAAATATTCATTAGGAAAACATATGCACGATGATTAAAAAGTGACACATTTAAGCAAAAGGATCCTCACCAATGAACCCAAAATTCTAAAGGAGTTTAATTAGAACAAGGGGAGGTGTAGTAGTAATTGGAGTAATTGGTTATTCTAGCACTTAAAAAATGGAAGTAGATATAATAGATGGAAATATGTGCGTACAATAAATTACGGGTGAAAATAATTAAGAAAGAATTCTTTGCATCGAAAATTTGAAGACTCATGCAAATTAGGC
The DNA here is from genome assembly GCA_018340775.1 of Taxus wallichiana var. yunnanensis. Taxonomy (NCBI): domain Eukaryota; kingdom Viridiplantae; phylum Streptophyta; class Pinopsida; order Cupressales; family Taxaceae; genus Taxus; species Taxus wallichiana. The sequence goes on from CM031241.1 coordinate 263,695,086, forward strand.
CATAAAAATTGAGAGAAGGCCACACATGTGGAATATTTAGTCATGGTGTTTTTCAAAAAATCCAAGATTTTTTATGCATGCACTCTCCCCAAGGTCCAAAAAAAAAAAGTTCCTTAGCTTGATACAAGTTGATAACAATGATGGTGCCAAGATTTGCCACCACAAATTTCTTCAAGATGTAATTTTTTAGAAGAATAGATCAACATATAAAAGAGAAAATCAATAAATGATTGACAAGGGTGAGCAATTTTACTTCTAAGGAATAAGGTGAGCTTGAAAATGCAAGCAATGAGAAGTTGCAATATTTGCAAGAAGAGGCGCTCGAATCTCAAAAGAGAACAATATCCCTAAAGGATCTTGCCACATGTGATTTGACTATTTGCCCTTTTCCTATAAAATGCCTTAAACAAATGAAAAACACAAGAATATTTATTAAGATAGGTCTCAAAATTATTTGAAAAAGTAGATAAAGTGTTACTATAGGAAAACAATGAGTTTAGTGTGAAGTGATGTTGAACCCCTAAATTGTTATGCATTTATTGGATAAGTCCTACATTAGGAAATTATTCTGTATTCTTTCATATTCTTTGAAGCACACATATTTAGGGTAAGGAATACAATAGTAGCACACATATTATGGGATAAGGTAGAAGGAAATTCCAAATGCAAATATAGAAGATGAAGGCAAAAAGAGATGCATGTAGATATAACGGAAAGGGAAAACACATGTATGGTTGAACCAATAGGGAAAATGCATGGGCAATAAAGATTGACACACTAAAATAAATGTAGAAAAGTAACTATAGTTCTCATTGCATGCATGTCAACATAAAGAAGGTGACATGCAAAAACTAGTTGAGAGAGTGAAAAAGTTTCCAATAATATCCCAAGGGGCAATTATAATAGAGGAGTGGATATTTAGAGTAGAAAAACTTTTGAAAGACCTTCATGCATGAAATGAAATCAAGATATGATGAAGTGTAGAATAAATTCTACCCCTAAGTAATAGTTAGTTGTTATTAATAGAACACAAGGGTTAATTATAACTCTTCTTTGACTAATGAAGGGAAAGTCCCCACTAGTATATATACCCCTTGAGGGATCATTGTGTGTGTGGTGTGTGTGTGTGTGTGTGTGTGTGTGAGAGAGAGAGAGAGAGAGAGAGAGAGAGAGAGAGAGAGAGAGAGAGAGAGAGAGAGAGAGAGAGAGAGAGAGAGAGAGAGAGAGAGAGAGAGAGAGAGAGAGAGAGAGAGAGAGAGAGAGAGAGAGAGAGAGAGAGAGAGAGAGAGAGAGAGAGAGAGAGAGAGAGAGAGAGAGAGAGAGAGAGAGAGAGAGAGAGAGAGAGAGAGAGAGAGAGAGAGAGAGAGAGAGAGAGAGAGAGAGAGAGAGAGAGAGAGAGAGAGAGAGAGAGAGAGAGAGAGAGAGAGAGAGAGAGAGAGAGAGAGAGAGAGAGAGAGAGAGAGAGAGAGAGAGAGAGAGAGAGAGAGAGAGAGAGAGAGAGAGAGAGAGAGAGAGAGAGATATGTAATCTAGATTGGAGCTATGAATATGAGAGTGAAGGATTATGGATTCATTGTGTTTCTCGATACGCAGAGAGTATGTGCTTATGGTTTATGTTATGTTATTGTTATTATGCTTTAAATGTTTCTACTTCTATTCTTTTATATGTTTAAATAATTTATACCAATGCCAAACAAGATGGGTATCGAACTCTCTCGTGCCTCGGGTGAGCATGCTAAGGTTTCTACCTTAGTGTGATAGGCGCATGTAAGAGTTGACATTCTTATTTTGTGCACGTTAGGATGGTAAAGACGTTATATGGGTGTTAGTATGGTTTATTAGGTGAAACTAGACATGAAACACAATGGATGTGAAATTTGATTTAAATTTTGATACCACTTGATAAGTTCCAAATACAAAAAAACCGAAACTAAAAAAATATAAAGTAAAAATTGTAATAAATGGAAAGTTGGGAGAACATGTTTCCCTAAGGGTGAATTTCAATTTCAAATCCAAATTTTACAAAATATATCTTAGATAAGGACAACATCTTTTGCATTACGTATTTGGTATAATAAAAGTAAGTTATAGTCTTTAGGTATATTTCCAAGCATATATGTTATGTTTATGTACAATACAACTAGATTTCTCATTATTTTTATCAAACGTTTCATTGTTGATTAGATCTCCACAATTTCTATTATTATATGGATGAAAAACAATTTAACCTTAAAAGTTCAATCTCTACTATCTTAATTTTTAAAATCAAAAGAAATTGCAACTTTTACAATAAAATTGAAGTTAGGAGTAATTAATTTATTGCTCTTTCCTTTATGTCAATAATTCATCGAACATTGAAACTATATGCAATGTTCGCCTTACAATTTATTAGGAAATATGGTATAAAATGAAAAGTAAAAGGTTATTGGAAAACAAACAATCTTAATAAAACCGTTAGAACATAGTCAAACTATTACATCATATGTACCAAATATAAACATTAAATATAAATGTGTCCAACCTCAAATTAAAACAAAAAATATTAAAAACAAATATTACATGGATAATAAATCTACATTCTAACATACATAAGTTTTCAAAATTAGAATTCACTCTATCAATTAAAAGCCAAGAATTTTAAATTTTAACAACCAATAGCACCCAAAATAATATCATAATAAAATATGAGAAGTCTTAAACCCACTATGTGAACTTTTAAAAACTCTACTACAATCTTATCATATGCAATATTTCATTCATCATTTATCTTCACTTTTATATGTGTTTTTACATGTATGGGTAAAAACACCCCATTAGATAGAATTGTGTTGGAATGTGGGAAACATTATGAGAAGGTGGAGTAGAGTCTTTGTATTGCATGTTTCTAGTGCACTTGTGTAATTTTAATTGTAAAAATGTGCATTTTAATAAATTTTTGGTGGTATTTCTTTGTGTTTCACTCTCTTTATTCTTTGGTCTCCATGTTATCTCTTCTATTTAGCTCTCTTAATCATTTGGAGATTTTTAAACTTTTCAAAGGTATTGAATAGTATACTTATCCATTTAAAATAAATACTAAAGTTCTTGACTGTAACAAGTGTTATGTAAGAAATGTAGAAATCATCATAATGCTTATTGTAGTATAGAAGTTTATGTTACGTGATACATTGCATTGCATTTGTTTTTGTGGATGATATATTACATTGTAATTATTTGTGTAATATTTTTTGATATTATGTAATTGTGAGAATTTGAAAAATATCAGTGTGGTAAAGTGTATATCTCAAAACATATCATTTTTCACAAAAGTTCTAAATTTGATGCCCAAATTAGAATCATAACTATAAAGAAAACTAATTAATCTAAATAAATATTTAGCATTACTAAAGATGTTTTTAATAAACAGGCACACCAAACCTAATCATAAAAACAAGAAACAAGAAACAAGTGACATGAATTTTTTTCGAGTCAAAACAAAAACAAATAAACAGCTAAAATATAACGGCCACATCTGAAATAGAAAAGCTGTTCTTTGATATTTATACAACATTCTGCAATTTAATATTTGCTGTAATTATTAAGTTAAAAAGAAATTCTCTGCCAACGGTTAAATGAATTTCATTCGACATCAAGAAATGATCAAACGGTTAAATGAATTTCCTTCCACAGCAAGCTATGATCCAACGGATACTGGAATTTCTGTCGACATCAGGCTATGTGAATTCTTAAATAGCCAAACCCTAAATTTACTGGGCTATGTGAATTCTTAAATAGCTTTGTATGTGTATCTTTCTGCTTTTCAAACTTCAAACCCTTTCCAAAAGAGACAGGCAACAATGGACATCCTTGGGTCATAGTTTTGAATCCACGGATAAGCAATCAGGTATGTGGTTCTTCGTTGGTGATTATGAAAATTATTTTGTGAATACTTATCTATTTACAGACTGTAAACATGAAATGTTTCAAGGGAGAATTTGAAGCTCGGATAAAAGTATGTTGCTCAATTATTTAATGTTTTAGAGAGTTTAATTAGTAACCTGAATCTTGATTGGTTTTAACAGGTTCTGTGTTTTTGCATAAACTGGAATATCATTTTGGAAATGGTTTTATGTGATGAAAACTTGTCCCTACATATATGCATTAGGTTCTTATTGTACAAGATGTTTTCACATTTGGGTAACCAATAGTAGGGAAAAACTAAAATCTCCATATTTAAGCTTCATATTTATTCACCACCTCAGACATCTGGATCTGTTGGATCTGTAGTTCTGACTTATTCCTTTGATTTGAAGTTTAATGCCTCCTTTTGTACTGAAATTTCCTTCAAAATGCTGTTCAGTGACAATGATGTTTACTGTTCAATCTTGGTGCCAAAACATACCAAATATACTTATATTAAGGAATTTATTTCAGTATTATGCAACCATGTTCTTCATGAGTTTTAGCTTCAACTCTCTCCAAACCTTCTAGGCATTTACATACAAGTTCTAGAATTCTTGTTCCTTCATACACAATTTTAAGTCAAAACAGAGTTTGTAGAATGAATACCATCATGGAATTTTTCAATGACTGGTTCTATTTTCCTTATCCATCCTTGTACTCCTCCACCTATCTCAGTCGTCTACAAAGGAAAGATTCAAGACCTTCACCAAATATCAACCTTCTAGACCTTCCACCTGTGCATGTACAGTTAAGGACTGACAAACTGTACCCTTACACACTTAATGATAATTTTGTCTTTCAATCTTCTGAGAACAAGAACAATCAATGAATATTCATTTCCCCAGCATTTCCAAGATGGATAAGAAACATTGAATGATTTATGAACATTGTTTAGCTTGTGCAAACTCTCATCAATTACCAGGACTGTACATAACAGAGAAGACTGAGTTTAATACCCTAGTGTTTCAAAACTCCTTTTCAAGACACTCTACAACTCAAGGAAACCTCCTAACAGCTCTCTAATTCCTTTGACACCAAGAAGAATCAAGATTTAGTGCTTTGGATTGTCAAAATATCCTTTTATACTGAAATCAAACCCTAGGACTGTATCTTACCTGTGAGCTTCTCATTGATTACTAAATTTAATTTCTTGATCTTTCTCCAACTCTGTCAAGAATCACAGAAGTCACCAAGATCTTCATGCATGAACTTGTCAACATTCTATTTGTTATAATTCATTCTTGAAGCTTTGAATCATACCGTCAAACCAGCATACTGCTAGATTCTTAGCAAATCCTTGAATCACTGCGGAAATCCTTTAATTTACTAACCTTACCTTCCTGAAAACACACTTACACATTAAAATATACCAAATATACTGTTCCATACCAAATATACTTATATGATTATATGCTGTTTTGAGACCCAATTTTTTTAATCTTTAACAAGTCCGCTCAACATATTTGATTTTGTTAAAACATTTTTCTTTGTGAACTGTCTACCTAAGATTTGATGATAAGTCTCCATTTGTTTGGTTTCAAGACTTAGGTTTATATCATGGATTCCAATACCTTTTTCGAAGTAACTAAAATATTATAGTATTTGACTTATTATTTATCTTCATTTTTATTTGCATTTTTACACGTGTAATCACTGGTTTGCATTTTTACATGTGCAATCACTGGTTGGACTGAGTTATCTAATTTTCATGGTTAGCGCCAGTTTTAGGCCCTTTACTAGTGCAGTAGCTTCAACTTGATTGTTGGTTACCCTAGAAATAAAGTTTTAGAAGCCCCTGCAAAGGTCCTTGCATCATCCCATAGAATACAGACAGCCCCAACCTTATCCGGATTGACCCAAGAGGCTCCATTAAAACCTGCTCTTTATTTTCCTGGGGCTTGTGGTTTCCATTTCACCTCTGTTGTATACCTCATGTACAGCCGACCTTGAACAGGTATGCTTTAAAGTTTATACAGTGTATTATTGTGCATGCATATGGGATCTAATGCTCACATCATAGTTTCATGCTGGCTAAGTTTGGTCCAACTTGCTGTATAACCAGAAAATTGGCAGGGCCACGGATTTGCTGAGATTCTCTAATTGTCAAGTCTAAATCTTCTTACTATTAAATCATACTCACAATGAGTCATCAGTGGGCATTAGTTTCTACGGGATAATTTTTCTGGCAATCAACTAGTGAGTATGTTGATGTATAAGCAATCCGTGCTGTATCTAGTTTAAATAACGTTTCACTTTGTTTGTACGATTATTAAGTCTAGTGGCCATTTACCTGTATATGCAGTGTATCAAATAAAATATTTTTGGAGATACCTTAAGTTGGAACCTCCACCTTTCCAAAAATTTAGAATATCTTAACTTTCAAGAACCTTTCCTCCTTTAAAGCTACTGAATATTTGTGCATGAAAACACTAGTTCAGGACGTGGAATGCACATTAAGTCAACATCAGCAAAGACAGCAGTAGAAAGTCAAAATATGGAGTTATGGGCATCAGGGGCAATATTTCACACTTTCAACTCCTCTAAGGAATTTTGGACTTGCTTACCCTGATGCAAAATTAGTTTCCACTTCTATTTTTAGGTCCAGTCTCCCTCTATTGTGTCCCCAGAAGCTTACTAGAGTGCATAGCTACTCTGTATTGACTACTTCCACCATGCATTTTACCAGCACTTACAAAACTTACATCCCTTTTAAGCTCATGTCAACTGATAAACAGCCTCCTCTCTTTTCGTCTCTACCAAAGCTTGATTTAACTCCTGTTTCCCATGCAATGATCAAAGCTTGATTTAACTCCTGTTTACCTGGGAGAGAAATTCCTGTCCTATTAGCTATTCAAGCTAGTCATTGGAGGCAGAATTAAAAGCTATTAGCTATTAGTTTGAAGACTGATTGGATGAAGAGCTATTGCTGAGCATTGGAGGACTGATGCAGAATTAAGAGGTTAGTAACTGTTGGCTATGCAAGAGAACTTACTTAGGCACTAAGCAGCAGTTTAAATGTTGACTGATTTAGCTGCATTCATCAATTGGATGAATAAATGTTACGTATAAATGTTTATAGGCTACAAGCAGCAGTTTCAGTGAGCTTTATTCTCGACAGCAACTGCCGATTCTGAATTTTGATCCTTTTGCTTTTTCATGCCCCTCACAGGTAATATTCACATAACTCTGTACTTTTGTTGCCAAAATTAACACATAATGCGAGATGTGCTCCAATGGCAAAAAAGTAAAAATCAAAAGGCAATATGTTGATTAGAATTCTGAAATTTTCTCTTAACCTTAGAATGTTTAGAATCATAAAGTTCCAATGGAACTAATCTAGATTCCTACAAGGGATAACAAACAAGACAAGTTAATTAAATAATGTTTACCTTGGTCTGCCCCAGAAGTAGAAGTAAAGGTTGCTGTCAATGCAAAGGGAATGCTGAACGTTACCTGCAAAAGTCAGAGTCTAATCAGTCTTTCAACAGAACGTCACAACTTTCATCCTTCTAAAATATCTAAAATTAATCTCTTTTACTAGCAGGGAGAATCTATATATTGATAAGTAACATCCAAGATAACATTCAACGAGAGAGAATCTAAAACATACTGCAAGAGGTGCTCCAAGTGCTGCAAAAACTGCCAAAGATGCAATTTTAACAGCACTAGAAGGAGATGCAGGTTCATGAGTTTCGGCAAGTTTGGTGATTAGAAAAGTACATGCAAGCAAAATGCACAGGAACAAGTTTGCTATTGGCCACAATAACTTAGAGCCTAGCCTTTCGAGCCAGATACCAAAGAAGTTGCCCCAAGCATTATTGAATTTAACATTAGGCCAAACGATCCTGCTCTAACACCTTCATCATACAAAGTTTGTAATGGCTTCCCTCTATAAAATTCTCCACTGATGCAGAGCTATATATATTTGATCAAACTTTCAATCAATAAGAAGAACCAACCATTGACTTACCAGCAACTCTGCAAGGGAGGATCTCTCTCAGGATGCCTATAATGGCTCAATTCATGCAATAATTGTCATAATACCACTTTCAGTAGCTTACTCAGCATTAGTACCCTGTTTATACCTTGTTTGAATGCCCATTTAACCCTTAAGATGATTATACTTCAAGAAACTTCATGTTCTCTTACCTTATTCAACCTCCTGTTCTTGCTTCTCCACTAGCTCTTCATCCAAGACACGTAACTTTTGGCTCTTAGCCTCCACTGACCTGCTTTAGGCATGTAATCTGTTTCTTGCTGATTCAAAAATGAGGTTAGATCCAAACACTAAACTTGATACAAGAAGCTCAAATACCAAACTTTGTCTTTCTTGTCACAATTGCCATTCTAGTGCTATTAAGACTAATATTTTGCTTTGTTCATGGATAGACCCATCTAGGGTGACCCACAACAAGTTGAGCACATTTTTAAGAACCCTTTATCAATCTCCTAGTGTGCCCAAATTTTCATGAGCTAACTCACTATAAATTTCTCCCAATCATCTCATCTCCCAAGATTTGATTCTAATTCAAAGTCTTCTTTCTGTGTTTCAAGTCCCAAGATTTGATTCTAATTCAATGCCCTAGCTGCTTTGCAAAGTAGACCTCCCAAGTAGCCCTTTCACTGTTTCCTTTTGCACTGTCATGGACTGTGATTACAATCTCAAATCTCCACCCGTGAAAACACAGTTTTCCTTTTGAATATGTTTATCTAACATTCCATAATGATTTCTAGCAGATTTCACAAATTTCTCATGGCTAGTTTTGGCTTACAAGAAATCAATGTTTTGGCTTACAAATCCTAGTTATGTTCTGTAGCACCCTGACAGGCTTTAAAAACTAATGTGTTACCTCCCATGCAACTTCAAACCTCTAATTTTGGTTTACGGGTCTGTTTTTAAAATTCCTTCAACCCTGAACTCACAGTAACACGTGATAATGAGATTAGAATCATAAATCAGCAAAATCCTTCATTTCATGTGTGTGGAAACTGGGGTTTCTCCTCCTTTAGAGTTGCTAGATCCAAATATGGTTTCTATCATTACTGTTTTCTAGATTCACATTTTTTGGAGGGAAAATATAGAATTTGAATTTGTAAAGGACTACTCCCACAAACCATTCTAAATGACTCCATAGGAACTCATAAACCTACAAACAAGTTTTCAAACCAAAATTGATGCTAACTGGCCCTATTTACATATCAGGGAGGATGCTCCTGCATCATCCACCCATCCAATATGTGTCAAAGAGTAGGAATGGAAACCATGCAAGTTAAGTCAGTGCAGTAACAAGAAGTAAATACAACATGGGAGGAGGGAGATGTCTGAAAGCGCTAAATAGCTCCCATATAAATGCTTCTTGTGGTTCTTCAGTAACGCCTCTTCATCATCATTATCGCCGTTGTCTTCATCGTCATCCACTGGATCGCAAACATTCCCTCCTGCTGCCTTTGCTTTTACTTCAGCTTCAGCTTGTGCATTTGACCACCTCTTTTCAGGGGTGGCGGTTACACTGAGAATGGTTGTAGTTATCAAGAGAACTATTGCTATAAGAAATGCTCACTTTAGATTAACACAGATGACACTGCAAGCCTCTGTTCTTGTGAAAGGAATAATTTTGTACCTTTTATTGTAAGACCCAACTGTAAATCCTAACACCTTTCCTACTGCCATAAAGAGTGAGAAAATGCATTGGTGCTCCTAGTCTGTCTCTAGTTTTTTTCCTGCCAGAGAAAACATTGTTAATTGAAAATGAGAAAAATACACGACGAGCTAGATTTCAAAAATAAATTTATTCATCACATAAAAGACCCTTATGTTTGGGACAAGAGAATACAATCTAGAAATCAGATGTAATAACATGGTTTTATTTGTGATTCGAGAATCGCCCATGCGAAAGTCAACATGTAGCCATGAATTAGAGAACACCCAATTTCTTCTATCAAAATTTGCAGAGATCAGCCCATGAATGAATGAATAGCTTTGTCTTTGAAGCAAATGTTGTTATGGGAAGTCTTAGTATCCATAGCATGCAATGATATCAGAGACTTATGGACTACAGTAATTAAAAATATATCAAACAAGAGCTGTTCTTTAGAGTAAGCGTATCTATTGAGGATATGAGTATCAAATGCATTATAACACCCTTTGATGGATGCAAACTACTCTTTACCTGCCAGCCATTACTTTTGATGGTGGAACTCTTCAAGGTAGATACCATTCATGATTAGAGCTAGATGGAGATATGGATTTGAATGGAAGTCACGTCCTTGTTGAGTGTATAGTGTCATTATAGAGAGATCTACAATTTTTTATTAGGTAAAAATTTTGATTTTTAAGGGATCAAAACCCTCTACAATCGAAAGATAAGCATAAAATTTCTAAAGAAAAACAGAGTGGAATAGGACCATACGAGGCCATTAAAGAAACAAATAGACAACCCCAATCCCATAAGCGAAGAAGACACACAAGAAAGAACGCCCCCATGGCAGGAAGGTCAAAGCCTCTTGACCACCCATTAAAAGTATTTCTTTCTTCTATGGGCCTTCACCCTTTGAAACCTAAGGCTCATCTTTAGAGGAGCATTAAAGGTTTTCCATTTCTTTTTTCTGTTCACGACCATCCATCCTTCACCCTTATTTGGATCCACATTCTCATTTGGATGAACTGGTAGAAGAATTTCAATAGTCTCCTTATTTTTTGACTATGAATCTTCGTGGGTTCATGAGGTTGAAGCATAGTGGCATCCTCCTTCTCTACAATATGCACCATATCAACCTTGGTTTGAACAACTTGCTTAACTGACTTATCGAAAAGAGGTTTTCCTCACATTTTTTCTCTTCATGAAATGTGGAAGTATCCTCTTGACTAAATGATTCATTTTCGATGTCACTATCCATAAGGCCTTTAACAACTAAATGATCTCGATTAAAATCCTTGCACCGAGAAACTTGACCCTTAATCCATTTTTTAACAATGTGACAATCAAAGGCTAAATATCCGAGAGCAAAAAAATCTACACCTAAAAGGAAAGCCTTCAAAATCTATATTTTGTGTCTATATTCTATCCTTTACTTTAAGCTCCATCAGTAGCTTAAAATTTAACATTCGTGGCCATATCCACTAGTATACGGGTGTATCTAGTGTGGTCGAAAAATTTAGTTTTGGGATCCATAATTAAGAATTTTCCCAAAGCATTACGAGTAGCGCTAAACATATCTTCCCCCAAAATTGTAAAGGCAAAAAGGTAGTCTTATCTAAATAGATCTCGTATTAAATTTTTCTATTAAGGGGTTGAAAAGAGGGAACTATGGCTTCAACAAACGGAGATGAGATAAAGAGATCTACATGATGAAATATAAACGTTAAGTATTCAAATCTTCCATTTGTGATAGCCAAATAGAAGTTGAATCCACTTCGAGTGTTCTAACTCTACAAACCAAAAGTGAAAGTTAAGGTCTGTTACTCATCATGGAGATCTATTATGAGACCAGACTGTGCCAGTGACATGATAAACCCTCTTTGGACCTTAAAGATTTGTAAGACGTGCTAATGGCAATTTTAGTCACATGAGATTTAATCAAGGATTTGTTTTTGCTTAGGTAGTAGACCATGAAGCTAAGGAATATCCCTAGGCTTCTTGTTAATTCTATAAATAAGAAACAATAGTTTAGCAATTGTACATGCTTTTTGTAAGATGTTAAAACCCTCAAATTATACAGAAAGATATCATTAGAAATTAAATGGTTATTTTTGAGCTCAAAATTACACCCATCCCAAATCAGGTTGATTTGGGGCTTTGAGGCAACATGGGACTGTCTCTAAGTTGTGGGACCTTGCACTTGAGACAAACCTCCGGAGAAGGTCGACTTCCTCTACTTATTTCTACTACTAAAACTACTCCTAGAAAGGGAAATGTAACTATCTAGCTCCACTCTATGATTCCAAGGGACTAGGGTGAGAAACAAATGCATAAAACAAAATCCTAAGCTAAAGGGAGGTGATAACACAACAAAGAAGGGAATGAAAACTCTTTGATGAGAAAAAATAAGGGAAAATGCACATAAGGAGGGTAGACATGTGTGTCAAAACTCACAACAACACTTATGAACTCATTTTCGTGGAGCACAAAAGACAAAATCCTATGCAATGGCTCAAATCAAGCCTACAACTCAAAGTGTAGCCCACATCAACAACTTTCCAACAAGACTAGGTGCGCATGATTTTGAGCTTTACAAAGGAATTATGGTGATCTAAAGTTCGAGTGTAAGAGAAACATGCAAGCAACATGACATGATCTGGTTGGTCGCAAGAGTTGGCTATTGTCTATTAATTCTCTCCTACCATGTGTCGCATGCTCATTTTCCGCAAGGATTCATCCACACTGGTGCCTTTTAATTTTTTTTTCGTGACGTATACTTTATCTTACAAATTCCAAGAAGGGACACGTGGCAAGTCATGATTGGTGCGAGGAGGTTGCAACCTTGGGTGCATGCATGAAAGCATAAGGAAAGGGAGCAAGAATTCGGGATTCTATATGTGCATGCTAGAGGTTGCACAAGGGAGGAGGAAAGAGATGAATTTTTTCTAAGGCATGCATATGTGCAAGCAAAGCACATGCATCCAACCAAGGGAGTACATGACAGAAAGGAAGAAGGTAGCACATGATAATCTACCAATAGGAAATTGGAGAAGTGCACAAAGCAATAGCATGGAATGAATGCGAGAAAAAATGTGTGAGGGAAGAGTGCAATGAGGAAGCAAGTGTGCGTGAAGCAATGTTTGGGACCCGTAAGAAAGAGCATGTCGGGATGTTTAGAAAAGGATGCAAGCAGTGGGTGTGAGCGTTTGACTATGGAATGACCGAAAAGGGAATCTAATGCGTAAGGAGTGTGCATGCGGGGAGATGGAAGGAGATAAAAAATGGATAGAATGTGGGAGTGCACTCAAGGTATGGGGAAAGTGTGTCATGACATGCATGAAGAACTCGCAATCATGCAAATACACCAAGGAAGGACAACAAAGGTGTGCACAACTTGGAAACTTAATGTCGAGCTGAATGAAACTTCACGTTGTCAAAATATCCAAGGGGTTATTTTAGACAATATTTTGGTGACTTTAGGGAAATATGCCTACTAGATGAAGATATCAATGGCCTTGAAGCATCCATTAGGCATGAAGTCAACCTAAAAACATTAAATTATGATCTATAACTTAAAGAAATATCTCTTGAAGTCATTTGAAATACCATTTAAACTTTGAGTGGAATTGTGCACAAAACTCTTGGATGATGCCAACAAGTTGAAACATAACCTCCATTTCTAAAACATTCAATCCTAAGAGTAAAATGACTTATATTGGAAGCTACAAAATAGCATGTGCAAGGGCGCATGAGAGAAAGGAAACCTACAATACAACAAAGTACTCTACACAAGAATAAACTTGGAGGAATTGAAACTATTATAATATGTACATCATGCGTAAGAAGTTAATGGAAATGCTTGAGATAGATCCCATTGATTGGGATCGATAGTGCATCTCCATCAAATTGGGACAACTCAAAAGAATCATTTGAGACCTTTTGTCGTTGTTTAAAGTTGATCATGTGAATCTTTCTTTAAAGTTTACCCAATATGGAAATGGAAAATATAGTTGTTGGCCTTTTGTCTTGGTCTTAGATGTTTTAGATTTTTAGGATTTTGTTTGTTCTATGTGAATTTGGAGAATAATTTTCCAATGTAGAAATTACCCCAAATGTGGTGAAATGTTATAATTGTGGTCTACCCGTCTTCAATAAAATAATTTGAAAGTTCTGAGTAGTATTTTTGTGATCAAATTTATTTGTTGTTGGAGAGAATCACTCTTCATCAAACAAATCACAATTCTCTTTATATAGATTGTATCCTTCAAAAAAAATATTGAATAGAAATATAATGATTGGATACAATTGGAAGAGAGGTTGATGTAAGTGAAGTCAAAAGAAATGAGGAGGAAGAGTTGCATAGAGACATGCTCGTAATGGATTTTTCTTTTGGAAAATTGTGGATACTCAAACTCCCCTCGTGGCCAAAGTTAATAACCTTATACGAAATGAGCATATAGAGCACATGTTTTCCACACTTCCTACTTATATTATTGGTCTTTATCTAGAGTTGAAAGAATTAATGAAGAGTATCAAGTGGTTGAGTAATAAGGATAAAGAACCACATTGTCACCAATTTATGTGTAGTAGTGTTGAATGTGAGCCAACATGGGTAGGAAAGGTCAAGTATTACGAGAAGAGATGAGGTTGGAAGCCCGAAAATAAAGATAGGCCCCAACATGGCTAGTTGAGTATGAGATTACCATAGGCACCACCGACACCACCACTAACAATGTCGATGTGGAAATCCCACCACTTATGTGGGATAGACAAAGTTGCCTAAGTGCATGAGTGAGGGTAACCAAGATTCTTTTTGATTGCATAACACATGAATTACAAATGGAAAATGAATGGATATTATGAAAAGTGTTACTTGTATAAATTGTTTCTAATGACCTTGATATGGATCGCAAAACAATTGGTATGTGGAAAAAAAAAAAGAGACAAAGATGAACATGTGGGAGAAGCCTAGGAAATGTTTCGAGAAATAATTCAATTTTTTGATGGACATAAAAGATATTGTTTATAAATATCGAATGAAATAAGGAAAGAATGGTTCAATGATGACATATAACTGGAAATAGAAGGAATTGAGCTTGAAGCTTGTTAATCCTCTTATGGATTCAATTAAAAATATATGGTCTAATGAATGCCTCAAACCAACGTTTAAACTAAGTTGAATATTGTATGGGAGGTCCATGAAATAAAAATGTGAAGATTTCTTCCTATGGGATAAAAACATTTTAAAAATCTGCAAAGAAGTGATTTGTTTTAAATTAGTTTGTTGGAAGGAGTATTACTCCATCATAATCAATCCAACACAATCAAATTTGAACTATTGGGTGGGATATTGTGTATTTTCTTCTTGTTGATGAGAAAATATCACCGATGAAAAAGAGTGTATTGTAAAAATATGAAAAGAATAATTTGATTTAAAAAGATGAATAAGTTTAAATTTTTATTTTATCTCTTATACATATTTTTGAAAACATTGATTCCTTAAAATCTTGATAATTTGATCCTAACAATGTTGTCAATATCTTTGTTGTGACCTAGCATATGAAGATCATGAGATGGATATTGAGACACATGGAAGAGAGTGTTTGTTGGACCTTTGGGATTTTGAAACTCTTTAAGTGATCTATAATTAATCAATTGAGGTTCATAAAACGTAATTTTTTTTCATTCAACTGATCTCAAGCTCAAAGGATCATTTCTGGATCACCGGAAGATCTGAATCGATGATGGTGCCACGGAGAAGAGGTAAGCACAATTATTTTCTCAAAATTGCATTGAAATATGATAATTATAGATTAAAATTTGAATTGAATACATATTTTTTATTGTTATAGTTAGAGGTCGAGGGAATCAACCACAACCAAACCCTGTTATTCCTGACATCCCTCCCGACACTCCCACAATTGCTCAACATCCCTCGGGTAGTCAAGAAGATTTAGCAGCCCAAATAGTTGAAAACAAAATTGAAATTGAGGATTTAATCAAAACAATGAGGGATGCACAATCTACAAACCCCCACCGCGCCTCTCTTGCAAACACATTGGAGGCATTACTTGTTCAAATTGACGTGGCAATGGGGAAAATTGATCATTGGACAACTTACAGAGAGGGTTGTAGGGTTTATTATTCCAACAAATTGTCATATGTGGATGTAAAGAAAAAATAAATTTCAAAAGAACTCATATGCACCTTATTCACGGACCCCCACACTAATTTTCCTGTTCCGTTGACATGTAAATGATTTCCCATCCATTGGTGCAATAATAATTTGATTAAAAATAATTTTTGGGACCGATGGTGGATGGTGTTTGATTTTCCACCTTGTAATAACAACGAGGTGCCACTATACTTTCTGAGGAAACTCTATTGCGAGTTTATCCTCAACGAGATCCCAAATTATTTTGATTTCCAAGATTTCCAGGGCGAGGAAAAGGATCTACACATAGATCGACCAGGTGCACAACATGCACCTATTCAACAGGGTAGATTCCCCACACAAAAGCCCCCTCACCCTGAGATTGTCCCTCAAGCAGTGAAGGAGACAATAGAGATTGATACACTCCACGCACTTCAGGGGCTATCTGCGACCCTTGTTCGACATACGAGGGAGATTTCTGAGCCAGATGCTCACGGAGGTACACAGAGTATTCCCTCAGGAGTACTAGCATGAGGCCACATTTTTTCTCATCATGTGGTAGCATATGTTTGGGGCCCGAGGAGGATGATACTTTCATGCGTACTAATTTTGGTGCACCTGGTGCTAGGGGTGAACACGATAATGTCACTATGTCAGATGTCCTTTTGAGTGAGACATTTGGATTACATTCATCGGCATCACCTTCACAGGTAAATTTGTTATGTTTTGTTATGTGTGTTACAAAAATTTTGGAGTACTTGATTTACTTATATATGTTAAATTTTTGAAATAATTGTATTTGTACATGTACATGCATTGATATTATAGCGGGGAGGCGCATCTTCATCCCGACCACAGGCGGCGAGCACCATGCATACACATACATTCACAGAGGTAATTTAGAATGTTAATTATGTAAAATTTTCACATACATGTGTGTGTGTGTGTGTGTGTGTGTGTGTGTGTGTGTGTATGTGTGTATGTGTGTATATATATATATATATATATATATATTATATATATATATATAAGTCAAATATATGTATGTTCTTGTATGTCCATCTAACTCACGTGATATACATGTTTGATAAAGATGTTGACTTCACTAGACACCCCACCATCTCTGCGACAAGTAGATAAAGGTGTTGTTGCTGCGATTTCATCTCGCAAAAAACTCACTGAGGTATTCAAACAACACGTAAATTTTGTTAAATTTCTCGTGTAATTCATATTATGTTAAATTACATGTTAGTAATGTCTTTCATTGTAGAATTATTAAATTATGTTAATAATGTCCTTCATTGTGTGTATGCAGGAGTTACCTATGATAGGTAGCAACCCTGTTCATTTGATTCACAGGCGTGGCGGGGTAAAAACAATAGTTCTATATTGATAAAATTAGTTAAAATATTGTCATTATGTAGATACATGTACTTAGCTCTATTTTCACTAATTCTGATGTTAGATTTTCTGATCTTATGTGTATGTAGGGAACTTCAACCCCCTCCATTTTGACTTCGAGGGCATGGACTCCTCCATCTCATCATCTTTGTACCCCGTTCATCATACTCAGAGCTCCCGATGACTCATCTGAGCGTGAGATGCAAATTCGGTGATCGACAACTTGTGGTAAGTTTGTGTATTTATGTAAATACTTTCATTCTAGCATGGTCTTAAATACATGTTGAAAACATATATAAATTAAGTTTTGACAAAAAAACATTGTTTGCATTTACAGCTCATCTACAGGTGAGTATTCAATGGAAGAGGACTCAAAGCATGGGCTCAGATGATCCAAAGTCATCTCATGGATCTCCATCTTCATCTAAGGGAGGGCCTTCTTCGAGCAAGGCCAAGAGAGGGATAGATTTTGATGAGTAGGAAATATATATGTCTTACATGACATTGTTTTTGTATGCCTATGTGCATGGCATTGTATGTACGCCTATATGGCATTTGAACTTGATGGTATATGACCTATTTGGGCATTTTTGTATTTATTATGCACATTAAAATACTATTTGGAACTTGATAATTTTGTATGAGACCTTACATTTCTGAGATTATTTTCACATGAATCTAATATGATGTGCACTTGACAATATTTAAGACATTATGGATTATTTTTTCATTTATTGGTGATGTACATGTACTAGCATTTTCAATGTATAATATGCATCAAACTTTGGAAATCAATATTTATATAATGTATGTATATAAAGAGTTACCTAATCTGAGTAATTATTCATTCAATTTATCAATGTGTATATGTGTATTTACCTTACTTGTGCTTCTTCTTGCTCATGGTCTCTTTGTACTTGGTTCCTATCTTATCATGCACTTACTACATTCTTCTATGCTTCGTAGTCTTCTCCCCTATTAAAACACCCGACAATCATCACACAATTTGATGCCTTTCATCTGTTGATATTTTGAGAATGTCTCTCCATATACATTACTCCAATGCTTGAGAATGTCTCCAGATGCAATGACATTCTGATTCAGACACTCAATGATTCTTGATTGTCTAATCCTGTCCAATTCATGTTACTACCTTTAAATCTATAGGCATTTCAAGTTATTTGGAAATCACATCACACCCTTCACTAGGCTTGATGACTACCCCTATCCTTTTTAAGGCACTTTTGAAAGCATCCATGGGTTTATCATAACATAAATTATCAATGAATGGAAGGTCACTAAGCCATAGGCCAGCTGACTCCCATCCAGAACTAAACAAGAAAGATTTACTAGGTGATTGATAACTCCCATGTGTTCTTAGACATACCCCTATCAAATTCATTCTTAAGCCAATCTAGTCATTCAGGGCTCTTAAGCGACTACGCCTGGATGGGGTAGCCCTACACTTCACTCAACTACACTATTTCACAGTTTTTTACAAAACAATAAAGCAACAACGAGAGAACCAGATGGAGATGGAGAAAACCATGAGAGGATTTCATAGAGGGCCCCGACATGGAGGTCTCGATCTAACGAGACATCTCTAGGTGCCACAGAGTCCGAGAAATCACCCGTCAAAGATATGGCGTGTTTGGGCCTCAGGGCTCTTAAGCGACTACGCCCGATCAGGGTAGCCCAAAGCACGGGGGAGCATAGGGAACCAAAAAAAGCCTCCACTAGTAGTTCACTAGCCAGCCACCCCAATGTTGGCATATGTTTTTGGTCCCACGAGCTTCCGCTTGCAAACTACAACATCTGCATGGCAGCCCTACACTAACTCAGAGACTCGCACTATTTCACACGCTTTGCAAACAATAAGACAACGAGAGAACCAGATGGAGATGGAGAAAACCACGAGAGGATTTTGTAGAGGGCCCCAACATGGAGGTCTCAGATCTAACGAGACATCTCTAGGTGCCACGGAGTCCGAGAAATCACCCATAAAGATATGGCGTGTTTGGGCCTCAGGGCTCTTAAGCGACTACGCCCGGAAAGGTAGCCCAAAAGCACAGGGGAGCATAGGGAACCAAAAAAAGCCTCCACTAGTGTTCACCTAGGCCACCCCGATGTGTTGGCATAGTTGGTTTGGTCCCACGAGCTTCCGTTTGCAAACTACAACATCTCTGACAACCCTACACTGACTCAGACTACACTATTTCTCGCATTTGCAAACAATAACGACAACGAGAGAACCAAATGGAGATGGAGAAAACCACGAGAGGATTTTAGAGGGCCCCACATGGAGGTCTTGGATCTGACGAGACATCTCTAGGTGCCACGAGTCCGAGAAATCACCCGTCAAAGATATGGCGTGTTTGGGCCTCAGGGCTCTTAAGGGACTACGCCCAGACGAGGTAGCCCAAAAGCACGGGAGCATAGGGAACCAAAAAAAAAAAAGCCTCCACTAGTGTTCACTAGCCATACCGATGTGTTGGGCATAGTTGGTTTGGTCCCACAAGCTTCCGCTTGCAAAATACAACATCTAAAGCAAATCCTACACCGACTCGAGACTACACTATTTCACACGTTTGCAAACAATAATAGACAACAAGAGAACCGAATGGAGATGGAGAAAAACCATGAGAGGATTTTTAGAGAGGCCCCAACATGGAGGTTTTGATCTGACGAGACATCTCTAGGTGCCACGGAGTCCGAGAAATCACCCGTCGAAGATATGGCGTGTTTTGGCCTCAGGGCTCTTAAGGGACTACGCCCGCCAACGAGGTAGCCCAAAAAGACGGGGAGGTAGGGAACCAAAAAAAAAATCCTCCACTAGTGTTCACTAGGCCATTTGGATGTGTTGGCCTAGTTGGTTTGGTCCCACAAGCTACCGTTTGCAAAATACAACATCTAGCAGCCTTACACTGACTTAGACTACACTATTTCATTTTTAAAACAATAGACAAAGAGAGAACCGAATGGAGATGGAAAAAACCATGAGAGGATTTCATAGAGGGCCCCAACATGGAGGTTTTAGATCTAACGAGACATCTCTAGGTGCCACGGAGTCCGAGAAATCACCCGTCAAAGATATGGCGTGTTTGGGCCTCAGGGCTCTTAAGCGACTACGCCCGAACGAGGTAGCCCAAAGCACGGGAGCGTAGGGAACCAAAAAAAAGCCTCCACTAGTGTTCACTAGCCACCCCGACATGTTGGCATAGTTGGTTTGGTCCCCCACAAGCTTCACGCTTTGCAAAATACAACATCTAAAGCAACCTTACACTCGACTCAGTACACTATTTTTCGCATTTGCAAACAATAGGACAACGAGAGAACCGAATGGAGATGGAAAAAACCATGAGAGGATTTTTTTAGAGGGCCCCAACATGGGAGGTCTCAGATCTAACGAGACATCTCTAGGTGCCACGAGTCCGAGAAATCACCCGTCAAGATATGGCGTGTTTTGGCCTCGGGGCTCTTAAGGACTACGCCCGATGACGAGGTAGCCCAAAAAGCACGGGGAGCATAGGGGGAACCAAAAAAATCCTCCACTAGTATTTCACCAGCCACCCTGACATGTTGGCATAGTTGGTTTGGTCCCACAAGCTTCCGTTTTGCAAACTACAACATCTAAAGCAGCACTTACACTCGACTCAGACTACACTATTTTCACTCACGTTTTTGAAAATAATAAACAACAAGAGAGAACCGAATGGAGATGGAGAAAAAACCATGAGAGAGGATTTTGTAGGGCCCCATTCAACATGGAGGTCTTTAGATCTCGATGAGACATCTCTAGGTGCCAGAGTCCGAGAAATCACCCGTGTCAAGATATGGCGTGTTTGGGCCTCGGGCCTCTAGGCTCTTAAGAGACTACGCCCGAACGAGGTAGCCCAAAGCACGGGGAGCATAGGGAACCAAAAAAAGCCTCCACTAGCATTCACTAGCCACCCCATGTGTTTGCCCATAGTATGGTTTGGTCCCATGAGCTACCTTTGCAAAATACAACTAAAATCTAAAAACTTACACCGACTTAGACTACTACACTATTTTTCACGTTTTCAAAACAAATACAAAAAGAGAGAAACCAATGGAGATGGAGAAAAAACCATGAGAGGATTTCATAGAGGGCCCCAACATGGAGGTTTTGATCTGACGAGACATCTCTAGGTGCCACACGGAGTCCGAGAAATCACCCGTCAAGATATATGGCGTGTTTTGGGCCTCGTGGCTCTTAAGAGACTACGCCCGAACGAGGTAGCCCGAAAGCACAGGGAGCATAGGGAACCAAAAAAAAGCCTCCACTAGCATTCACTAGGCCACCCCGATGTGTTGGCATAGTTGGTTTGGTCCCACAAGCTTCCATTTGCAAACTACAACATCTCATGCAGCCTTACACTTGACTCAGACTACACTATTTCGCATGCATTTGCAAAACAATAGACAACGAGAGAACCGATGGAGATGGAGAAAACCACAAGAGAGGATTTCATTTAGAGGGCCCCAACATGGAGGTCTTGGATCTAATGAGACATCTCTAGGTGCCACGGAGTCCGAGAAATCACCCGTCAAGATATATGGCATGTTTGGGCCTCTTAGGGGCTTAAGCGACTACGCCCAACGAGGGTAGCCCAAAGCACACAGGGAGCATGTAGGGAACCAAAAAAAGCCTCCACTAGCATTCACCAGGCCACCCCGACATGTTGGCATAGTTGGTTTGGTCCCATGAACTTCCATTTGCAAAATACAACATCTAGCAGATCCTTACACCGACTCTAAACTACACTATTTTTTCAGTTTGCACAATAGACAAATGCAAGAGAAACCGATGGAGATGGAAAAACCACGAGAGGATTTCATAGAGGGCCCTCAACATGGAGGTTTTGATCTAACGAGACATCTCTAGTGCCACGGAGTCTCGAGAAATCACCCGTCAAGATATAAGGCGTGATTTGGGCCTCGGGCTCTTAAGGGACTACGCCCGATGAGGTAGCCCAAAGCACAAGGGGAGCATAGGGGAACCAAAAAAAGCCTCCACTAGCATTCACTAGCCACCATTCGATGTGTTGGCAGTTTGGTTTGGTCCCACAAGCTTCCATTTGCAAACTACAAATCACAACATCTAAAGCCACTTACACTAACTACTACTACACTTCATTTTTTTAAAAAATAATAGACAAACGAGAGAACCAATGGAGATGGAGAAAACCATGAGAGAGATTTTTTCAGTAGAGGGCCTCAACATGGAGGTTCTTGATCTATGAGACATCTCTAGGTGCCACGGAGTCCGAGAAATCACCCGTCAAATATGGCGTGTTTGGGCCTCAAGGCTCTTGCTCTTAAGGACTACGCCCTGATGCGAGGTAGCCCAAAAGCACGGGGGCATAGGGAACCAAAAAAAAGCCCACTAGCATTCACCAGCCCATGATATGTTGGCATAGTTGGTTTGGTCCCATGAGCTCCCATTGTTTGTTTTTTGCAAAAATACAACATCCTTCAATCCTTAACTTACACTCGACTTAGACTACACTATTTTTACGCGTTTACAAAACAATAGACAAAAAGAGAACCAATGGAGATGGAAAAACCGAGAGAGGATTTTTTAGAGGGCCCCAACATGGAGGTCTCGATCTAGATCTGAGACATCTCTAGGTGCCATGAGTCTGAGAAATCACCCATTCAAGATATGGTGTTTTGGCCTCAGGGGCTCTTAAGACTACGCCCGAACGAGGTAGCCCAAAGCACGGGTGGAGGAAAACACCAATGTTCAATGATTTTTCCACCATTTCCATGAGGCAACTATGTAGACTATGAACTTAGTTTTGTTGGGAGACCACCAATGTTCCAACTGAATCATTTTGAAAATTTATCAATATCTTCAATCAAATAAACGAATGAAGAGCATGAATTTTTTTTTTTGACATTACAAAAAAGGTTGTTTGTGAAGCAAAAAAGAAGCCAAGGCCATATAAATATTCAGTCTTCAACTTTAGATGAAATGAACATCATGAAGAAAAAAAAATTAGGTGAAGATGTCACTATGATTCAAGAAGAAATGCCTCCTCAAAGTCATAAAGAGTCAATTTGATTACCCAAAAACATCTCCAACTTAAAGAGAAGATACGAAGAACCAGAAGACCTAGAGAATGGGAAGCGTGGAAGGATCAGGAGACTCAGGATTCACTTAACTCTAATGAAATCTCTGATGTTGATGTTCGTTCTCATGAATCATGGATAATCTTAAGGACAACATGCCAAGTTGATTATTTTTATTAATCCCAAATATTCATTTTCAAAAAAACACAAATCAAAGTTCAGTGAGTATAGTTTGCAAATGGAAAAACTGGGGACCAAAACAACTATGCCAACAATTCGAATGGCTTTGAACACTATCAGGAGGATTTTTTTTTCCTTGCAGCTCCGTGCTTTCATAGCTACCCTTTTTTAAAGGTAGCTAAATTCCTTTAAGAGCCCCCGAGGCCCAAACACGCCATATCTTTTTGATGGTGATTTCTCGACTCCATGGCACCTAGACTAGATGATCTTAGTTAGATCTAAGACCTCCATGTCAAATCCCTCTCATGAAAATCCTCTCATGGTTTTCTCCCATCTCCATCCGGTTCTCTCGTTGTGCTATTGTTTGCAAACACAAAATAGCAAAGTGAGTGAAAGTCAAGTGTAAGAGAATCAGCTAGAGGTGTAGTTTTTGCAAATGGAAGCTCATGGGACCAAACCAACTATGCCAACACATCGGGGTGGCTAGGTGAATGCTAGTGGAGGCTTCATTTTTTTTGTTCCCTATGCTCCCCGTGCTTTTGGGCTACCTCGTCGGCGTAGTCGCTTAAGAGCCCTGAGGCCCAAACACGCCATATCTTCGACGGGTGATTTCTCAGACTCCGTGGCACCTAGAGATGTCTCGTTAGATCCAGAGCTCCATGTCAGGGCCCTCTACAAAATCCTCTCATGGTTTTCTCCATCTCCATCTGGTTCTCTCATTGTGTGTATTGTTTGCAAACGCGAAATAAATAGTGTAGTTTGAGTCAAATCAAGTGTAGGGTCAGAGAGTGTATAGTTTGCAAACGGAAGCTCATGGGACCAAACCAACTACGCCAACACATCATCCAAATGTGCTGGTGAATGCTAGTGAGGCTTTTTTTGGTTCCCTACACTCCCCTGCTTTCGGGCTACCCTCCTACCCTCAGTAGTCGCTTAAGAGCCCTGAGGCCCAAACACGCCATATCTTCGACATGGTGATTTCTCAGACTCCATGTGGCACCTAGAGATGTCTCATCGAGATCCAAGAGACCTCCATGTTGAATGGCCCTCATGAAAATCCTCTCATCAGTTTTTTCCATCTCCATCCGGTTCTCTCGTTGTCTATTGTTTGCAAACGCGAAATAGTGCAGTTTGAGTCAGTATAGGGTTGCTGTCAGAGGTTGTAGTTTGCAAACGGAAGCTCATGGGACCAAACCAACTATGCCAACACATCCAACATCAAATGGCCAGTGAATGCTAGTGAGGCTTTTTTTTTCCCTACACTCCCCCGTGCTTTCGGGCTACCCCGTCCGGGCGTAGTCGCTTAAGAGCCCTGAGGCCCAAACACGCCATATCTTCGACGGGTGATTTCTCAGACTCCATGGCACCTAGAGATGTCTCATTCAGATCCAAGACTCCATGTCAGGGCCCTCTACAAAATCCTCTCTCGTGGTTTTTTCCATCTCCATCTCGGTTCTCTCGTTCATTCTATTGTTTTTTTAAACGCGTGAAATAGTGTAAAGTGCAGTGTCAGCTAGTCAGTGTAGGGTAGTAGGGTCACGATGTTGTTTTGCAAACGGTGTAAGCTCGTGGGACCAAACCAACTATGCCAACATGTCCAAATGGCCTGGTGAATGCTAGTGGAGGATTTTTTTTTGGTTCCCTACGCTCCCCGTGCTTTCGGGCTACCTCTTCTGGCGTAGTCTCTTAAGAGCCCTGAGGCCCAAACACGCCATATCTTCGACGGGTGATTTCTCAGACTCCATGGCACCTAGAGATGTCTCATCAGATCCAAGACCTCCATGTCAGGGGCCCTCTACAAAATCCTCTCTGGTTTTTTCTCTCTCCATCCGGTTTCTCTCTTGTCCTATTGTTTGCAAAACGCATGAAATAGTGTAGTCTAAGTCGTCAGCAGGCTCAGTAGATGTTGTAGTTTTGCAAACGGAAGCTCATGGGACCAAACCAACTATGCCAACATGTCCAAATGGCCTGGTGAATGCTAGTGGAGGATTTTTTTTTGGTTCCCTACACTCCCGTGCTTTCGGGCTACCTCCCCTCGGCGTAGTCTCTTAAGAGCCCCAGGCCCCAAACACACCATATCTTCGACGGGTGATTTCTCGACTCGTGGCACCTAGAGATGTCTCATCAGATCCAAGACCTCCATGTTGGGGCCCCTCTACTGAAAATCCTCTCATGGTTTTTTCTCCATCTCCATCCGGTTCTCTCTCTCGTGTCTTATTGTTTGCAAACACGTGAAAAAGTGCAGTCAGTCAGTGTAGGGCTGCTAGAGGCTGTAGTTTGCAAACAGAAGCTCATGGGACCAAACCAACTACTACCAACACATCAGGGGTGGCCTAGGTGAATGCTAGTGGAGGATTTTTTTGGTTCCCTATGCTCCCCGTGCTTTTGGGCTACCTCGTCCGGGCGTAGTCCCTTAAGAGCCCTGAGGCCCAAACACGCCATATTTGACGGGTGATTTCTCGACTCCGTGGCACCTAGAGATGTCTCATCGTAGATCCAAGACCTCCATGTCAAGGCCCTCTATGAAATCCTCTCATGGTTTTCCCATCTCCATCCGGTTCTCTCTCGTTTCTATTGTTTGCAAACGCACGAAAAATAGTGCAGTCTTGAGTCAAACAGTAGGGTCGCTGATGTTGTAGTTTGCAAACGGAAGCTCATGGGACCAAACCAACTACGCCAACACATCGGGGTGGCCAGGTGAATGCTAGTGGAGGCTTTTTTTTGGTTCCCTATGCTCCCCGTGCTTTTGGGCTACCTCGTCCGGCGTAGTCCTTAAGAGCCCTGAGGCCCAAACACGCCATATCTTCGACGGTGATTTCTCAGACTCCGTGGCACCTAGAGACATCTCGTCAGATCCAAGACCTCCATGTCGGGGCCCTCTACAAAATCCTCTCATGGTTTTCTCCATCTCCATCCGGTTCTCTCGCTGTGCTATTGTTTGCAAACACGTGAAATAGTGCAGTCTGAGTCAGTGTAGGGCTGCTAGAGGCTGTAGTTTGCAAACGGAAGCTCGTGGGACCAAACCAACTACGCCAACACATCAGGTGGCCAGTGAATGCTAGTGGAGGCATTTCGTTTTGGTTCCCTACACTCCCCGTGCTTTCGGGCTACCCCGTCCGGCGTAGTCACTTAAGAGCCCTGAGGCCCAAACACACCATATCTTCGACGGGTGATTTCTCAGACTCCGTGGCACCTAGAGACATCTCGCATCGATCCCGAGACCTCCACATTAGGGCCCTCTACGAAATCCTCTCACAGTTTTCTCCATCTCCATTCCATTCAGAGTCGAGTGTAAGGTTGTCCATTGTCAATCACCAATCACCTAATATATAGGGTTCATACAATATAGGTGGTGAAATGAGAATTTTAATAAGATATTTTTACAATATAGGTGGTGAAATGAGAATTTTTGTTTGTTGTTCCTTTCTAATATTTAATTTCTCTTAGCTTCACTTGGCTTCGAGAATAATAAATTCTCTACTGATAGTGCCAACCACGTGAAGGTGGAAGCTTTTTTGGCACCACTAACCTACATAAACATGTTAGTAAGCAATTAAATAGAATTTTAAATCATACAAAATTTAAACAAAATCATTTAAGTAAATATTCAAATTAAATTCATGAAGAACATACCTTTGCAAATTCAATCCAATGAACCGCAAGGATCAACTCTATTCTTGACAGTAGCAAGAATTGCTTCATGATCTGATTCACGAACCTTCCACATATTTTTGTTTGATGGCCGACCTCGATATTTGATCAATTTAATATTTGTTGCAAGGACCAAATGTGAATAGTGAAGTATCTTCCGATGTACTTCATAGTCTTCAAACAACCAAATGTTTGATTTTTTGATAGGATATCATCGAAGCCAAGTTCCAATGACTACCACCGATCCAAAGGGGGATACTCAAGGTCTTCACCATCAATGACTATGGAAAGTCAATTTTTTTCCCCTCTACACAACGAGATAAGAAGTAGTTTTCCCTCTTCTTAAAAATTCCATCACAATAACTACAAAAATGTGCCCTATGTATCACAAAGTAAAATTTTCAGTCAATTTATAAATACATTAAGAGTTGACCATTTAATAATTTATAAATCTAAAACATGGCATGTACATATATGTATGTACCTTGTTGCACTAAATCAAAGACTTGGTCAAAGTCGTGTGTGATGTTGTCATTTGATCTAAAGACCCTGCAAGTTGTAATGCTCATGGAACTTGATGTGTGTCAGTGGAATTAGAGGTCTACAAGTCCATTCATCCACCCACTACTGTGACTCACATTCATTCCACGCAAAATCAATGCATGATATACAAAAACATGTCATGCACCTAGTATAAATAGTCCAAGCATTTGCATCTGAACTACGGAATGAGTGCATATCACTTGATCCTACAATTGTCATACAATCTTCAAAGTTTTCAGATGTTGTTGCTCTATCAACCAAAAATATCTACTGAACCATTGATCTCTCTTGAGATTCATGGCCCATATTCTTGACACACCAATCAACAATGTTTTTTGCATCTATAAATTTAGCACCATCCTTGAACTTTAACTCTTCTCTTGCAAGTGCTCTTTTCACACATGCTCCTACGCACCATCATGCTCTCCTTTTCCATGCCCTACCTCAAGTAAAAAACTCCAGATATGTTGTACATTTGTTTCTTTGTGCATCCTTCTTAGCCAATAAAACATCCATGTGCATTCTTGAATTGTGATGTGCAATTGTCCGACCAAATGTAATGTTGATCGAAACTAATGTTCCTCTCATTCAAGTTCACATAAAACACCTAGAAACACCCTTGTACATATTCTATAGAATGTGTCTGATCATCACTGATGTAGAAATGATACTCTCTTAATATTTTTTGATCTTTCTCAAGCTTTTTTAGGAGAGTGCATGAATGTTATATGCACGAAAATAGAAACTTGCACTGAGTTATAATATTGAGACTCGAACCTCCATTTGTGGCTCGCAATGTGTAATTCTCTCATGAAGTCAACTACAAAACAATAGTACCAAGTGGGAATGTGTCCTTTCTTAACTTGAATTGTTCATCCAACCATCGAGCTCTATGTGTGTGCCTTGCATACTCATAAAAAAATTTCCTCTCTAAATTTGACCATATATTCTAATACAAGTAATTGTTTTAAACAAGCTCACACCTCTTAGATTCTTTTCCATCTTTTAATTGATATGCCACCGATTTATATTTGGTGAAATCAACCAATTCTTTTCCTATTGAATATGTACTCTCCTCATGGATACAACTTTTCAGATTTGGCAAGCCACCACATACATTGCACATTCCATCCAAACATGCTTTGTTATAAAAAAATTGTCTTGTTGATTTTTCACAAAATATTGTCGAATAAATTCCTTGAAGATTTTTGTGGGACATTTATTCCACACTCCTGCAACATGATGTCAATATGCAAAACACACTACGTATTTGACAAAAAATCATAATGCATTGAAAATTCAACATGATGCCTGCAACAACAAGTGGTACGTGAGTGATTGATTTTCACATAAAAGGGTTTGCTCATTTCAAAGAATCTTTGGCTAATGTTAATTTGTGGATTTTCATTTTTAAACTTAGAGAACAATTTTGTTTGAGTCATATCTAAGAAATGTTTTGCACACAATTCACGATTACGAACCTATTCTTCTTTTTACTGTATCTCTTCTATTCGGTGACACCCTTGTGTTCTCATTCCAAAATTTTACAATTAATTCTTTTAGAATATCAGATGTATTCTTGTCTTTTCATGGAAGTCTGCTAGAGAAAGCCCAATAGTCAAGTGTTATTGACTAACTCAAGACGTTTATGTCTCTCTTGCTTTTTTTCATTAGTGTTTTTCTGTTTAGCTTCAAAGCACTACTTGTTTTTCTAATCAAGCATTTATTAACTATTTTATCACTTACTATACAATTAGTTAGTGCACGTCGTGTAACATTACTATCTTTGGTGCATCTTTTTCCACCTACAGTTTGGTATGCTTTATGTATGTTTTCAACAATTGACGCATTTTGATCAACAACATTAGATGTTCTTAACCCCAGGGTCTTCATTATAGGTCTCATCTTAATTAATTTCATCAATGAAACAAATAATTGACATCTTTGTGTGTCATTTAAATTCTCAAAGTAATTATCCCAAATTCCACTAGCTTTTCTTCTCGCATTTCTTTCAGACATTTTGTTAGGCATTGGTTTTATAATGTTTTCATCAATTTCAATTAAGTGAATTGGTTTTCTTCATGAAATGGAAGGAGGTGTTCTTAGAGGTGAAGATTCATTTACAAGGTTACTTTCTTCATTCAGTGTTTTCATACAAATTTCGGGGTTAACATTTGGATTCTCAAGTAAGGGTTCAACAATTGGATTCATATCAATTTCTTCATCCATACCAACATTATCATTCAATTCAATATCATTATTCATTGCAAAATCATTATTCTCTACATTTTCATTATGTATTTCATCCCAATTTTCTAATACATTAGCTACATTTGATATAGCGGATGTACCTTGCCCTACTCAAAGTTTGCATTCTCTTCAATTTCTTTATTCTCTTCTCTTCCAATTGCTCCAGTGTCTTATTCTTGACTTTCCTCTTGTCCTTAGCTCGACGTTTATCACCCATGATTAGAAAAAATCAACTAGTGGGGTAGGGGACAAAATGAAATACTAAAAAATCATGCAAGAATGTAGAGAATATTGCACAGAAAAAAAAAAATGTTTGTAGAATTCCCGTGAAAGAGATGAAAGGGACGTTGGGGGCCACAATATATAAAACAAAGAAAAAAATGCATTATGTACATGTTATGTAACACGTATTTTTTTTGTTTTCTCTTTTCCCAAGCCATGCCTCAAGGCTTGGGATCCGGTTTGGATCCCCAAGCCTGAGGCATGGACCTACACAAACACAACAAACAACGAGTTTTTACAAGAAAATGTAAAAATGACACTTCCTCTATGATAAATCAAAATAAAACAATCGATCCATTTTAAAAAATTATACCACGACGTAGAGCAGAGTCTCTTCTTTCTAAAAATATAATTTTTCAAATTTTCTTTAATATATAAGGTTTCCATATTATTTATTTTCTAACTATGCCTTTTTATAGCTATTTTTTGAAGTGTAAATATGTCTATCTTTCATGGTGTATCTTTTTTTTTTTGGTGATCAAATTAAAAAAATATATACTAGCCCAAACTAGGCATAATTCTATACATATTCAAAAAAATATAAATTTTTGATATTTTTTGAGGTAGTTAGGGGGGGGGGGGTCGAGCTCCATTATTTTTCAAAACATAAAATTTTTGCACTAGAAAAATCATAAATAAAAAAATATTCTCTAAAAAATCTAAAAAAATGGAGCCCAAACTAGATGCTCCTAGCTATCTTTCTACCAAAGGGTTTTCAAAAATACTAAATGGTGCTAAAAAATGGTGGGGGCACGAAAGTCACTCTATTATGTTTTTTAACAAAAACAAGAGCATCTGTTGGTATTTTAGTTGTTTGACCCACTTAAACTTATCCGTTTTCAATATTTAGTAGCTTAGAAACTAGACTCAAAATGCTACGATTCATATTTCTACAACATCTTCTGTGTCATAGAGAGATCTAGATGATGAAATAGAAATGTTAAGTGTTCCAATATTACATTTATGGTATCCAAATAGGACTCGACTCCACTTGAAGTGTTCTAACACTATAAACCAAAAGCTAAAGTTAAATTCCATTATTCATCATGTAAATCTATTCCTAGACCGAATGTATTAGGTGGCATGATAAACCCTATTTTGACCTCAAATATTTTCAAGATATTCTAATGGAATTTTTATTCACATCATATTCAATTAAGTATTTTTTTCTTTTCTCAAGTATTAGACCATGAAGATGAGGAGAAAACCTAGGATTCTTGCTAATTCTACAAATAAAAACAATAGTTTAGAAATTGTACATGCTTTTTACAAGATGTTAAAACCATCATATTATATCTAGGAAAGATATCATTAGAAATCAATGGTTATCGTGGCCCATAGTCACCAAGATTAGGCAATAAGAAAATACTCTACCTTTCCTCAAATCATTGATAGATATGCAGGATTTATGAGATGGTAGAGTGATGCATTATGATCGAAAGGGGTGAAGGAGGAGGCTTTTACAAAGAGCTTTATGTAGGGTCAGTAGGTGGGAGATGTGTTGTAGAGAACGTATGTTGATTTTCTAGTGTAACTAGGTTTAGAGCGTGATCTCTATATGTTACGAAGGATACATAGGTGCATGGGAGATGAGGCGAGAGTGGGAGATTATCATATTTATCCATGTTAGACAATAATTTGGTTTGATTCAAGATGTATCGGATGCCCCAAGATCTGCATGCACGAGGCGAGATGAGGGAGATGCAGAGATCGCTAAGGAAGTTGTCAGGGACCACCTCTTATTATACCTGATGAGAGGGGAGCCATGGGTATAGATGAGCACAATGACCTCGATGCCTACCGATGATGCTAGAGTGACTGTTGGTTACAAGTAGTTATGGACTAGTGCTTATGATGAGTTTGAGAGGGGATGTCTAGTTTGAATGGGGAGGAGAGTGTGTTCCCTAGTAGATGAGGTGTGAAAGATTTTTGATGTTAGTGATGATGGAGATGGAGAAGATCTAGAGGTTGTTGTTGCACGCTTCATGGTGAGAAGGCCACAATGGATTTTGAGAGAGATTGATTATGTGTGGAGTGAGATGATTTGATTGGTGTGTGGTATAGTTTGATTGGTGAGAGATATGGTCTTATATATGTGTGTGATGGGCTCATGAAGCATTTTGCAAAGGCCACAACCGACTAAGATAGGTACAAACAATAGTGAGAGACCCTAAGAAGGGATCTTGGTATTACATGGACATCAATGTCGGTGAGGATTTGGTGGCCCGAGCCCAGCCGATGGTCGATGGGTGCACAGGGTATGATTAGTTATGCCCACTACCAATATTTATGAGTGGATTTGGCATATTATGAGGACTTAGTGAGATGGGGTTTTCCCAATGCACTTATTTATGTGGATCATTTAACATAGTGAGGGGAAACTCCTAGTGTTACTTGTGGTGAGTGTGGGATAGACATCTCGAGGACCGGATGAAGGAGATGGAGGTGCATTGAGATGTGACAGATCAAGGAGTGTGGTTTGTGCCAACACATTTCTTAGAGGTGTCTAGTTTAATATATAATAATGATATGAATTGTAATTTGATATGTATGCAACTCTTTCATGAAACCTTGATGTATAGATTTTGATTTACGAGGTGATGGGACTCCCGATGATGTATTTGATACTTTGATCATGATTATATATGATAACATGGTTTGGCTTATGATTCATCTATAGTCTTTATTGTGATGTGATTTTTGATGTATGTTTTAATGTTTATGTGATTTGGTTGTCTAATGTTTAAATGATTAATTGTGATGTAATAATATTATTGTGACTTATATGTGATCCTAATTTTATCAAAATGTGGTTGTAACGTTTTAAGATAGAAGCAAAATTGGAATGATTGTTTTGATACTAGATTTGATTCATACACGATGGGTAAAAATATGGTGAAATCATTTGCACTCTTTTCCTTAACAAATATTAACATGAGACTATTAGTAGGTAGTTACACATGGGATCTTAGATAAAAGAGATGGAATGATATAATGTACCTTCCTAGAACGTGAAAGGGGTAACATATATAGGTTTTTTTTGGGGCGAAAAGTTTCTCCTTTCAATAGTTTCATAGAGAGATGCCCCAAATTTATATATTTATTTTGATACAAAATGATCGATGTGGGTGATTTTTCTTTTATGGGAATGATGATCAATGCGGGAATATTTCCTAGGATAATTTTGATATTTAAACTTTTTGAAGGTTGATCGATGCATGAAACCTTTTTACACGGGTAGTCTTCCTTTGATGGAGTGGTCTACAATTTTTATGTTTTTGACATTAACGAGATATCTCTAAGGAAATTTTAGATGATTCTCTCATTGATTATATTCTTGGTATCGATCATTGTTCACATGTACATGATTATTCTTCTTTTTCTAATCGACCACCTCTATATTTTCATCTCGCGATTCTCCTACCTCTATGTTTCTTTTCATGATGCATGCCATGCTTGTCTCGCATCCTAGTTTGCACTATGTTAATGATCATATTGATAGTATTCTTAGTGACATTCTCATTTTGAGTCCTTATCCGATTAGGCGATTGATAGTCATGGTTCTCATTCTTTTCATATTTCTCGAGTGTGAATCTCCTATTCAATCATTACCTTCTCCTAAGATTGCATCTAGCACTATCTATGAGTCACCTCCATCTATCACTTCTTCTTGCCCTACCATTTCATCTCGTCTTACCACATCATCAATGCCTATCAGTCCATCTTCTCCAATAGATGTTTCTATATCGGTCACTTAACCTCCTAGTGATATTTCTAATATAATCCTACCACTTCTATGGATATTCCATCAATATCATCTACTATAGCTTCCTCGGCACTGCTCTAGTGTGCCCTTGGCATCAAAATCTCCCTTATCACCTCTTGATATTATTATGATCACTCACAATGGAAATTTACAACCTCTTAATACATTATTGTCATTTTTCATTATTCCTTCACAGGATATCATCTCACTCATGCATGTTGTAGGTCAATTACAATCTCAAAGCTCAATCTCTCACTTTAGAAAGTAGGGCTTACAATGAAAATTCATTACATGGTAACCCTATCCCTAATAAGATTCATAATTATACATTTCCTAAGGACTTTATCATGCCTACATTCACATGTTTTTATGGTAATGGTGACCCTCATGCTTACATTCACTTGTTCATAGCCTCGATACCTCTCCACTTTCCTACATAATAAAGTGTTATCCGTAGAATTATCTCGAGAACAAACTTTGAAAATCCACGATTGTGCGAACACATCCTATGCTAAGGGACCACCACCCAATGCCTTGTGGGATCGTCAAGT
The DNA here is from genome assembly GCA_018340775.1 of Taxus wallichiana var. yunnanensis. Lineage (NCBI taxonomy): Eukaryota > Viridiplantae > Streptophyta > Pinopsida > Cupressales > Taxaceae > Taxus > Taxus wallichiana. The sequence goes on from CM031241.1 coordinate 263,729,540, forward strand.
CTCTTCACATGCCTCATCCCTCTCATTCCTAGCAATATAATACACGCGCCACTATTATGGTCATCCCTCTCACCTAGCAATATAAAATTATTCAATCTAGTGAAGAACACGTTTTACGTGAATCAATCCATCTCAAATTTGACATCTTAATATGCAGTATATTTATGCTTGTTTACTACATGAAACGGTAAATTTGTTTAAATTGATTGATTAGTGTACCTAGGGATGTGCAGATGGGCCTAATGAAAGCGTGGCTACTTCCCTTATTTTTGAGTTGGAAAGGGATATCACGCCAAAAACGTAGAGAAATGGTCATTTCAAGACAAGATGAGACTTTACAAAACAATAGTGATGACTCGTCTATAAACCAGATCAATGCTAACTTTGTCATATTCATCTACATGTAATAGTTTGTTGGAGACAATAATGCTGAATTTTCTTGGTTTTTTAGATAAAATAAATGACTAATAGTAGTTCCTTTAATGATCAAATTTAATTTGGGTATGTGTTGGTACATTTGTTTCTCAATCTTAATCGGTGGGAATGATGAAATGGATGTGAATTATTTGGAGCCATTTGATGATGTTTATCTTCCTTATTTTTCCATTCCAAAAATCCGAACCATGTTGCGGCTAATGAATCCTTCCAACAAGATTTTATGATGCATTGGATTGGTGAGAAAGAGTTCGATGGGCTAGTTAATAATAAATGGAGCACACTAGATGAATATGATCCAGGAAGGGAATTGCTACAAATTATTGATTTCGCATCCTAAAAATATTGTAGAAGCAGAGCTCTGTACATTATTATGACTTGGCCATTCTAAAAAATTAATGTAGCATAGTCTCGACCATTTTGTAGTTCTAAAATTACCATATCGAGTTCGGAATTACTATATTGTGCTAAAAAAATTTGTGGCATAGTCTCGAATTTTTTTGTGGCATAGTCTTAAAAATTACCGTAATAAATGTTTCTCATCAATCTACCAACTATGACCCATGATCCATCAATTACTTGTTTTTTCCAAAATATAACAAGCGGAATCAAAATAAGTCCAATATGTCACTCCTAGTGTATCTTTGATGATTAATTCACATTTTCCATTTGATTTGATGTATAGTTAATCTTTAGAAAAAGAATTAAGCATGTGAATATAAGTTCCAATAAGTTATCAATTGATATGATATTACAATATCTCGACTATTGTATATAAGTTTCATATCTTCAAGTCTTTTCTTTTCTCGAATAAATAAAACATAGTTTTTATGATAAAGTTATGCAAATTTCCTCTATCCTTGATCTCGTTGGTTTTTCCACCATTTTCTATCGACATTGTTGGGAACTTTTGAAAGAGGAACTTGTTATTGTGGTTGAGGAGTCCCATCAAAATAAGTAAATATTTAAAAAAGTGAATGTCATGACTCTCATCATCGTAGAAATTAGGAAAATAAAACAATGAAAAATAGAAATAAAATAAAGAATATTGCAAATAAACAAAGTATTCCAAACTCAAATCAACACTTCTGTGCATATATATCTTCTTCTTTTTAGAGCTTTAGCTCAATACAAAAGATGTGTGTATATAAAAAAACTTACAATTACCTTCAATATATAGATGACTTTCTTGTAACAATAGAACACTCAACTCTGAAAATAGAACATCTTTAAAATAAAACTATTAACTACAAATAGCGAATGCTTTTGTTCATGCAAAAAAACTATTTGTTTTATTTAATTTTATCCAAAAACTTGGGACGTCTAATTAAAACTAACATATGCATGGAAAAGTAAGTTATTTTCGATTTTCATAATAATAGCAAACAAATGTGGGGAGAAATGATTGATTTCTAACATTCCCCCTTAATTTTGGCCTTCAAACTTTAATTATTCTGGAGATGAGTGTGCACTTTCATATTTGACATATTCTTGATCACAAACTCCTAAGAAATTTCTCAAATACTCAAAAAATTTATTTCCAAAAGACTTTGTAAAAATATAAACAAACTAATCTTTGGATCTATAAAATTCAATACAAATTTCCTTGTTTTAAACCAACTCCCTGATAAAATGATACCTCGTGTCTATGTGCTTGCTTGAGCCTATAGAGATATTTTATCAACTTATATACCTTTCCTTCATGACCTTCTATCTCATAATATTTTGGTTAATTCACATAAACTTCCTCTTCAAGAAAACCATTCAAGAGTTTTGATCTTACATCCATCTGATTTATAGGCCATTTGTTTTGACTGCAATTGTTAAAACCATTCTTACCATGTCTAAATGTGCTACTGGTACAAACATTTCATTCTAATCAACTCCATATTACTATGAAAAACCTCTTGTGACCAGCCTTTCTTTATATTTTTGTACTTTACCATCAATAATATATTTGGTCTTCTAGACCCACTTCACTCTTATCATGTCTTTTCCTTTTGGAAGATCTACCAATTCCCATGTATGATTCTTCTTTATGGCATTTATCTCATCATCCACAAACTTGAACCCAAAATTCATTGTTTATAGCCTCTTCAAAATATATTGGATCTGTAGCTTGAGAAAACAATACAAAAACTGAAAAATAGTTAGTTGTATCAACATCTTAAATCTCACTAAGACTTCTTGTTTTGCGTTGCAAAGGGCTATCAGATGATGGACTATTTTGTATTGAAGGATTTTCTTCCGGTGTTCTTTTAGTGTGTCTTGCATGGTTGAAGATGATTGAAATATTGGAGAACTCTTAGGCTGTAGATGGAGACGTAGCTTGTGCTACAACTTGTGGTGTATGCCCAAGATTCAAAGAAGATACATTACCTTGTTGTTTTATAGTGTCATCTCGCCATATCATATTGAGGAATAACGTAAACTACAATAATTGTTCTCTCAATAATTCCATCCCATGTCTCATTTTTAACAAATTGTACATCTATGCTGATTATGAATTTTTTGGTGACTGGATTAAACAACTTGTAAGATTTTGTATTCTCTAGAATATCCAAAAATATGCACTTTTATCCTTTGTTGTCTAACTTCTTCCTTAGCTCATCAGGAACATGTGCATATGCCACAAAACCAAAGATTCTAAAATGAGAAACATTGTGTTTCTTATTAGTCCAATCTTGTTGAGGAACCATGTTTCGAACAATTTTTTTTGGACACCTGTTTAAAATGTAAACAAAAATTGCTACTGCTTCTACCCAATATTCATTTGAAAGATGTTTTTCCTTCATCATACTTCTCGCCATCTCCATGATGGTTCTATTATTTCTCTCTGCCACAACATTCTGCTATGGTGTATACCTGGTAGTAAATTGCTTGTGTATACCATGATATTTACAAAAAAGAAAAGCATTGGAAACATACTCACCTCCTCTGTCTATCCTCGAAATTTCATGAATTACCCACTTTGCTTTTCCACTAAGACCTTGAACTACTGAAATATATCAAAAGCATCTGATTTATGTCTCAAAAAGTACACCCATGTCTTCCTTGTATAGTCATCAATGAATGTCATAAAATATGAACAACCTCTAATAAAATTTGTTTGCATAAGTCCACATAAATATGAGTGAACAATTTCAAGTGGTGCACTTGCTCTTGTTGTTTTTCCAACTGGGAAGGATTCTCTGTGTTTGCTTCCCCAAAATACAACCTTCACAAACTCTCTTTGGTTTCTAAATCAAAGGCAAACCTTTTACCATATTTTTTCTATGTAATAAATTCAAACCTCTAAAATTTAAATAACCAAACTTGAGATGCCATAGCCATGATTCATATTTTTTAACTAAGTGAAAAACTAGTTCTCTAATCTTCAAAAGAAACATTCTATTATTTTTCATTTTCACTTTAGCAATTAGTTGAATACTTGGAGCTTTATTCAATGATCACACATACATTGTTTTAAATGTAAAATTTGTATCCCTTTTCTACCTATTGACCAAAGCTCATAAGATTGCGCTTCAAACTCATGCAACATAATAAATATCCCGCATAGTATTTTGGTCCCCCTTTTATTTAGAATATTAATTTTTCATTTGTCTTTCACAGACACTTTGCATTATTATTCCCAAGGGTAACATATGTCTTTACTTGACTCATCCAAATTAGAAAATAAATCTAAGTTACCTGACATGTGATTACTGCAACCAAAATCCAAATACCATACATCACTAAGACTCTCTTGTGATAGATTACACTCAATAGGCGATAAAGAAGGTGTTTCTTTAGAAATATTTGTGCATGTAATAAACATGGAGCTTGGAGTAGAGCTCCCAACCTGATTTTGATTCTGTCTTGTTCTAATCATACTTCTTTTCCTGTAATCATAAGAATAGTGCACATATCTCTTACAATAGTGACACTGCACATGTGACTTATCCAGTCTCTGACCAAAAATTGATTATGATTGTGCTCTTGACTATGTCCTCTTCCACTTGAGTTTGATGGACCGTTGTTGCGTCCTCTAGATGAAATTCTTCCTCTGCCTCTAGGGTTGAAGCTTCCTCTTCCTCTTCCACAAATTCTTGATACATGTAATGAAACTTTTTTATCTACAATTGCATGTGATCTATTCAACCTCTGTTCATGATTTATTAGTGATGCATGCAACTCATCAATTGAAAACTGACTTATATCCTTAGTTTCTTCAATAAAAACTACCAAAGGATCAAATTTCGTAGGAAAACTCCTAAGAAACTTTTCAATAATCCTTTTGTCTTCAATAGTTTCACCATGGGATTTAATTTGATTGACTATGTCAACTACGAAAGTAACAAAATGATTCTATGGAATCTGAATCTTTCATTGACATATTTTCAAAATCTCTTCAAAGTAATTGTAGCTTTGTGGTTTTTACTTTCTCTTTACCTTGATACACAACTTGGAGAGTATCCCATGCTATTTGTGCTCTCTTTGGTTGTTCCACTCTAGGTAGGATGCTTTCATGCATGACTTGATGAATATAGAAAAGAATTTTCCATATTTCTTTCTTAATTCCTTCAAAGTGTCTTTCTTTTCCTGTGAGAGTGCATTATATGATGCTGCATCTATGGGATTTGTGTACCCATTCTCTACAATTTCCCACACATCTTGGGATTTGAATAGTGCCTTCATGGTTAATGACCAATACTCGTAATTATTTCCCGTGATTTGTCATGTACGTGCAGACCAGTATATAGAATACATATCTTACTCTCAATTAGAAACCTCTTTGAAAAAACACTCTATGATACCAATTTGTAGAAATTAGGAAAATAAAACAGCGAATAACACAAATAAAACAATAAATATTGCAAATAAACAATGTATTCCAAGCTCAAATAAACACTACGTGCACATATATATTCTTCTTTGTCGAGCTTCAACTCAATATAATTTGTGTGTGTAAAGACACTTACAATTGCTTCCAATATATAGATGAATTTATTCTAACAATAGAACACTCAACTCTGAAAATAGAAAATATAAAAAAATAGAACTATCATCTACAAATAACACATGATTTTGTTCATCTAAACGAAGCTATTTAATTTCTTTTCTTTTATCCTAAAAATAGGAACATCTAATTAAAACTAACATATGCATGGAAAAGTAAGTTGTTTTTTTCTTTTCCTAATAAAAACATAAGCATGTGGGAAGAAATTATCTATTTCCAACATCATTATTCCTAAATTAACACATGGAAACATACGACAAGCCAATTTCTCCCTACAAATAAGTGATCTACATAATCTGTGATCTTTGCTTGGAAACCTAATCTCCACCTCTCAATCAACACTTAAAACTCAATGACATTAAACTGGATATCTCCTCTGCGCAATAAAGACAACCAACAAAGAAATTTTTCACATGCTTAAAATTCAATGACATTAAACTCGATATTCCCAAAGATTTTGATAGATGTAATTGTAATTTTATAGGCACAACTCTTCAAGCCTTTGGATTTCATGGGTAGGTCATCAACTGGATACAAAGTTTAATGGATACTTTGGGTAATTATTTTAGAGTGACCTACTAACTCGATAGGGAGACCCCATCAGCCCTTACATATTTATTAATTTTTGCAAGCATCCTCCTGAAAGAAATCAACAACATGCAAAACCTCATGAACATATTTCAAATATTTTTAGACAACAATTTAATCGAACCAAATCCCATGTCATGTTCTTAAATATATGACCTCAACATAAAAGGGATATTTTGGATACTAGGAAGGGATATTTCCTATGAAATATGTGTGTTTCATTCATAAACAGAGTAGTTCTCATCTATGGGATGCTACAATAAGTCACATCAAATCCAAATTATCCCGTTAGAAGAATAAATGGTTATAAAAAATTCAGATTTTTTCCTTAGTTCTCACAACTATTCTTATTTACTTGCATGAACTTCTTATGATACCTCAACAAATTATTAAATAACATCTGTGTTGAATTTCTCATTAGGGACATGGGACACAATATATTGATAAATATTCATGTGGAGTTATTATTCATTTATTGCCACCCGTTAGTGGAAATCTTCAAGGTAGATAACATCCATGACTAGAGACGATTGAGGGCTATGGATGTGAATGGAAGCCACATCCTTCTTGAGTGTAGGCAATTGAGAGATCTATTTAGTTTGAAATATAAATTTTAAATGTTTATATCTTCCATTTATGGTAGCCAAAGATCAAGTGTTCTAATGTTGAAACCAAGAGCCATAGTTGACATCTGCTACTGCAGGTGGTGCGATAAACCCTCTTTGGCCTTTAAATATTTGCAAGACCCGCTAGTGGAACTTTTAGTCACATCGAGAGGTAATTTATTTGCTCAAGTAGTAGTAGGGTTCCAATTCTCAAACATGTTGTTCATCAACCTCAAAAAGCGAATCGGATTATGAAAAAATGTTTATAACTTATGGTGGCAGAGGACCCTTAAAATTAAGATCTTAGAGGCAAGGGTGATGTAGGAGAACTTGTAGCTCCACAATGCTACCAAAAGACTTCATAAGTCTAAGCTACATGTTGAGGTTGAAGAGAAACATCAGATTTGAGGGTTTCAATTCTTAAATCTTCTACTCTTCAACGACAACAAGAAACTTGGATTTATGCATAAACATCTAAACCTCACATGTGACCCCAAGCATAAAGGAATTGTATAAGAGCCTACACATTAAGAGGTTATTAGCTGAGCTCCAAAACTATTAAAAGAGAAGCCATGTAGGATCCTGGTAGTAGCAGTGGAAAGGACATGAAATAATGGACTCGAGGTTCCGATTCCTAAACTTGTTGCTCGTTATCCCATGAGACAACTTGGTTCAACAAGGACATATAACTGGAAATTGAAGGAATTGCTCTTGAAGATTGAGAATCATCTTGTGATTTCAATTAAAAAGATATGGTCTAATGAAGGCCTCAATCCAAAGTTTAAAACTAAGTTGAAGATTATGCGGAGGTCCATGATATTAAGAAGTGAAGATTTCTACCTATGGGATCAAAAACATTTAAAAAATCTGCAAATAAGAGTTTTGATTAAAATTAGTTTGTTGGAAGGAGTATTACTCCATCATAATCAATCCAACACAATCAAATTTGAACCATTGGGTTGGAAGGAGTATTTTATTCTTGTTGATGATGAAAATAATAGTCGATTTACAAAATGATGAAAAGAACACTTTGATTTATAGAGATGAATCATAGTAAATATTGATTCCTTAAAATCTTGATAATTTGATTCCAACAATGTTATCAAGATTTTTGTTGTGACCTTAGTATATGAATATCATGACATGGATGTTGAGACACCAGAATGATTTCTATTTGTTGGACCTTTGGGAGTTTGAAACTGATTAAGTGATCTAAAATGAATAAATTGACATTTGTAAAATATGATTTATCAACCTCACATTCAAACCAAACCAACAAATACTAAAATCAATAAGTTTAAGATAAAAACCAGCAAGACAAGACAAGGCATGGATAAGACTTTCTCGATGGAGAGAAGAAAATACACTGGAAAAGAGGCCATGGGGAATGTATGCACCATGAGGAACCCTTGGCATTTTCATATTAATGGAACAACACTTGATAATTTTCTCATGTGCTGAACTTGTCACCCAACAATTTCACGACCTTTCTTTTCATTTGCTTTTCCATCTTCAAAATTACTCTAATTTCCAACTATCTTTTGCTATAGATTTTTCCATTTATCATCAAGGTCAACCCCAACACATGGCTTTCATTTTACATATGCCTCATATTGATGCAATGATTCATCAACATGGTAATTTTGTTATGGATACAAAGCCACGATAATGGTCTCATCATTAAGTATGAGCTTCCACATATATTGATAAATCTTCATGGGGAGTTATTATTCTTTACCCGCCAGTCATTACTTTTGATGATGAAAATCTTCAAGGTAGATAGCATTCATGATCAAATCCGATTGAGGGATATGAACTTGAATGGAAGCCACATCCTTGTTGAGTGTGTTTCATAGAGATCTACATGTGATGAAATATAAATTTCAAGTGTTTAAATATTCCATTTATAGTAGTCAAATAGGATTAGACTCCACTTCAAGTGTTCTAATGCTACAAAACAAAAGCCAAAGTTGAAGTCCATTACTCGTCATGGAGATCTATTCCTAGACCAAATTGTATCGGGTGGCACGATAAACCCTCTTTGGACCTCAAAGATTTACAAGACTTGCCAGAGAAATTTTAGTCTTATAACTATTTGAATTTCCCTATTTTAGTAAGCCAATATAGTTGATTCATTTTTAATCTCATGCATACATGAATGGTATTTTTACTTCTAAGGAAAGTACATGAAGATAACTATCATACTTATCGGTGAGGTGACTAAGCTACTTAATAACGAGGATGAATTTAAGTTGGAACTAGGCAATGATGATGTGGTAGAGAAACTAGAGATATGATAAAATATAAGAAAGGAGGGCACACCTTTTTGATTGCCAATATTTGAGGACCAAGGAACACTTGAATCAGGGCACACATGTTAACTTCTAAGTTGGTGACACAAAAAGATGGGTCAAGATTTATAAGAATTTGTTAAATATTGCTTTTAAAATATCAAAAGGGACTTGCTTTAACCTCTCCCTCGCATACTACATAAGTCATCGAGAAAGATCTTTGAGAATACACATATAAATGGAGGTAAATTTATTCGGGGCATGATCCTCCTTCTTTTGGTCTTCAATTATAAATGTGTATCAAAGGGGAGCGGGAAACAAAAATTGGTTATCCCATAAAAATCATTGGCTAAGTGATATAAGGAGTTCTTAGCCCCTATGACTTTGAACAATGCACACAAGGCTAGGATTAATAACTGGATAAGGAATTTTAGAGACGCCTTTGAATAAAAATGTCTTTTACTTGTAGAAATTTTGAAAAGCACTATAAGGAAAGTATAATTAAGGAATTGATGCAACACTATTCTTTAGCGAGATTATAAATAAAGAGTGATTAACTATCACCTTGAGCCAAGTTTCCCTTTGCCTACACCAATAATTATTTTTTGTGATCTATGAATTGAATTAGGGATGAAAAGAATTTAAAAATTGATGTGTTATGAATTCATACAAACCCACATAACCTTTGCAAAAAATACAAATATGTAGGAATGAGTGCATAAGTAGAGACATCGAAAACAAATGTCTATGCAATCAACCCTATAAAAACTATAGTAGCAGACAACTGATGCAAAGATCATACAATAAATATAACCAATAACAACTATTAGTAAAATCACTTATCAAAAATCACCAAAACTAACACTTTTACCTTGCTTTAAGTAGCTTTGATTTTGCCTACAACCACCAATTTGCACAAAATAACAGAAACAAGAGCTAAAACCTCTTCATACCTATTAGATAACATCAATTCAACATGTGAGGCCACTTCACAAAGTTACACAAATCCATTTAGCATCATTTCCTTTGTAAACCTCTTTAAGTCCTTATAGCCCTCCTAAATGCCTTTTTTGACAAAAACACAAAATACAAGGAATATTTCCTCAATGGTAAATTTTTTAGGAACCCATTTTGTCTTTTAGGTGTCTACAAAGTTTTATCAACCAATTTTGATCCCATAAAAACTTATTCTCATCCCACCATTTTTTGACTAGTCCTTCCAATTAGCCCTATTTTCATACAAACCGTTGTGTGTCCGGAAGAATCCACCAACATTCAAGTAAATATAAATGGTGTTATGGATACCCATTTTTCTCCTATTTCTTCATGCAAAAGTTTAAGTCTTAACTCTTGGTAGGATTCACCCAACAATCATTTCTTCCTTTTAGGCTTGACAATTAGGTCTTTCTAGGGGTTTAAAGCAAATTTCTAGGTTGTGTTAGTTTCCACGTGTTCTAACTTAACCAAAACCTTGAATCACCCAAAAATAACTTGTACAAATCCTTGTCAAGGTTTCATTACTCCTTTGTCTATTCCAACTTTGGGCTTATTGGCTTCTTATTCTCCTTCAAGCACTAAATGCTCTCCAACTCTATTTTCCTCCTTCTTTGAGTTTTGATTTGGTTTATTACTTTATTTCTCCTCACTCACCATCACCTCATTGTCTTACAATCATCATATTGACTCCCTATCACTCATTTAATGCACTTCTTGTTCTTTAGTTCTCTAAAGCATCTCAAACCCTCAATGGAAAGGTACATGACAATCATTGGTATTTTAGGTTTAATGGATTTCATCATTCTTTACTAACTTTCAAAGCTTCAATCACAATTTATAATGTCTCCAAAAATTTCTCTAACACTTCATTAATGGTTTGTGCCTCAGATTGAATGTCACACTTTTACTTACAATCTTGTCGTAGGAATATAGGGTGTGTTTAAGTTTCTCCTTTCAATTATTTAGGTTCTAAGTTATACTAGTTTTCTCGTATCTCCTCTGATTTAATCAGACCTTATCCTCACTTCCTTACCCCCTTTTCACCTTTATTCTTACAAATTTTGCTAACAAACCCTTATGATACTTCAAACCCCAAATTGTCAAGGTCTTATCTAGATGATTGTACCTTCACTTTTATTCTTCTATCTACTTAGTATACATAATTTTACTATGTTTGTTATGATCCTATAAAACTTATTAACACCCATTTAAACCTCTTAGAATCTCTGAATGACTCATCAAATCTTTAATTGTTCGAAAAAATGCTTCATCTTAGTTTTTAAGCTTGAAACACACTACCATGATAGAGTTAGAAAAATTTAACTCCAAATCTTCCTTCGATGGTTCTAAACTGCTTGGATAGTTGAAATGTAATTTATTATACTTGTTTATCAATTGAAACACCCTAAATTATTATCTCCTTGGCATACAATCGTTATTCTTGATGTCCTGGAAACATGGTATTGTTATCATGAGAGGGAAGTTTCTTGTTTAATCCACTTAGTTATCATTCTTCAATAGGTTCTTAATACCCTAGTCCTCCTTATGACTTGAATCACCTTAATCTTTGTTCTATCGCTATGACATAGCTTATAATCATTCAACCAACTTTCATTGATAGCCAATAACAATATTACGAGGAGGTCCTTTCAATATTGTTTGTCTCGAAAATCATCGGTTGGCGAGATCTATGGATAGACGAGCCAACAGTGTGCAGGGCATAGCCCCTCTTTGAGACAGCAAAGCGAAACTGGTTTATTGTTATTCTACCAGCAGGAATCTGCACAAGTCCTACAATATTCTACCTTCAGGGGTTTGGGATCTCGTCCCAGTAGGGGTGTTTCCAACTGTGAACAGAAGGAATGAAGGGAGGAGAGGAGATAGGATAGATCTAAAGGGAGAAAAGAAATGAATTCCAAAGCAAAAAGGTCAGAGGGTTTATGTTTTGGGTTGGTAGTAAACGGAGCTGAACCTACTTGCATAAATGAACAAAGTAATCTTGGTGAGTAGATGACAATTAGTAGAGATAGATCTAACAGAATAAACACACAGATCTGACATAAGAAAGATCTGATGCACATAACACATGTATTCAGCACAAAGTCTTAATATTTGTATTAATGTTTTCTTCTGTTACAAAAAGTACAAAGCCTTTTCTTCTCACTTCTATTTTTCATCTAAAAAATGTCCACCACCTAAATACAACAAATATCCAAGTATATATAGAAGGAGAAGGAGAGAGAAGGAAAAAAGAAACCAACAACTAATTACAAAATATTTACAAAATATCTAAAAGTCAACTATTGACTTTGGGCAATTTGGTGGATGACAACATCTCATGGTGCAACATGGATGATGTCATCATTTGTGCCAACAAACTTTTAAATACTTTACAAAAAGAGAAAATCCTAGGAGGAAGGAGCCTATTCGTCATCATCCCACGGCTGGAAGGGAGTATCCTGCTTCTGCTCAGGAGAGGAAATATGAAATTGAGCACGATACTCCAAGAATTTGCTAATCATCGGTTGAAGTTGATCTGAGCAGGACCCTTGGTGTGATTTCCGATGACTTCACAAGTCTCCCGTTCATCTCTGAGTCTTTTTGGGAGCTTGAAGTATTCATTACCTACCTCCATCAGGTATCCCACAAAATCATGGCAGGCCAGAACGTTGTTGATAGATTCTACATCAAAAGTCACTTCTGACCCTAACCTTTGCGACGTGATCTCCTTAAAGATCCGAATAGTGTCATCTGCCTTCCTCAAGGCATATGATGGGATGAGCAAGCCTAGTAGACATCCTTAGGACAATCTGCTCCATTTGATGTTTTGCATCCAAGGCTTCCTCCTTGATTTTATCAATTTTCTCCAAGACAAATTCCATCGATGACCCGATATAGTCCAAAGCAAAGAAGGACTTTATTGGGTGCTCTGGGGTGATCGAAGACGCCGAATTTCACTAAGTCATTGACTGGGCATTCAAGCATCTTCTGGAATGTCTCATGTTGTAACCTAGCATGGTCCAACTCTTGGGAGATAGGTCCCGCAATCGCCTGGAGGTCCTGGTTAGCTTTGACTAATATTCGATATAGCTATGTGAACTTTACGATTATTTCCTCACTATCTTTGAGGATCTGGTCTCTCCAGCGTATATTGTCATGCCTTGTTCACCAATCTTGGCGTAATCATTTATCTTTTCCTGACTAAGGGCCTTAGGAATTTCAGTGGCAGTTGTAGGAGGTGCACTGTCCATTTTCTACAAGGCTTGGAGAAGGTGTCTATTCTGCTCTTTCAGTATCCTCTTCTCTTCCTTTGCTTCCTGAAGATTTTTGCAAAGGGCATCCACTGTAGATAGGGCCTCTCCCTGTAGGCTTTTAGAGGATGTTCCCATCGTGACCTATGTCATTGTATAATCTATAGGAGACAGATCCTTTTTGTCCTTTGTGGGATCGGGGTATGTGATCTCCATTACCCTTTCACCTGAAGCACTATGAGAGAAGCGGGTTATCGGCTTTTGCTTCTTAGCTCCTTTTGTTGGAATGATAGAGAAGTCCATAGGTGCAATGGGGACTTTCCTCTTATGTTGGCTCAGGTGCTTGGAGATCCATTATGGACTTAAGGGAGTGGGACCAGAGGGAGAAGAGGGAACAGAGGCAGAAGAAGGGGCAGCTACAGTGAACAAGGGGAAATGGGTTGAGACACTTGGTGGCAGAATTGATAAAGAATCCAAAACTCCAACGATCATAGGGGTAGGAGTCACTTTAGGAGAGGAAACCGTGGGGGTGGAAGGGATATGAGAGATGAGGGAAGAAATGTTGGGGGACAGCTCCGCGAGGGAAGAGAAGATGGAGGAAGAGGAAGGGGGAACAGTAGAAGACAAGGGAGAAGACACAACCAGAGGAGTGGTTACTTGAGTGACATGAGGAGGGGAAGGAGGAGTGGGAGATGGGACGGTGGGAACTTCAGTAGTTATAGTAGTGGCAACATCCTGAGTGGATGTGCCCATTGGAACACTTACCGCCGCTTCTTTTTCTGGAGATACCAGGGTTACTACCTGCTCCTGGGCGGTGGAAGGAGGACTCTTGGGAGCTTGCTCTGAGTAGCACTTGATTCCCCTTCTTTGTCTTTCCCTTTGCCCTTTGGCAAGTGCTTTGGCCTGGCAGGTGCATTACCTAAGGGAGATGTGGTGAAGTCTACCCCAAGGTAGATGAGACCGTTATACCTGCACCAATGTTCTATGCGCTGCAAAGTGCCCTTAACCCTTTCCTCAATAGTTTGAGGTGCCCTTGTTCTATCTATCTCAGGCAAATGGCCAATTGTCCCCATCTCGTATCTAGATAGACCTGATCAACTTCTTGATCAGTCATTTGGAAACCTTTCGGGACAATGGCCACGCCATATTGGATAATTTCTGCCAAGGCCGTGGGGAGTGATCCTTTCTCCTGAGCTCGACCTCGTGATATAGATTGATATAGATATCCTCGATCTGTGGGACGTGGATTGGATTGAGATTTACCTTTGGGAGGTAATTGCGAGGATCAAAGGTCGGCCTTGTTGGGAAATTATGTTTCAAGTTAAGCAATTCCAGTTCTGCAAACATTTCCGGGCTTTGGTGTGAGAAGTGCAGGTGTACTTGCCCACCGTGAGGGGGAATGGAGTTCCACCCTTCTTTCTTTTCGGGACTTCTTGTGATATGTGATGAGCTGTCTGGATAGCTCCAATAGGATCAGCTTAGGGCCCGCATATCTCGGTAACTTGGTGGGCTCCCCTAAAAGTTGCGTCTCGAGATAAGTGAAAGTGGGGAATTGCGTAAATAACGCTCCCCACTTCTCTGTGGCAGTCACTATGCTCTTGGTCATCCGACCGTGAGTCATATTGGGCCTCAATAGGTAGATGATGCCATAGAAGAAGGCATCGTTAATCTTCTGAACTGCACGATGTTGTTTTCTAGTCTCAACTCTGGATAATATTCATATATTTTCACTTGGGGCCACACCCCGCATCGGCTTAGTGCTGGGTAATCTCTTTCGGAAGCAGAACGTATACCACGTAGGAGTTCATGTAGAACCTCCCGTTGTTGAGAGTTGTTGGAGTTGCTCAGAGATGGTGTTGTTGATGATTTCTACCCATTCAAAATGCTGATCAAGAACGTTTTTGCTCATAGTTTCCAGATACCTGAGCATCCATTTGTGGAAGTAATGGGCGTCAGGAAGCCCAAACACCCTGCTCAGGAAGGTGATGGTGTCACTCAACTCTTCTGAGAAGTCACTGCGATGAATAACCTCATGGCCACCTAGTTATTACCTTCTTATTTTTCAGATATACTTCATTCATTAACTACATGCATTTGTCCTCATTTTCATCCCATGCCTTTATGCAGTCTTCTTGGCTTATTGCCACAAAGTGCGGTGATGGGGATACCCAACATAATTTCAAAGTGTCGGGCAGTGAGGTTGATTATAACCTCACCCTTTTCATTCTCGACACACCTTGTGTCCTTATTGTAGTAGCGGGCCACCACCATCATGAATTCATTGTTCACTGCGCTCACGGGAATCCCCCAGTGAAGTGTAGGCCACTGCCAACCAATTTTTCCATCCACAGACTGCCTGTGACCTTTCTAGTTCTAGCCCAAAAGTCCTCCATGTCAATGTGACCAAGTTCTGAATCCCTGATGTCTAAGTCACATTCGGCAAGGGATTCGGGCATCCTGACCCTTTGATACTTATACTTCATTTCTTCCTCTGTGAGTTTGGCCTTACCCTTTGACTTGGTTGGCTTTTTACTTGATGAAGACATATGCGAATTTGGGTTCAGTTGCTGATCTGCAAGAAGAAGGAGGGAAGTCCATTGTAAAAGAGCCATGTTAGCTGTTAGATTGTCCATCAAAGTTTATAGAATGAAGAGTTAGCAATTTAGAAGCTTCTAGGCACGGGCGAAGCTATCTTTGCAAGTGCTGCAGGCCGAGAAAAAGCAAGGCGCACTATTGGAGAGTGTTGCATGAAAGAAAACAACACAAAAAGGCACAAGGCACAGAATACTACACACAACATTCACTGTTGGTGTTAAAGGATGTGCGCCTGCGCCATATGAAGGGTTTTAAACGGGCGCAGAGATAATTTTGGTGTTGCAAGGTAGCAGGATGCGCCAATGGCACAGATATGGTGCATGTTGTAAATAGTTATGGTGTGCCAAAGGGGTATAGGTTTAAATGATGCATCATTGAGTTAAGGTGCACCTTGTTTTTAGCTTTGGCGCAGCAGGGAGAGTCTATATGACATAAATGCTGGTGTAGTCGGAGTTGCGCCTATGCCTTATTAGGGTTTTGAGGATTTTTATAGGGCGTAGGAAGGATGCATGCTTGTAGGCAGGGATAGTGCACCCAATGGCACGATTGTGTTTTGTGCAATAGTGATAGCGTTTGCGCCAAAGGAAAACCATGGGTCAGGATTGCGATAACTTTAGATTTTCTCCTTTTTGGACAGGTTTGTGGCCTTTGGCCTCTTTCAACATAGATTTTGACACTGAGGGGAAAAGCGCAAAGAGGATTTAGGGACTCATTTTGAGACAAGGCCCTCCAGGCCAATGCAGATTTGGAAGGAGGGTAAAACCATTTTTGGGGGAGAGTTGATTTTGTAGGACGGGCGGGGTTGTATCACTCTTTAGATTCATTTCTTTGTTTTTAACAACAACCACCTCTTAAAAATAGCCAAACCAAAACAAAAACCACAAGAAAAGCAAGGACCACTTACCCGGAATATATAGAATGGAAGAAACGATGTGGGGTCCACGAATGCGACATAAAGTGACACGGGGATGACAGTAGCACTGACAGGTGTAGAGAAAGTAACTTTTTCACATTTTTTCAATCGTGAAAATGACAGTTAGATGCGCCTATATATATAGCAAAAGGTGCAATAAATGCACCACCAAATTTTTCAAAGGGCGCACCAAAACAGATGCCAACATGAAATTATTTGTGCCATTGGCGCAGGATTGGGATTATCGACATTGCTTTTTTTTACCTTGGCACACCGTTCAAGGGCGCAGCAATTTTAATGTCGACAAGGTGGTGCATGCGCCTTGGCATAGGCGAGAAGGGCGCAACATGGGAAGGTGCAACATTTGTAATGTCGACACTCCAAAGGATGTGCCAAAGGAATAGAAGGGGGGAAAATTCATTTGATGTTGCATGAATAAAATTTGCACCCACCAAAAAGGACCAAAATGACTAAGTTTGAAAAACTAGATTTTCTGGAAAGGGATTTTATGCCAATCCGAATGCTAAGGGACCTAGGCGGGAACCAAAACAAAATTTTGGTATGGTTACCTGCAAAATTGCCCTCATCAATTTTACAGGATAACAAATATACAAATAAGTGCATCAGATACATTACCCTTTTATTACCATTACTTAAATATAAAATACATTTCCTGAAGCCCTCATTACACAAATGAATGGACATATAACAATCCAAATTTTTTTAAGGACATTCAAATTCTTACCTCTCATATACTAAATCACTATTTTGTGTTCTTACTAACTATCTTCTTGATGAACTCAACACCCACATTACTTTTGAATGTCCTCTAGGGTCTATACTAACCCTCTACACATATAATCAAACTTTATATGACATTTTAACATAATAATAAATCACAACAACTTTCATTCAATGCACACAATACAAAAAAACCATTATACGTAAATTTTCCACTCTAAGAAGATCTTATTTGATCAAATCATGAGAGTTACACAACTTGATCCATAGGGATCCATAAAAAAACACCACTTCATCAGTTCCATCAGCACCAAGAAGGAGAAATAAGAAAAATGAGTAAAATGAGGTAAATGGAGGAATGGAAGGAACCGCCACTCTATGCGAGCGGCGGCGGTTGAACCGCCACCCTTTCGGGGTGGCGGTCTGGCTCACCACCCAAACAAGGCGGCGATCCTTGGACCGTCGGTCCGCTTTCGGGGTGGTGGTCCTGTCACTTTAGAATAGAAAAGAAGAATGGAACATGAATGGATGTGAACTTGAAGCACCAAGTGTGTCTCTTCCCTTCCATGCCCTTTCACATCCTCCAGTACATGGGAGGACATGAGAAGGCCTATAAATGCATGAAAGGAGCAAGAGAATGATCATTTAAAGATTTAGAGAGATCAAGAAGTAGAGTTTAATGAGAGCAGTGAGCATGATCTTCAGTGCTGGAATGAGATTTTAGGAGCAAGTTGTAGAAATAGAGCAAACAAGTAATTGGAGAGAAGGTTTACATTGTTGCTTCTTTTCATACTTATTGTAATCTGTAATTTTCTATATTATACCAATAAAAGTGGGAAGAAAGAGTAGTTGCCCTTCCCGACTGGTTTTCCTCCATTGGAGGTTTCCAAGATAAAATTGTTGGTGTTGAAGTTTTGAATTCTTTCCTTCTCTAGGAATTTCCTTTCTATAACACTAGATAATCATTTACGAAGCTCCAATTTTTCAAGAAAATTTGTCATTTTCCAAAGGTGAAAGTAGATAAAAACATAATTGTGTGATTTGTAGAGTTCCAAAGTAGAAGTTTACGGTTCATTTTGGTATCAGAGATGATTATATATCCAGGACTATGGTATTATAATCTTTCTTGTGATTTTGTATGACAGTGACAAGGTCCAAAGGTGAAGAAGTTTTACCTTGCGAGCTAGATATTTCTACGAAGAAGTGGAAATAGAGAGTTTGATCTCAAATGGAGGAAGAGAACTTGGTCCGTAGAGTCAAGATGCTAGAGACCATGATGGATAGATTGCATAGGAAACAAGAAGAGCTTTCCAATCTGCAAAAGACGGCTTTAGTTAAGCAAGATTCCATGGACTCGATGGTTCGAGCACTAGCCAAAAAATTTGGCATCAAAAAGATCCATGAAGAGGAAGAATGGGAAGAGCATGAAGAGATGCCAATTGTAAGCGAGAAGGTAAAATCTACACATAAACCTTTTAAAGTTGAAATGAAAGTGGAAATGAATAATTTTGAAGGACAAGTAGATGTAGAATTACTGAATAAATGGCTAAACAAATGGAATCCTATTGTAGTGTGCATAATGTCACAGAGGCACAAAGGATCACCTTTACACATCTCAAAATGGAAGGTCATGCTCTGGTTTGTTGGGAAACCCATCTAGCCACTTGTGAGAGGAAGAAACGTCCTATTGTTAGTACTTAGAAAGGTTTTAAAGAATTGATTAGAGCTAACTTCTATCCTATTGGCCATAAAATTGACATGATGATTAAGTGGCAATACTTTACACAGGGTAGAGGTCAAAGCGTGTAAGACTAGACTACAGAATTTCGGAGACAAACCATGTTACTTAATATGGACTTGGAGGATGAGAACATTCTGACCAAGTATTTGGGAGGACTTCACACTCACCTTCGGAGGAAGGTAATCTCCACGAAGCCCAAGGATCTTAATGAAGCTTGTGTACAAGCATACTACATTGATGACAAGAAGAAGAAAGGAGAAATAGAGCCAAAGGGAGACCAATCAACAGAATAGCAGGACAAAGAACAAGGGAAGACAAGTAGTAGAGGTAAATAGAAAGGTAAAAATGTTGCTACTGCTTTGTATACTTGTAAAGATCCTAAGAATTTCTATAAGAATTATGATGTAAATGGACATACTGACGCCACATGTTGGAAGTTGCATCTGAAATTGCACCCAAAGCATCGAACCAAGGATTCCAAGAAATCCATGGCCACTGTGAAGACAGAAAGAGAGGTGGAGATTGAGGATGATTCGGATGTAGATGAGAGGTTGGGATGCATGGCCACTAACATGTACGGGGTAGTAGAAGAAGAAGAGATGAGTAAGATATTTCAAATCAAAATCCAAATCAAGAAGACTAAGGTAAATGCTTTAGTAGATTCTGGTTCTCAGTCAAATTTGATTTCTAGAAACTTATGCTCATCCACATCCATACCCACTGGGATGGGTGAAGAAGGGTGTAGAAATACAAGTTACAAGGAAGTGTAAGTTTCAGTTTGGGATAAATACCCAATACATAGATGTATTAGAGGTTGATATTATTCCACTTGATGCATTTGACGTTGTCTTCGGAAGTCCTTACTTGTATGTCGGGATGTTGTGTTCACAAGGAGGGAGAACCGATTCAGATGGGTCAAGGATGGAGTTAGTTTTAACATCCGGGCACACCAGAGCAAATCAAATAAGGTTATGGTAAGTGCCAACCAAGCACCAAGACTTATTCAGAAAATCATCAATTTTGTTTTCTTTCATTGAAGAAAAGCAAAATGGATGTGAGAGCATGGATATTTCTGACCAAAGGATGGAGAATTTGGATAACACTTGTCAGTTTTTATAGAAGAAGCCACCACAGAACTGCTCATTCAAGGAGCAAAACAAACTTCCGCTATATAGTCATCGTATCTACCTACGGATTCACTAGACCTGACCGTGGGGCAATAAGAAGAAGAGGAGATACAAGGAATGGTGGTGACTATAGCAGCAACGTACTTGGAGAGGATTCGGCCAATCCATCTCAAGAGATAAAGACAAGAAAGGACTAAACCACTATAGTATGGGACCTTTGCCATACTTGAGTAGGTTGGACAAGAAACCTTCAGGCCATACTTCATGCAAATGCACACGATAGCAAGTTACAAGATCTCGCATCTAATAACGCCATCTATGCATGACAAAGAAGGAAAGATATAAAAGTTACCTTCCAAAGAGCATTGTACTCAAGGCAACTCAAGAGAGGATGTAGCACTAGAGCAACAAAACAGAGATCCACAGGAGTCTTGGTAGGTTGGACGTGAGAAGACACCAATACAGACCCACTGGTACTCGAATGAGCACGAGAGGGAGTTGATTCCTCTACCACTCCCCCACTAAGCTTTTGTGGGACCAAAATCCTCTTAAGTAGGGGAGGTATGATCCATAGGGATCCAAAAACACACACCACTTCATCAGTTTTATCAACACCAAGAAGGAGAAATAAGAAAGATGAGTAAAATGAGGTAAACAGAGGTTGTGGAAGGAACTGCCGCTCTATGTAGAGTGACGGTTTCAATTTCCGCCTGCAAGGGAGGAGTTCTGAAACCACCGCCCAGACAGGCAGCAATTCGAGACCACCGGTCTGCTCAAGGCGGTGGTCTTGTCACTTTAGAATAGAAAAGAAGAATGGAATGCAAATGGACGTGAACTTGAAGCGCCTGCTTGTGTCTCTTCCTTCCATGCCCTTTCATATCCTCCAGTGCATGGGAGGACATGGGAAGGCCTATAAATGCATGAAAGGAGCAAGAGAATGATCATTTGAAGATCCAGAGAGATCGAGAAGTAGATTTTAATGAGAGTGAGCAAGATCTTCAGTGTTGGAATGGAATTGTAGGAGCAAGGTGTAGAAACAGAGCAAGCAAGTAATTGGAGAGAAGGTTTACATTGTTGCTTCTTTTCATACTTATTGTAATATGTAATTGTCTATATTAGACCAATAAAAGTGGGAAGAAAGAGCAGTTGCCCTTCTTGATTGGTTTTCCTCCATTGGAGGTTTCCAGGATAAAATTGTTGGTGTTGAAGTTTTGAATTCTTTCCTTCTCTGCAATTTCCTTTCTATAGCACTAGATAATCAGTCACGAAGCTCTAATTTTTCAAGAAAATATGTCATTTTCTAAAGTTAAAAGTAGAACAATATAATTGTGTGATTCATAGAGTTCCAAAGTAGAAGTTTACGGATCACAATTTCATGAGCCCTAAGGCTCGATACAAAGTTCCACCTCACGAAAATAGATTCCCTTAACTCTCTCCTTATCCAATATTCAAATACATGATGAATCCCTATACAAAAATGAGAATAAAAATGAGACACTCATTAGGGCTTCTCCATCACTAACCCAACTAGACAAGGCTAATTCAAGATAAGTTAAAGCCTAGGTAAAGTGAGAGAGTCATGAAAAAGATGGAGTAGATGTCTCACAACCTTTATTACATCATTTATGAATTTTAACAAACACCTAGGACTGAAACACCCTGCAACTTAATTTCAAATATTCAAATTATACATTTGGAGGGAAAACTCTTTACTTTTCCAATAGAGTCCAAATGGACTAGAAGATGTTATAACCATATTAAGTAGACCCTACATACCCATATCAACTAAGGAAAACAAAAAATCGAACCATTTACAAGATGCTCATGCATTAATAACCATGTAGTAAAGTTGTTCTACTACTTGGAGCCCAAGAATAAGAAGACAAGTTAGGAATATAAGGTTGAGGAGGCTTTTGAATAAATAAATGTGCCACCAAAGAATACAATTAAAATGCCAAAAATGACCAAGGGGGTGAAAATAAAAAAAAGTTTGGAGTGCCTCAAACCATCCATGAACATCCCAAAGAGGAATAAGAGGAGGACGATTCAACGAATGTGCTATTAGAAAAAGAAATTTCAAGGTTGAGCACTACATGACTTTTCATGCCCTTCACACCTTCCATTAGGACAGTAATAAGTGTCCCATATACAAGTAGTGTAGGGCCAAATATAGGGTTGGAAGAAAACATTGTGCCCACACTTATGGAAAATGACATTGAATTTAGTCAAAAATATGCACATACCTCTAATGAAGGAGAAATAATTGAAACTTGTGTGTCAACAATTACTACTCCTATAAGGGAACCTTCCATAACATAAGTCCCATGAGCATGGAATTCGATCTGGAAATTGGTAAAGATCCTAAGGACTCTAATGTTGAAATATCTACACCTCCAAAGATGCCTCCATAAATAATCTATGTAGAAAATGAAGTTCATAAATAAAATATATAGAGGAAGAGGAGAGAATATATGAAGAAGAATAAACATGTAAGGAAGAAAGTGGTGAAAACATAGAATAAACACATAATAATGAGGAATAAAATAACCACAAGATACATGCACCGGTGATGAAGAAGAGGAGGATGAATAGTGCCATAAAGAAAAAGGCAAGGGCATATAATACGAAGAATAAGAAGAGATGGAGTATGATGATAGATTAAATTCAAAGAATCTTCACTTAGGATTATAGAAGGGTAAACTATATAACCAATTATTTTATTAGAATTTCCTAAAGGATACGGTTGTGACTATAAAGTTAAAATAGTTGTTATCTTTCATTCTAGATGCACTTGCACGGAAGATCCCATGTTTGAAATCACCTATGCTAGCCTACCTAAAGTTTTGGAAGGATTTGCAACACAAGAACATGTGGCCCTTGTAGATACATTCCAAATGTCCTAAACATAGGTAGGGGAAGTGCTGCTCAAAACTTTTAGGGAAGTTATTCAAAAAAACCTCACAAATAATGTGGATAGCCACTTTCGGTGAAGAAATGTGGATGAGATGACCAAGAATCTCTAGGAAATAAATTAAAAAGTTAGGCAACTTGGTTAGAGAGCATAAATATTCATTAGGAAAACATATGCACGATGATTAAAAAGTGACACATTTAAGCAAAAGGATCCTCAACAATGAACCCAAAATTCTAAAGGAGTTTAATTAGAACAAGGGGCTCGGTGTAGTAGAATTGGAGTAATTGGTTATTCTACCACTTAAACAAATGGAAGTAGATATAATAGATGGAAATACGTACGTACAATAAATTAAGGGCGAAAATAATTAAGAAAGAATTCTTTGCATCGAAAATTTGAAAACTCATGCAAACTTGGCTGCAAAAATTGGAGAGAAGGTCGCATGTGGAAAATTTAGTCATGGTGTTTTTCAAAAAATCCAAGATTTTTATGCATGCACTCTCCCCAAGGTCCAAAAAAAAGTTCCTTAGCTTGATACAAATTGATAACAACGACGGTGCCAAGATTTTCCGCCACAAATTTCTTCAAGACATAATTTTTTTAGAAGAATAGATCAACATATAAAAAGAGAAAATCAATAAATGATTGACAAGGGTGAGAAATTTTACTTCTAAGGAATAAGGTGAGCTTGAAAATGCAAGCGATGAGAAGTTGCATGATTTGCAAGAAGAGGCACTTGAATCTCAAAAGAGAACAATATCCCTAAAGGATCTTGCCACATGTGATTTGACTAGTTGCCCCCTTCCTATAAAATGCCTTAAACCAATGAAAGACACATGAATATTATTAAGATAGGAGGTCTCAAAATTATTTGAAAAAGTAGATAAATTGTTATTATAGGGAAAACAATGAGTTTAGTGTGAAGTGATGTTGAGCCCTAAATTGTTATACATTTATTGGATAAGTCTTATATTAGGAAATTATTTTGTATTCTTTCATATTCTTTGAAGCACACATATTTAGGGGAAAGAGTACAATAGTAGCACACATATTTTGTGGTAGAAGGAAAATCCAAATGCAAATATAGAAGATGAAGGAAAAAATAGATGCATGAAGATATAAAGGAAAGGAAAACACATGTGTATGTTTGAACCGATAGGGAAAATGCATGGGCAATAAAGATTGACGCACTAGAAATAGTTTAGCTAACTGTAGAAAAGTAACTATAGTTCTCATTACATGCATGTCAACATAAAGAAGGTGACACACAAAAACCAGTTGAGAGAGTGAAAAAAGTTTCCAATAATATCCCAAGGGGCATGAATAATAGAGGAGTGGATATTTAGAGTAGAAAAACTTTTGAAAGACCTTCATGCATGAAATGAAATCAGGATATGATGAAGTGTAGAATAAATTCTGCCCCTAAGTAATAGTTAGTTATTATTAATAGAACACAAGGGTTAATTATAACTCTTCTTTGACTAGTGAAGGGGAAGTCCCCACTAGTATATATACTCCTTGAGGGGTCATTGAGAGAGAGAGAGAGAGAGAGAGAGAGAGAGAGAGAGAGAGAGAGAGAGAGAGAGAGAGAGAGAGAGCTTATATGTAATCTAGATTGGAGCTATGAATATGGAGTGAAGGATTATGGATTCATTGTGTTTCTCTTATACGCATGAGTATGTGCTTATGGTTTATGTTATGTTATTGTTATTATGCTTTAAATGTTTCTACTTATATTATTTTATATGTTTAAATAATTTATATCAATGCCAAACATGATGGGTATCAGAATTCTCTCATGCCTCAGTTGAGCATGCTAAGGTTTCTACCTTAGTGTGATAGGCACATGTAAGAGTTGACATTCTTATTTTGTGCACGTTAGGATGGTAAGGCTATATGGGTGTTAGTATGATTTAGTAGGTGAAACTAGATATGAAACACATGATTTAGTATGATTCATTTAGTAGTATGATTAAGCTTCATATTTATTCACCACCTCAGACATCTGGATCTGTTGGATCTGTAGTTGTGACTTATTCCTTTGATTTGAAGTTTAATGCCTCCTTTTGTACTGAAATTTCCTTCAAAATGGTTTTCAGTGACAATGATGTTTACTGTTCAATCTTGGTGCCAAAACATACCAAATATACTTATATGATGTTTACTGTTTACTGTTCCTTTCAAACGAGGTTTCACGAACTCTAGGCAAGATTACGGAATTTATTTCAGTATTATGCAACCATATTCTTCATGAGTTTTAGCTTCAACTCTCTCCAAACCTTCTAGGCATTAACATACAAGTTCTAGTGTTCTTGTTCCTTCATACACAGTTTTAAGTCAAAACAGAGTTTGTAGAATGAATACCATCATGGAATTTTTCAATGACAGGTTCTATTTTCCTTATACATCCTTGTACTCCTCCACCTATCTCAGTAGTCTACAAAGGAAAGATTCAATACCTTCACCAAATATCAACATTCTAGACCTTCCACCTGTGCTTGTACAGTTAAGGACTGACATTTTGTCTTTCAATCTTCTGACAACAAGAACAATCAATGAATATTCATTTCCCCAGCATTTCCAAGGTGGATAAGAAACATTGAATAAATTATGAACATTGTTTAGCTTGTGCAAACCCTCATCAATTACCACCACTGTACATAACAGAGAAGATTGAGTTCAATACCCTAGTGTCTCAAAACTTCTTTTCAAGACACTCTACAACTCGAGGAAACCTCCTAACACCTCTCTAATTCCTTTGACACCAAGAAGAATCAAGATTTAGTGCTTTGGATTGTCAAAATATCCCTTTTATACTTAGATCAAACCCTAGGTTTGTAGCTTACCTGGGAGCTTCTCATTGATTACTAAATTTAATTTCTTCTTTCTCCAACTCTATCAAGAATCATAGAAGTCACCAAGACCTTCATGCATGATTGTCAACATTCTATTTGTTATAATTCATTCGTGGAGCTTTGAATCATACCGTCAAACCTGCATACTGCTAGATTCTTAGCAAATCCTTGAATCACTGCGGAAATCCTCTAATTTACTAACTTTACCATCCTGAAAACACACTTACACATTCAAATATACCAAATATACTGTTCCATACCAAATATACTTATATGATTGTATGCAGTTTTGAGAGCCAATTTTTTTGTAATCTTTAACAAGTTCTCTCAACATATTTGATTTTGTTAAAACATTTTTCTTTGTGAACTGTCTAGCTAAGATTTGATGATAAGTCTCCATTTGTTTGGTTTCAAGACTTAGGTTTATATCATGGATTCCAATACCTTTTTTCGAAGTAAGTAAAATATTATAGTATTTGACTTATTATTTATCTTCATTTTTATTAGCATTTTTACACGTGTAATCACGGTTTGCATTTTTACATGTGCAATCACTGGTTGGCCTGAGAACATTTTAGTATTTCACTTATTATTTATCTTCAAAACACTTTCAAGTTAGAAGCGATTAGATATAATTTTATTAGAATGTGGAAGCATTTTGAAAAGGTGGAATAGAGTCTTCAAGTTGCATGTTTTTGTGCTTGGGTAATTGTTATTCACTAGTTAAAAATGTGTATTTTAGGAACATTTCTTGCGGTATTTCTTTGTGTTTCACTATATTTATCCTTTGTTTTCTGTGTTATGTATTCTATCTCTCTCTTCATGATTTGGAGATTTTTAAAGTTTTCATTTGAATAGGTTATTTAACTATTGAAAAGATATAAGAGAACTTAATTATTGTTTCTAGAATGTAACAAGTATTATAAAGAAATTCACTGACAAAGAGTTTCCTTTGACGTCAGGTTCATGTGGTGTAGACTTATTGCTGCAAAGGGATTATTTTTTCTGCAACTGCAACTCATTGCTATGAAGGGACAATGGGAAGAAAAACATTAGCCGTTGAGTATATTCCTAAGAGTGCCAAACGCAAGCATCATTTCGACATTAGAATCGCTGGAGTCTTTAAGAAAGCATATCAGATTTCTGAGATATGTGGTGTTCCATTCTCTCTTGCTGTTGAAAATGAAGATGGGATGCTCTATTGTTACAAAAACAATCTTGATATTTCTGGCAGCCTTTGTGATGCCCAACGATCGCCCGATAAGATAAAATTGTACAATCCACAGACGAACAAATTTGATTTGAAACAATCTATCCCCAATTTGACATCTTCATGTGCAGATGGGCCTGATGGAAGGAAGGTTGCTGCCCTTATTTCTGAGTTGGAAAGGGAGATCGCGCCAAAACAGGTAGAGGAATGGCCATTTGGTGATTTTCCTTCTTTGGAGCTATTTGATGATCTGCCTGCTTTGGACTCATTTAATGATCTGCCTTTTTTTGGAGCCATTTGACGAGCTGTCTTCTTTGCAGTCATTTGATGATCTGCCTGCTTATCTGCCTTCTTTTTCCCAACTTTCTGGAAAATTATTCTGGCACAGTCTTGAAAATATTGTAGTTATAAATTACCATAACAGAGTTCAAGAACCTTTCCTCCTTTAAAAGCTACTGAATATTTGTGCATGAAAACACTAGTTCAGGATATGGAATGCACATTAAGTCAACATCAGCAAAGACAGCAGTAAAGTCAAAATATGGAGTTATGGGCATCAGGGGCAATATTTCACACTTTCAACTCCTCTAGGCAAAATTAGTTTCCTCTTCTATTTTTAGGCCCAGTCTCCCTCTATTGTGTCCCCAGAAGCTTACTAGAGTGCATAGCTACTCTGTATTGACTACTTCCACCATGCATTTTACCAGCACTTACAAAACTTACATCCCTTTTAAGCTCATGTCAACTGATAAACAGCATCCTCTCTTTTCGTCTCTACCAAAGCTTGATTTAACTCCTGTTTCCCATGCAATGATCAAAGCTTGATTTAACTCCTGTTTACCTGGGGGAGAAATTCCTGTCCTATTAGCTATTCAAGCTAGTCATTGGAGGACTGATGCAGAATTAAAAGCTATTAGCTATTAGTTTGAAGACTGATTGGATGAAGAGCTATTGCTGAGCATTGGAGGACTGATGCAGAATTAAGAGGTTAGTAACTGAAGGCTATGCAAGAGAACTTAGTTAGGCACCAAGCAGCAGTTTATATGTGTCAAGCAGCAGTTTAAATGTTGACTGATTTAGCTGCATTCATCAATCGGATGAATAAATGTTACGTATAAATGTTTATAGGCTCCAAGTTTCAGTGAGCTTTATTCTCGACAGCAACTGCCAATTCTGAATTTTGATCCTTTTGCTTTTTCATGCCCCTCACAGGTAATATTCACATAACTCTGTACTTTTGTAGCCAAAATTAACACATAATGCGAGATGTGCTCCAATGGCAAAAAAGTAAAAATCAAAAGGCAATATGTTGATTAGAATTTTGAAATTTTCTCTTAACCTTAGAATGTTTAGAATCATAAAGTTCCAATGGAACTAATCTAGACTCCTACAAGGGATAACAAACAAGACAAGTTAATTAAATAATGTTTACCTTGGTCTGCCCCAGAAGTACAAGTAAAGGTTGCTGTCAATGCAAAGGGAATGCCGAATGTTACCTGCAAAAGTCACAGTCTAATCAGTCTTTCAACAGAAAGTCACAACTTTCATCCTTCTAAAATATCTAAAATTAATCTCTTTTACTAGCAGGGAGAAGCTATATATTGATAAGTAACATCCAAGATAACATTCAACGAGAGAGAATCTAAAACATACTGCAAGAGGTGCTCCAAGTGCTGCAAAAACTGCCAAAGATGCAATTTTAACAGCACTGGAAGGAGATGCAGGTTCATGAGTTTCGGCAAGTTTGGTGATTAGAAAAGTACATGGAAGCAAAATGCACAGGAACAAGTTTGCTATTGGCCACAATAAGTTAGAGCCTAGCCTTCGAGCCAGATACCAAAGAAGTTGCCCAAGCATTATCGAATTTAACATTAGGCCAAACGATCCTGCTCTAACACCTTCATCAGACAAAGTTGGTAATGGCTTCCTCTATAAAATTCTCCACTGATGCAGAGCTATATATATTTGATCAAACTTTCAATCAATAAGAAGAACCAACCATTGACTTACCCACAACTTTGCAAGGGAGGATCTCTCTCAGGATGCCTATAATGGCTCAATTCATGCAATAATTGTCATAATACCACTTTCAGTAGCTTACTCAGCATTAGTACCCTATTTATACCTTGTTTGAATGCCCATTTAACCCTTAAGATGATTATGCTTCAAGAAACTTCATGTTCTCTTACCTTGTTCAACCTCCTCTTCTTGCTTCTCCACTAGCTCTTCATCCAAGACAAGTAACTTTTGGCTCTTAGCCTCCACTGACCTCCTTTAGGCATGTAACCTGTTTCTTGCTGATTCAAAAATGAGGTTAGATCGAAACACTAAACTTGATACAAGAAGCTCAAATACCAAACTTTGTCTTTCTTGTCACAATTGCCGTTCTAGTGCTATTAAGACTAGTATTTTGTTTTGTTCATGGATAGACCCATCTAGGGTGACCCACAACAAGTTGAGCACATTTTTAAGAACCCTTTATCAACCTCCTAGTGTGCCCAAACTTTCATGAGCTAACTCATTATAAATTTCTCCCAATCATCTCATCTCCCTTTTTAGCCTAATGGCCTCAACTAGTCCTGCTCCTATACTCTGTCAGGTATAACTCCCTCCCCAAGAGGTTCTAAAACACACGTAAGACGTTTTCAAGAACCTATTTAAGTCTTCTTTCTGTGTGTCAAGTCCCAAGATTTGATTCCAATTCAAAGCCCTAGCTGCTTTGCAAAGTAGACCTCCCAATTAGCCCTTTCACTGTTTCCTTTTGCACTGTCATGGACTGTCATTAAAATCTCAAATCTCCACCCGTGAAAACACAGTTTTCCTTTTGAATATGTTTGTCTAACATGCCATAATGATTTCCAGCAAGTTTCACAAATTTCTCATGGCTAGTTTTGGCTTACAAGAAATCAAGGTTTTGGCTTACAAACCCTAGTTATGTTCTGTAGCACCCCGACAGGCTTTAAAACCTAATGTGTTACCTCCCATGCAACTTCAAACCTCTAATTTTGGTTTACGGGTCTGTTTTTAAAATTTCTTCAACCCTGAACTGACAGTAACACGTGATAATGAGATTAGAATTATAAATCAGCAAAATCCTTCATTTCATGTGTGTGGAAACTGGGGTTTCTCCTCCTTTAGAGTTGCTAGATCCAAATATGGTTTCTATCATTATTGTTAAGGTTTCTTAAGGTTATTCTAAGCTTGAACACGTTACTCCAACCTTTGCAGATTCTTGTATTTGCTCTTTTCAACTATAACTCATTTCCCTTAGTCATTCAAACTCTAATCACACACACAGTCAGTTTTTAGAGGAATGTTTATACAAACTATAGTAAGGCTTACAAACAAGTACTTTTGGCTCATAGCCTCTTGACCACCCATTAAAAGTATTCCTTTCTTCTATGGGCCTTCTCCCATAGAGACCTAAGGCTCATGTTTAGAGGAGCATTAAAGGTGTTCCCTTTCTTTTTTCTGTTCACGACCATCCATCTTTCACTTTTATTTGGATCCACATTCCCATATGGATGAACCGGTAGAAGAATTTCAATAGTCTCCTTATTTTTGGACTATGAATCTTGGTGGGTTCGGGAGGTTGAGGCATAGTGGCATCCTCCTTCTCTACAATATGTACCATATCAACCTTGGTTTGAACAACTTGCTTAACCAAACTTATCGAAAAGAGGTTATCCTCGCTTTTTTCTCTTCATGAAATGTGGAAGTATCCTCTTGACTAAATGATTCATTTTTGATGTCACTATCCATAAGGCCTTTAACAACTAAATGATTTGGATTAAAATCGCTCCACCAAGAAACTCGACCCTTAATATATTTTTAACAATGTGACAATCAAAGGCTAAATATCCGAGAGCAAAAAAATTCTACACCTAAAAGGAAAGCCTTCATAATCTATATTTTGTGTCTATATTCTATCCTTTACTTTAAGCTCCATCAGAGCTTTAAATTTAACATTTGTGGCCATGTCCACAAGATACTGTGCGTATCTAGTGTGGTCGATAAATTTAGTTTTGGGATCTATAATTAAGAATTTTCCCAAAGCATTACGAATAATGCGCCGAACATATCTTCCCCCGAGGTGTAGAGGCAAAAGGTAGTCTTATCCAAACATGTCTCGGTATTAAATGTTTCTATTAAGGGGTTGAAAAGAGGGAACTATGGCTTCAACAAAAGGAGATGAATTATAGAGATCTACATGATGAAATATACATGTTAAGTATTCAAATCTTCCATTTGTGGTAGCCAAATAGAAGTTGAATCCACTTCAAGTGTTCTAACTCTACAAACCAAAAGTGAAAGTTAAGGTCTCATACTCATCATGGAGATCTATTTCGAGACCAAACTGTGCTGTGTGACATGATAAACTCTCTTTGGACCTTAAATATTTGTAAGACTTGCTAATGGCGCTTTTAGTCACATCGATTCAATCAAGGTTTTTTCTTGCTTAGGTAGTAGACCATGAAGTGAGGAATAACCCTAGGCTTCTTGTTAATTCTATAAATAAGAAACAATAGTTTAGGAATTGTACATGATTTTTGTAAGATGTTAAAACCCTCAAATTATGCAGAAAGATATCATTAGAAATTCAATGGTTATTTTTTGGAGCTCAAAATTTCACCCGTCGAAAATTAGGTTGATTTGGGGCTTTGAGGCAACATGGGACCTCTCTAAGTTGTGGGACCTTGCGCTTGAGACAGACCTCGGAGAAGGTCGACTTCCTCTACTTTTTATTACTTTGCTAAAACTACTCCCATAAAGTGAAATGTAACTATCTAACTCTACTCTATGATTCCAAGGACTAGGGAGAGAAACAAATGCATAAAACAAAATCCTAAGCTAAAGGGAGATGATAACACCACAAAGAAGGGAATGAACACTCTCGGATGAGAAAAATTAAGGGAAAATGCACGTAAGGAGGGTAGACATGTGTGTCACAACTCATAACAACACTTAAGAACTCATTTTCGTGGAGCACAAAAACAAAATCCTATGCAATGGCTCAAATCAAGCCTACAACTCAAAATGTAAGGAACACTACTCTAAATAATGCTCTTGCAAACCAAGAGAGTACAACAACTACAAATTAGCATTATTTAACAATATATAGAAGAAGAAGGAAAGAAAATAGGGGAAAAGAGAGGGAAAACTCAAATTTCACCTCACAATCACCAACAAATGCATTAAATGCATGCAAATCTACACCGTAGCACTATCATATCTACCTCTTCATATCGACTAACTTGTAGAAAAGGAAAGAAACTAAATCGATAAAATATGGGTTGTTGAGTTGACTGAATGTGTGCATTAATGATATGGATCATGTTTATTTTACCTACCAAATCCCACTAAAATTTGATTTTAAATATCCTAGAGTGTAGCCCATGTCAACAACTTTCCAACAAGACCAGCGCGTATAATTTCG
Organism: Taxus wallichiana var. yunnanensis; assembly: GCA_018340775.1. Classification (NCBI taxonomy): domain Eukaryota; kingdom Viridiplantae; phylum Streptophyta; class Pinopsida; order Cupressales; family Taxaceae; genus Taxus; species Taxus wallichiana. The sequence continues at coordinate 263,762,238 of CM031241.1, forward strand.
AGCTTTGCGAAAAGAATTATGGTGATCTCAAGTTTTGTAGTGTAAGAGAAACAAGCAAGCCACATGACATGATCTCGGTTGGTCGCAGAGTTGGCTATTGTCTATTGATTCTCTCCTACTATGTGTCGCATGCTCATTTTCCGCAAGGATTCGCTCACAACCGGTGCCTTTTAAATTTTTTTCGTGACGTATACTTTATCTTACAAATTCCGAGAAGGGACATGTGGCAAGTCATGATTGGTGTGAGGAGGTTACAATCTTGGGTGCATGCATGAAAACATAAGGAAAGGGAGCAAGAATTCGGATTCTATATGCGCACACGAGAGGTTGCACGAGGGAGGAGGAAAGAGATGAACATTTTCTAAGGTATACATATGTGCAAGCAAAGCACATGCATCGATTGAGGGAGTACATGAGAGAAAGGAAGAAGGTAGCGCATGATAGTCCACCAATAGGAAATTGGAGAAGTGCACAAAGCAATAACACATGGAAGGAATGTGAGAAAAATGTGTGAGGGAAGAGCGCAATGAGGAAGCAAGTGTGCGTGAAGCGATGTTTGGGGCTTGGTAAGAAAGAGCATGCCAGATTTTTAGAAAAGGATGCATGTTGTTGGGTGTGAGTGTTTGATTGTGCAGCAAATAAAAAAAAGAATCGGATGCGCGGGAGTGTGCATGCGGGTGATATGGAAGGAGATAGAAAAATGGAGAGAATGTGGGAGTGCACTCAAGGTATGGAGAAAGTGCGTCATGACATGCATGAAGAATCTGCAATCATGAAAATGCACCAAGGAAGGAAACCAAAGGTGCACGCAACTTGAAATCTTAATGATAGAGCTAGAATGAAACTTCACATTGTCAAAATACCCAAGGGGTTATTTTAGACAATCGCTTTTGTGACTTTAGGGAAATATGCCTACTAGATGAAGATATCGGTGGCCTTGAAGCATCCATCGGGCATGAAGTCAACCTAAAAACATGAAACTATGATCTATAACTTGAAGAAATATCTCTTGAAGTCATTTGAAATACTATTTAAACTTTGAGTGGAATTGTGCACAAAACTATTGTATGATGCCAACAAGTTGAAACATAACCTCCATTGCTAAAACATTCAATCCTAAGAGTAAAATGACTTATATTGGAAGCTACAAAATAGCACGCGCAAGGGCGCGTGAGAGAAAGAAACCTACAATACAACTAAGTACTCTGCACAAGAATAAACTTGGAGGAATTGAAACTATTCTAATATGTACAACATGAAGAAGAAGTTAATGGAAATGCTTGAGATAGATCCCATTGATTGGGATTGATCGTGCATCTCCATCATATTGAGACAACTCAAAAGAATCATTTGAGAACTTTTTTCTTTGTTTAAAGTTGATCGTGTGAGTCTTTCTTTAAAGTTTACCCAATATGGAAATGGAAAATATAGTTGTTGACCTTTTATCTTGGTCTTACATGTTTTAGTTTTTAGGCTTTTGTTTTTCTATGTGGATTTGGAGAATAATTTTCCAATGTAGCAATTACCCCAAATGTGGTGAAATGTTATAATTGTGGTCTAACTATCTTTAATAAAAGAATTTGAAAGTTTTGAGCGTATATTTTTGTGATAAAATTTATTTGTTGTTGGAGAGAATCACTCTTCATCAAACAAATCACAATTCTCTTTGATAGATTGTATCCTTCAATAAAAAAATATTGAATAGAAATATAACAATTGGATACAATTGGAAGAGAGGTTAGTGTAAGTGAAGTCAAAACAAATGAGGAGGAAGAGTTACATAGAGACATGGTCGTAATGGATTCTTTCTTTTGGAAAACTCTAGATACTCAAACTCCCCTCATGGACAAAGTTAATAACATTATACTAAATGAGCATATAGAGCACACGTTTTCTACACTTCCTACTTAAATTATTGGTCTTTATCTAGAGTTGAATGAAGTAATGAAGAGTATAAAGTGGTTGAGTAATAAGGAGAAAGAACCACATTTTCACCAATTTATGTCTAGTAGTGTTGAATGTGAGCCAACATGGGTAGGAAAGGTCAAGTAGTATTAGAAGAGATGAGGTTGGAAGCCCCGTAGAAAATAAAGAGAGGCCCTAACATGGCTAGTTGAGTATGAGATTACCATAGGCACCACCAACACCACCACTAACAATGTCGATACCATGGAAATCCCACCACCGATGTGGGATAGACAAAGTTGCCTAAGTGCATGAGTGAGGGTAACCAAGATCCTTTTTGATTGCATAACACGTGAATTACAAATGGTCAATGAATGGATATGATGAAAAGTGTTACTTGTATAAATTGTTTCTAACGACCTTGATATGGATCACAAACAATTGGTATGTGGAAAAAATAAGACAAAGATGAACATGTGGGAGAAGCCTAGGAAATGTTTCGAGAAATAATTCAATTTTTGATGGACAAAAAGAGATTGTTTATAAATATCTAATGAAATAAGAAAAGAATGGTTCAATGATGACATATAACTGGAAATAGAAGGAATTGAGCTTGAAGCTTGTTAATCCTCTTATGGATTCAATAAAAACATAAGGTCTAATGAATGCCTCAAAACCAACGTTTAAACTAAGTTGAATATTGTGTGGGAGGTCCATGAAAATAAAGATGTGAAGATTTCTTCCTATGGGATAAAAAACATTTTAAAAATCTGCAAAGAAGTGATTTGTTTTAAATTAGTTTGTTGGAAGGAGTATTACTCCATCATAATCAATCCAACAAAATAAAATTTGAACTATTGGGTGGGATATTGTGTATTTTCTTCTTGTTGATGAGAAAATATCATTGATGAAAAAGAGTGGATTGTAAAAATATGAAAAGAATAGTTTGATTTAAAAAGATGAATAAGTTTAAATTTGTATTTTCTCTCCTATACATCTTTTTAAAAACATTAATTCCTTAAAATCTTGATAATTTGATCCTGACAATGTTGTCAAGATCTTTGTTGTGACCTAGCATATGAAGATCATGAGAAGGATATTGAGACACTTGGAAGAGAGTGTTTGTTGGACCTTCGGGATTTTGAAACTCTTTAAGTGATCTAAAATGAATTAATTAAGGTTCGTAAATCATAATTTATTAATCTCTCATTCAAACTAAACCCAAAAATACTAAAAATAAATCAGTCTAAGATCAAAACCAATAAGACAAGACAAGGAATGGATAAGACTTTCTGATGGAGAAAATAAAGTAGATTGAAAAAGAGGTGATGGGGAATGTCTGCACCCTGGGGGAACACCTTGGTAGATTCAGATTGATGGAACAACATCTGATAGTTTCATCATGTGTTGAACTTGTCGCCGAAAAATCTCATCACCTTTCCTTTCATCTAATTTTCTATCCTCTAATTTTTTCTAATTTTCTAGCTATCCTTTGTTATAGATTTTTCCATTTATCATAAAGATCGACACAAAAAAGAGATTGTTTATAAATATCTAATGAAATAAGAAAAGAATGGTTCAATGATGACATATAACTGGAAATAGAAGGAATTGAGCTTGAAGCTTGTTAATCCTCTTATGGATTCAATAAAAAACATAAGGTCTAATGAATGCCTCAAAACCAACGTTTAAACTAAGTTGAATATTGTGTGGGAGGTCCATGAAAATAAAGATGTGAAGATTTCTTCCTATGGGATAAAAAACATTTTAAAAATCTGCAAAGAAGTGATTTGTTTTAAATTAGTTTGTTGGAAGGAGTATTACTCCATCATAATCAATCCAACAAAATAAAATTTGAACTATTGGGTGGGATATTGGGTATTTTCTTCTTGTTGATGAGAAAATATCATTGATGAAAAAGAGTGGATTGTAAAAATATGAAAAGAATAGTTTGATTTAAAAAGATGAATAAGTTTAAATTTGTATTTTCTCTCTATACATCTTTTTAAAAACATTAATTCCTTAAAATCTTGATAATTTGATCCTCGACAATGTTGTCAAGATCTTTGTTGTGACCTAGCATATGAAGATCATGAGAAGGATATTGAGACACTTGGAAGAGAGTGTTTGTTGGACCTTCGGGATTTTGAAACTCTTTAAGTGATCTAAAATGAATTAATTAAGGTTCAGTAAATCATAATTTATTAATCTCTCATTCAAACTAAACCCAAAAATACTAAAAATAAATCAGTCTAAGATCAAAACCAATAAGACAAGACAAGGAATGGATAAGACTTTCTGATGGAGAAAATAAAGTAGATTGAAAAAGAGGTGATGGGGAATGTCCGCACCTGGGGAACACCTTGGTAGATTGATTGATGGAACAACATCCGATAGTTTCATCATGTGTTGAACTTGTCACGAAAAATCTCATCACCTTTCCTTTCATCTAATTTTCTATCCTCTAATTTTTCTAATTTTCTAGCTATCCTTTGTTATAGATTTTTCCATTTATCATAAAGATCGACACAAAAAAGAGATTGTTTATAAATATCTAATGAAATAAGAAAAGAATGGTTCAATGATGACATATAACTGAAATAGAAGGAATTGAGCTTGAAGCTTGTTAATCCTCTTATGGATTCAATAAAAACATAAGGTCTAATGAATGCCTCAAAACCAACGTTTAAACTAAGTTGAATATTGTGTGGGAGGTCCATGAAAATAAAGATGTGAAGATTTCTTCCTATGGGATAAAAAACATTTTAAAAATCTGCAAAGAAGTGATTTGTTTTAAATTAGTTTGTTGGAAGGAGTATTACTCCATCATAATCAATCCAACAAAATAAAATTTGAACTATTGGGTGGGATATTGTGTATTTTCTTCTTGTTGATGAGAAAATATCATTGATGAAAAAGAGTGGATTGTAAAATATGAAAAGAATAGTTTGATTTAAAAAGATGAATAAGTTTAAATTTGTATTTTCTCTCCTATACATCTTTTTAAAAACATTAATTCCTTAAAATCTTGATAATTTGATCCTGATAATGTTGTCAAGATCTTTGTTGTGACTCTAGCATATGAAGATCATGAGAAGGATATTGAGACACTTGGAAGAGAGTGTTTGTTGGACCTTCGGGATTTTGAAACTCTTTAAGTGATCTAAAATGAATTAATTAAGGTTCGTAAATCATAATTTATTAATCTCTCATTCAAACTAAACCCAAAAATACTAAAAATAAATCGGTCTAAGATCAAAACCAATAAGACAAGACAAGGAATGGATAAGACTTTCTCGATGGAGAAAATAAAGTAGATTGAAAAAGAGGTGATGGGGAATGTCTCGCACTGGGAACACCTTGGTAGATTCAGATTGATGGAACAACATCCGATAGTTTCATCATGTGTTGAACTTGTCGCGAAAAAATCTCATCACCTTTCCTTTCATCTAATTTTCTATCCTCTAATTTTTTCTAATTTTCTAGCTATCCTTTGTTATAGATTTTTCCATTTATCATAAAGATCGACACAAAAAAGAGATTGTTTATAAATATCTAATGAAATAAGAAAAGAATGGTTCAATGATGACATATAACTGAAATAGAAGGAATTGAGCTTGAAGCATTGTTAATCCTCTTATGGATTCAATAAAAACATAAGGTCTAATGAATGCCTCAAAACCAACGTTTAAACTAAGTTGAATATTGTGTGGGAGGTCCATGAAAATAAAGATGTGAAGATTTCTTCCTATGGGATAAAAAACATTTTAAAAATCTGCAAAGAAGTGATTTGTTTTAAATTAGTTTGTTGGAAGGAGTATTACTCCATCATAATCAATCCAACAAAATAAAATTTGAACTATTGGGTGGGATATTGTGTATTTTCTTCTTGTTGATGAGAAAATATCATTGATGAAAAAGAGTGGATTGTAAAAATATGAAAAGAATAGTTTGATTTAAAAGATGAATAAGTTTAAATTTGTATTTTCTCTCTATACATCTTTTTAAAAACATTAATTCCTTAAAATCTTGATAATTTGATCCTCGACAATGTTGTCAAGATCTTTGTTGTGACCTAGCATATGAAGATCATGAGAAGGATATTGAGACACTTGGAAGAGAGTGTTTGTTGGACCTTCGGGATTTTGAAACTCTTTAAGTGATCTAAAATGAATTAATTAAGGTTCGTAAATCATAATTTATTAATCTCTCATTCAAACTAAACCCAAAAATACTAAAAATAAATCGAGTCTAAGATCAAAACCAATAAGACAAGACAAGGAATGGATAAGACTTTCGATGGAGAAAATAAAGTAGATTGAAAAAGGGTGATGGGGAATGTCTCGCACTCTGGGAACACCTTGGTAGATTGATTGATGGAACAACATCTGATAGTTTCATCATGTGTTGAACTTGTCACTTGAAAAATCTCATCACCTTTCCTTTCATCTAATTTTCTATCCTCTAATTTTTTCTAATTTTCTAGCTATCCTTTGTTATAGATTTTTCCATTTATCATAAAGATCGACACAAAAAAGAGATTGTTTATAAATATCTAATGAAATAAGAAAAGAATGGTTCAATGATGACATATAACTGGAAATAGAAGGAATTGAGCTTGAAGCTTGTTAATCCTCTTATGGATTCAATAAAAACATAAGGTCTAATGAATGCCTCAAAACCAACGTTTAAACTAAGTTGAATATTGTGTGGGAGGTCCATGAAAATAAAGATGTGAAGATTTCTTCCTATGGGATAAAAACATTTTAAAAATCTGCAAAGAAGTGATTTGTTTTAAATTAGTTTGTTGGAAGGAGTATTACTCCATCATAATCAATCCAACAAAATAAAATTTGAACTATTGGTGGGATATTGTGTATTTTCTTCTTGTTGATGAGAAAATATCATTGATGAAAAAGAGTGGATTGTAAAAATATGAAAAGAATAGTTTGATTTAAAAAGATGAATAAGTTTAAATTTGTATTTTCTCTCCTATACATCTTTTTAAAAACATTAATTCCTTAAAATCTTGATAATTTGATCCCGACAATGTTGTCAAGATCTTTGTTGTGACCTAGCATATGAAGATCATGAGAAGGATATTGAGACACTTGGAAGAGAGTGTTTGTTGGACCTTCGGATTTTGAAACTCTTTAAGTGATCTAAAATGAATTAATTAAGGTTCGTAAATCATAATTTATTAATCTCTCATTCAAACTAAACCCAAAAATACTAAAAATAAATCGAGTCTAAGATCAAAACCAATAAGACAAGACAAGGAATGGATAAGACTTTCTCGATGGAGAAAATAAAGTAGATTGAAAAAGAGGTGATGGGGAATGTCTGCACTCGGGGAACACCTTGTAGATTCAGATTGATGGAACAACATCCGATAGTTTCATCATGTGTTGAACTTGTCGCCGAAAAAAATCTCATCACCTTTCCTTTCATCTAATTTTCTATCCTCTAATTTTTTCTAATTTTCTAGCTATCCTTTGTTATAGATTTTCCATTTATCATAAAGATCGACACAAAAAGAGATTGTTTATAAATATCTAATGAAATAAGAAAAGAATGGTTCAATGATGACATATAACTGGAAATAGAAGGAATTGAGCTTGAAGCTTGTTAATCCTCTTATGGATTCAATAAAAAACATAAGGTCTAATGAATGCCTCAAAACCAACGTTTAAACTAAGTTGAATATTGTGTGGGAGGTCCATGAAAATAAAGATGTGAAGATTTCTTCCTATGGGATAAAAAACATTTTAAAAATCTGCAAAGAAGTGATTTGTTTTAAATTAGTTTGTTGGAAGGAGTATTACTCCATCATAATCAATCCAACAAAATAAAATTTGAACTATTGGGTGGGATATTGTGTATTTTCTTCTTGTTGATGAGAAAATATCATTGATGAAAAAGAGTGGATTGTAAAATATGAAAAGAATAGTTTGATTTAAAAGATGAATAAGTTTAAATTTGTATTTTCTCTCCTATACATCTTTTTAAAAACATTAATTCCTTAAAATCTTGATAATTTGATCCTGACAATGTTGTCAAGATCTTTGTTGTGACTCAAAGCATATGAAGATCATGAGAAGGATATTGAGACACTTGGAAGAGAGTGTTTGTTGGACCTTCGGGATTTTGAAACTCTTTAAGTGATCTAAAATGAATTAATTAAGGTTCGTAAATCATAATTTATTAATCTCTCATTCAAACTAAACCCAAAATACTAAAAATAAATCATCTAAGATCAAAACCAATAAGACAAGACAAGGAATGGATAAGACTTTCGATGGAGAAAATAAAGTAGATTGAAAAAGAGGTGATGGGGAATGTCTGCACTCTGGGGAACACCTTGGTAGATTCAGATTGATGGAACAACATCCGATAGTTTCATCATGTGTTGAACTTGTCATTAAAAAATCTCATCACCTTTCCTTTCATCTAATTTTCTATCCTCTATTTTTTTCTAATTTTCTAGCTATCCTTTGTTATAGATTTTTCCATTTATCATAAAGATCGACACCAACACGTGGCTTGCATTTTACATCCACCTTATATTGATGCAATGCTTCCTCACAATGGGAATCGTTATGGAGAAAAACCATGATATTGGTCTCATCATTAAGTATGGGATTCCACATATATTGATAAAACTTCATGGGGAGTTATTATTCTTTACCTACCAACCATTCCTTTTGATGGTGGAAATCTTCAAGGTAGATAACATTTGTGATCAAAACCAATCAAGGGATATGAATTTAAATGGAAGCCACATCCTTACCGAGTGTGTGTCATGTAGAGATCTAGATGATGAAATATAAACGTTAAGTGTTTACATCTTCCATTTATGGTAGCCAAATAGGACACAACTCTACTTGAATTGTTCTAATAATATAAACCAAAAGATAAAGTTAAAGTCCATTATTCATCATGGAGATCTATTCCTAGACAAGAATGTATCAGTGGCATGATAAACCCTCTTTTGACCTTGAATATTTTCAAGATATTCTAATGGAATTTTTATTCACATCGATTCAATCAAGGATTTTTCTTTTCTCAAGTATTATACCATGAAGATGAGGAGAAAACCTAGGATTCTTGCTAATTCTACAAATAAAAAACAATAGTTTAAAAATTGTACATGCTTTTTCAAGATGTTAAAACCATCAAATTATATCTAGGAAAGCTATCATTAGAAATCAATGGTTATCATGGCCCATAGTCACCAAGATTAGGCAATAAGAAAATAATCTACCTTTCATCAAATCATTGATAGTAATGCGGGATTTATGAGATGGCAGAGTGATGCACGACAATTAAAAGGGGTGAAGGATGAGGATTTTTATAGAGACCTTTATGCGGGGTTACTGGTGGGAGATGTGTTGGGTAAGTGCATGAAGTTGGTGGACAATTCCGTGGACATAAAAACCTAAAATTCAGGAACCATGATTGCGGTTTATATACCGTGATCGCGATATATAAACTACGATCGTGTGTCCTAAATTTCAGGTTTGGCAATTACCAACCTAAAACCGTGATCACGGTTTAGAACCACGAGCGCGGTTATAAACCGCGATCGCGAACTCTAAGACAAAAATTAGTAGTCCCGCGGGTCCTCATTTTCCCCATTTTTCATTTCAAACCACAATTTCTCCTAGACGTTTTTCACTCGAGCTTTGAATACCACCTCAAAATTGCTCATCGGACTTTTGGATCGCGATAGATTCAACCATGCCGCCAAGACGAGGAGGTAAGCCCCGATTTTAATCATTTTTTTGCATTTTAGGTTATTTTTTGCATTTTCATGGGTTTTTTGAAATGTTTGTTTATGTATACAATTTTCTTGTTTTGTCAATTGGTCGGTAAGCTCGAAATCGTGCAAAACGTCAAAACATTCCTCAAAACCCACCGAATGGTCTTCAAACCCTCCGAATATTCCTCAAAACCCTCCTCCAAACATCGATCCGCCTCTTGTGGCTCCTTCAGTCCCCACTGAACCAATAGGAACACAAGATAATATCATTGGAAGAATCTGAGAAAATAAAATTGTCATTGAGAACCTTATTCAAACTATAAGACAAAATCATGCCACAAATCCATCCCGCATGACTTTAGCCAACACATTACAAACATTGATTGGCGAAGTCGACTTTGCAACCAACCAAATACCTGGATGAAATACCTTTATAGGTGATTGTAGGTGGTGGTATGCGGATAAATTATCCAATGCAGCCATAAAAGACAAAAAAAAATGGAAAAGACCTCATTTGTGCATCATTTACTGACTCGAGAACCAATGCCCCCAGCAATTACTTGACAAACGGTTCCCAATCCATTAGTGCCATGATGACTGAATCAAAAACAATTTTTGGGACCGATGGTGGATGGTTTTTGATTATCCACCATGCAACAACAATGAGGTTTCTCTTTATTTTTTGAAGAAATTATATTGCGAGTTCGTGCTTAATGAGGTCCCAAATTATTTTGACTTTTCTGACTTTTTTGGTCGAGGAGGTGGCTCTGCATGAGTAGACCTAGTGCACGCACGCATAGGTCAACCAAGGATTCCCATGCCCCAAAACCCCCCACGCCTTTAGTTATCCCTTCTACAAAGAAGGAGGTTGTGGAGATTGACACACTGCATGCATTGAGGGAGCTCACTGACACTCTGACCCAGCATAGTGACCAGATTGCATCTGGTGATGTTGGTGGAGGTGCTAGTTCTAGCGCACCACACCACTATGGATCATGTGGTGTCGTATGCACTGCGGGTGAGACATCATTTGCTGGTTCACATGATTTCTTTCTATAGATGAGATGTTGGGGATGTTTTTGCACTTTGTGCCACTGATATTGGTCTTTCACAGGGTAAATTTCAAATAAATTTAAATTATATATATATACAATATTTTAATTCACATGTTTTGAGATTTTAATATATATGTGTTTTCGATTGTACGTCATGTACATACATGTAAAAAACTAATTTTTATTTTATTTTAAATAGCAAGAGTCAGTGAAGGAAACATCCGACGTCGACATGCTAGCCTCATGCACTGGCGTGTTTCAAACGTAAGTTTCAAGTTGTACAAACTTACATTTTTAATTTCATTTGATTGCTCTAGGTTATTATTATAATGTTTCACGTGTATGTTGTACATATTAATATGTTTGTCTTTTATACATAGGAGCTGACAGAGGCCAATCATAATGCTCTGGAACCGAGGCTACTTGCACGCCTCAATGAGTTTTATGCGAGTTAGTTTCTCTTTACACTTTGTTTTTAATTGTGGAAGTTCACGTGGATTACATGCTTTGAACCTCTGTTATGTTGTGCACAGTCATGTAGATTTTAATATTGATTTGTATATGTTTTTGTATAGCTTATGATCGCTGCCAGAGAGACTCCTCCATATATGCAGACTGTGGAGGCTGTTGTAGATACTGCCATAACATCTGCAGATCCACTAACTGAGGTACAAATTTTCAAATTTGTTAAATTTTGGAGGCTCATTATTTCTTATTACTTAAATCTACAATATCAAATTTTGTATGTATGTGAAATATTTAATTTGAAAATTAATTATTTGTATGTAGATTACCCTCGTGAGTCTCTTGTTGTCCCCGTGATGTGTCAACAAAAATTGATAGGGATCATGACATTGTGGAAATATTTCACATGCATTTAAACAAAATTGTACAAGTTTCTAAATTTTGAATGTATTTTAAAATTTTGGGTGTTAAAAACTTGTTGTTTATGAATGTGCGGAGTTAGGTTGCAGCCTACTTAGAGACGCCTAGGACCACATGGATGAAATCCGTAGTGGCATCTCCCTCCACTACATCCCCATGTCGTGGATGTGCTACTTCTAGCAGGAGAAGAGAGGGAAGATGTTTCATGAGTAGATTCATAGTCCACCTAGGATGTACATAGATATATATGGGCCATCTGGTCATAGTGAACATGTTTCTTCATATAGTACATTGTATATATATAGTATTTTGTGACCACATGTGGTCCTATATACATTATGACACACTTAGTTCGAGATGTACACATGTTATGAACTTACATATTTTCAAATACGTGCGTTTGGAGCACACTTTGTTTGATTCTTATATATCCATGTGTGTTGGTTTTCATAACGATATTACTTGAACTATATGTTTAATTCGATTTCATTACATGTATGATATCCTTCTATGTATGTTTTCATAACCATTTATTAGTTCTAGATATGTATGTTTGATTTAAAATTAAAAAACCATGTCCCGAGAGCACTACATGGTACAATTGTTAAGAAAACCTATTCCATTAAGCAAAACCATGCTAGGTGAACTACAAAAGGGCAATACGTACAATTACTTTTTTTTTAAAGCTAACACTCATCATTGCATATCAACTAATGCGAACATTGATAGAAATAAGCGAGGTAGAGTTCATCTTGAACTATATGAATATAACATTACTTATGGTGCAACATTGAAGATTTTACAATTTTCCGATTTTCAAGTTTTACAATTTTCATATTTCTAGAATTGAAGATTACACAGAGGTTTCAAATTTTTTCTTTGTTATCAAAACTTATTATTTTTAGTAAGGCTCATATGCCAATTTAATAATAAATATAATCATGTCTTCTTGTATTTGGATTGAGATGAATTTTTCATTAGATTAGGTATTTTCATATGCTTTCCTGCTTCAAATTTCAAGTGTTTTCGATCTCCAGAATTGCAAGGATCTAAAAAGGCAAGTTTTTTCTCTGAAATTTTAAATGGGATGCTATAAAAATTTAGGGTACGAATGGAAAATTTTTTTAGATCATCTTCAAGGAGTTCATGAGTAGAAGTTACGGGCAAAATTGCAGGGGAAATGGAGCAAAAATGAAGGAGATATGAGCAAAAATGTGATTTTTGCAATAGGGTTTCTTGAAAATTTAGTAGCATAACTAAATACTAGCAGCAATGAAGGAAAATGAAATATTAAAAAGGGATTAAAAAAATGGCTAAGTGTTTGTTTATACTCACCTCTTAACATTAACCTAGCTAACTCACCTTCTAACTCATCCTTGACCATTCTGGATTAACCCGGGTTACATGGCATGACAGGGTAGGGTTAAAAGTTTCTAAATGGGTTTTGGTTTTCCCCATTTCCCTTACCACATTTATTAAGGGACAAAGGGACTTAAAGGGGTGATAATGTGTGAAGGGGTTAAGTATTCATGAGAGGGGGCAACATAATCAAGTTGGGGTGCTGAGGAATCATACCTAGTGAGAATGTTACAAGCCTTAAGTGACGAAAGGGAGAGATTTCATGTGGTGGTGCATTCTGATGTCCCCCACGTCCCTTTGAAAAGGGTAAAAATTTGACAGTAAGCCCTTATTAGTATTCTTAGGTTCCACCCATCATGAAGAATCCTCCTCTAATGAAGAATCAACTCATGTCTTCCTCCGCGAAGATCTTGAATGATGAGGCTTTTCCATAGACCATCTTGTTGAATCTGGAAACTACAAATGAAACTTTCTCATCTTCCAAGATGTTCACATGCTCCAATGTGTTGAGTCAATTCTCAGGAATGGCATTGATATTTCCACATTGACTAAAATATTTTTCATAACTCTTCATAGGATTAGAGATATAACCTATGATCTCTACAAGGGCTTCTAAAGTATCACTATTGAAGGAAAGGGTCACAAATATTTTCCTGAACCAATTCTTGAAATTTGAATCCTGAAGATTCTTCATGGAATTATTCTCCCTGAGAGGAGTACCAAGCTCATGCATTCTTGTGCCAAGATCTTCCAAAAAAATTGATACATTCTCCTCATGGGATTCAAAATCAGAAATGGCTTCTTTTAGAGCATCAAACCTCTAGGTGATGGTATGGGACAAAATGTCATACTAGTTCTTTGAGTCAGATGAAAACACACCTGAGCTCACCAAGGAATGAGAATCAAAATTATTCATCTCACTCGCAAATGGGAGATTATTTTCCTAATGGAATTTCTCTTTCTTGATCTCAACTCTATTCCTATTGATTTTCAAATATATGACCAAGAACAATCTAAACAAAGAGATAATCAAGGGAAATAGATCATTCCCTTTTTCAAGGATCATGCTCACCCAATGGTCACATGTCCTTCTTTGCAGTATGAATGCTTGATCTTGCTTGATGGACTGGGGGTTGAAGTTTCAGATGGGAGACATTGCTTCAATTTGAGGTAGAGATGATTAATCTCATGCAATAAATGATTGCACTTATGAATAAAAGGTCCTCACATGTTCCCTTAATTGTTTGATGATTTACTTATACTCCTAATTCTGTGTAGTGATCTATGATGAAGAATCCTATTACAATGCAAAAATAATGAGCATGTAAGCACATAGCTGGGGTAGCAGAGGATGGAGAGAGATCACCAAAACAACATAGCTCAAGAGAGCAAAGCAAGGACAGTGATGAAGCACCTAAGAGGACAGAGGCAAGTCCAAAGAGAACAAGAGAGATGGAAGGTAAACAAGTGACATTGAATGTTTTGAGTCCTAGGAAATGAACGAAGGCGAGGAGTGAGAAGTCATGCCTCAGGATGTCATGGCACTAAACCGACTACACTGACACATTCGAGTGGCCAGGTGAATGCTAGAGGAGGTGGTGTTTTGGTGCATGACAAGGTCGTTGCTTTCGGGCTACTTCGTCGGGCGTAGACTCTTAAGAGCCATGAGACCAAAATATCGTTCAACTTTGACAGGTGACTACTCGGACTCCGTGGCACCTAGAGATGCCTCATCTAATCCGACACCTTGGCGTAGGGACCCTCTATAATAGCCTCTCTCAGTTTTTTCCTTCTCATATCGGTGCTCTCGCTGCCCTATTGTTTGTAAACGTATGAAATAGTGCAGTTGGAGCCGGTGTAAGGTCACAAACGCTATATTTTGCAAACGTTGGGTCGTGGAACCAAACCGACTACGTTGACACGTCTAGGTGGCTAGGTGAACACTAGAGAAGGTGGTGTTTCAGTGTGCGACAAGGTCATTGCTTCTGGACTACTTTGTTTAGGCGTAGTCCCTTAAGAGCCCTGAGACCAAAATATCGTTCAACTTCGACGGGTGAATACTCGGACTCCATGGCACCTAGAGATGCCTCGTCTGATCCGACACCTCAGCATAGGGACCCTATATAATAGTGGTGTCACCCAGATTTCATCCTGAAATCTGTGACTACCCTATCCGAAATTTTTTCGTACTTTTAAAATAATGGGTTGTTTTATGTTTTTATTGCCTGAAAGTTCTTGTATTGCGTCAAGATATTCCCAAAGAGCCATATTAGCCTTTTTTCGCCAAATACCCGGATGTCCAAAATTGTTATATTCATGCGTTGGGGTTTGTCTGCGGAAATTTGTATTTAATTATTTTGAGCCCTGTATGAGGCTATTTGCGCTCCGTTTTAACTCTGTTATGATCGAATATGTCATTACTCTTATGTACCAAAAGGGTTTTAACTTGGAATAAGTTTTGGGCTTTATTTGTAACTTTTGACATTTTTTTCGTGTTTTTGTGTTGTCTCGTTTCGTTTTCTATGAAATTTCTCTAGAACAATTCCTTTGCCGGGTAAGCCCGATTTTTGGCCTAGAGCAGCTAGAAAACATATACGCACGTTATGCCCGGAGGAAGTCGCCATCGGAGGTCTAGATCACTGGGAAAAAGCGAAGTCGTGCACGGAAAAGCCCCTGCGGGGTTGGGCGCATTTTTGGAAAACAAAGGATTTAAGCTGCAATGGGAAAAATACAAGCAGCAGGCAAGGTGGGAATTTTATACCTACCTAGCAGGGTACTTTTTCCCGTGTTATAAAATTCACTTAAGCTGCAGTGGGAAAGTTAGAGGCCAGTAGGCGGCGGGAATTTATTACCTGCCTTGCAGGTGAAAATTCCCATGATAAAATAAAAGGAAAGGGACTTAAGTGAAATCATGGGATTTTAGTGCCTTGCCTTGTAGGGTAAATAATCCCATTTTCAAAGTCAAATCACTTAAGTGGATCACGTGATTTTAGTACCTGCCTTGCAGGGTAAAGAATCCCATTGTGAAAAATTCTTAAAATAAAATTATATGTGCAAAAAAGTGTGCCCCCTTTGGTGAGATGATGACAGCCTTAAAATGATTATTTTAATTAATCTATTCTTCTAAAAAGTGCGCCCAAGCTTGGAGGAAGTCAACAAGTCAAAGAAGGAATATAAGAAATGGATTAAATGTATTAAATTTAATTTATTTAGTGGTTGCCCCCTCTCTTTCAAAAAGTGCACCCCATTTGGGAGTTATTTAATGATTTTTAAGGCATTAAATCATTAAATTAATTTCTATTTTCAGTGGCTATGGTCAAGGCACACTGTGAAGCTTAAGTGAAGTGATGTGTGAAGGATTAAATTGGATTAATTTAATTTATTGGATGGTTGTCCTTAAACATGCTATTTTTAAAAGAGAAGAGCATGATTTTTAATTAATTAATTACCTTTAATTGTTAGGGCAATTATTAATTATAGAATTGTGAAGGTTATATAAGCATGGGCAGCCATATGGGTGAATTATTTAATTCACAGGTAAAGAATTGCAGCCAAGAGGAAAAGTGCGCCCCCATTTGAAGAAGGATTTTGCTCAGGCAAGGTGGCAACAAGGCTAAAAGCTTCCAGATTTGGCGCATGCTTTGAAGGAGGTGGATCTTTGTCTGCATAATTGTTTGCATAGATGTTACAGGTGCTCAAGTGTTGTTAAAAGGATTCATGCTCTCTTTATGTGCAAATTAAACACCAATTTTTGGGGTAGAAGGCTTGAAAAGTGTAGATTTTTACAATTAAAATTCACTATTCATGCTCCGGTGGCTAATTTTTGTTTGAATAAATTACAGAATTCATTACAGTGCTTTACAAAGGAAAAGGAGCTTTTATCAATGTCCAATACATTATATATATCCTTTGAATATGAAGAATTGTCCAGATCTACACCAGTATTGAAGAAATCCATCCAAGTAAGAAGAAAAAGAATTATTCAGACAAAGATAGACAAAGCCATGGTGAAGAGAGATGAAAAAGAAAGCACGATGGAGTCATGCATCGCTTCCAAACTTGCAGGACATAGGAGACACAGATCTAGGCCCTAACCTCTTTCGATTTGATTGATAGATCCGGAGTGGAAAAGACTTCACTCATGCGTGCGGTTAAAAGCAGCGGTGGAATTATTTGAGTCAGCAACTTTTCCATGTACATGCCCGATTGCTGAAATTTGTTATGGAGTGCGCTAGATCTTACCATCCTTCATCTAGATCAGTGTGTGATGCTTCGGGAAAGACAATAATTCATTTGGACATAGAGTTCATCAATTATTGTTTGAAGATTCCAGTGCGAAAGGTGGTGACTTCCATTAGTCTTCAGGATGCCGATAGCAGGTGGGAGAAGCATAGAGCTGATTGTGTGAGCATAATGAATAACCGATACATGAAGAAGCCTAGATCTCCTTCAAAGTTCCCGAGAACTCTTCCACGGTCCAATTTGGTGCAGGAGGTAGATGATGTCATCAAATTGCTATGCAGGATGAATGGCGAGGTGAATGCTTACACTTTCCGTACATGGATGTATGCTTTCATCAGGACCATTGAAATCAACAAGGTTGATTCTATAATCAATTGGTCGGAAATTATTAACAACAACATTGGTGAGAAACTCCGGAACGTGAAGCGTACTTTCAACTTCAAAATGACTTCCTACTTGGTGTATATGCTGCATCTCGCACAAGGTGTCTTTTCCAAGCTGGATAGATGTGGTGTTCTTTCTAAGGACCCCATTTTTGAGTGCTACCCACAACTTACTGTACCTGCATGCGAGAAAGATTTCAAAGTGATTAACGATGAATTCTTCTATGATTTCATCTGCAGGCTAGATAAAGACTTGAAGGCCACCAAGGCAAGCAAGGAAGCATGGGAAGTCAGTGTCCAAGATTGATGATCTATTCATTCAATTTGTAGATTTTACATACCTCGGGGTTACGGGCTTTTCTGGAGAACCAATAAAGATGCCTAGGTATCCAAATGATAGATTGATTGCCATGGAGCTGAAAGCAGGCAACTTGTGGAGTTACACGACCTTCAGTCAAAGCGGCACAAGTCTACGGGCTTCTTCCCAATCACTGTGGGATATTACAGCTGCATTAGCATTCATAGAGCTCGGGAATGGAGGTGTAAATGTTATCCGAGTATGAGCAAGAGTTCTTCCCTGCACGGCTGAACTTCGATCCATTTGGAGTAGCCAGGAAGACAATCTCCCAGGAGTACGCACATGTGCCTTCATTAGAAGATTTCTGGATGAAGTGCAAAAGTGAGTACGAGGTTAGAAAGAGAGATTTCAGCAGGCTATCAGCAAAGCAAGTGTTCGACTTTGGACTAGCACGGATACTGTGGATCTTAAAGATGATGGGAATGTGGTACTTGACACTTACCATCAAATGGGAGGAGATAAAGCCATACTGCAGAATAACATAGGAGGTTGCAACACAATTGAAGAAAGGTCGGGAGCTATGTTGGTGAATACTTCAAATTAGTTGTGACGAAGGGATATTACCTTGATAAAGCATTGATGAATCAAGTCACGGGTAACTTTGGCGCAAGATATTCCCTCAAGCGAAAGCACAGAGGAGAAAGCAGCAGGAAAGTTGAGAAGTTGAAAGTGCATAGAAGATCTCAATCCAAGGAGAGGATCACTTCTACGACCATGACTTTAACTCCGGTTTCTCCAGTACCCAGTACTTCACCAACTATTGCACCGCAGCAGCAGGACGCTTCCATGCCTTCTTGAATCTAGTGACATTCATCTTCTCCCCTCAACCACTTCATTCAACGCCTATTCCAGAGGATACGTTGAAGCTACAGATGGCGGAATTCGAAAGGGCTTTATCCTTGGATGATTCAAAAGATGGCAGCCATAACACTGTGGCACTTTCTGACGGAGAGGATGCAGAGTGGAAGATGGTAGTACACTCAGTGACTTCAGCGACTTCTCATTCTCCGAGAAGTAACTTCTCGGAATGGTTGGCTTCGCAGTTGGTTCCAGAAGCAAGAATGGAGATGAACTTAGAGGAGCATGACTTGTAGCTACTCCAGAATCTGGGTGGAAGAGACAGAAGGCCTAAAGTTGCCAAAACAACTTCTAGGTTGATCATCGAGGATTCGGGAGAGAAGTTTGCTGAGATATCAATTCCGGTAGAAGGAAAGATGGAGGAAGAGCTCATGGCGAGGATGTGACGGATGGCAAAAGTACCCCTTGGTCAAGCCACCACTGAAGGATTGAAGCAGGACACGCAGACATTGATGGATGCTTTATTCCTTAGGCTTGATAGTGAAAAGGTGGAGAAAGAAGAGCTGTAGAAGCAAGTATCTCAATTATGTGAGATCATAGCCAAGGTTGCTAAACCTTCCATTCAGCCCATTTTAGAGCAGGTGAGTGATCATCTTATGTAGGAAATGAAGGACGCAAGAAATCAAGTAAAGGCTATTGATGAATGGAAGGATTTGATTATTCGTCAAGCTTCTGTACAACTTGGAGAAGTGCTAGCCCGCCTAAAGGTTATGGATGATGTAGCAAATCAACTGAAGCAACTGATGGCAAACATAGAAGGCATGAATACAGTTGCAGAGAGTAACTTGAGTATTTTGGCTGAGATCAACAAGCTGCCAGGAGATGTATTGATTATGGAATAGATTGTACCGGATGGATCAGTCGAGAAGGGGAAGCAGCTAGAATTTGTAGTATCTTTCCGTTTGGAAATCTACAGAGTTTTGCTGAAGAGGATGCAGGCACTTGAGAGTAGGACATCAGACTTACCAGACAGTGTCATTTCTTTCACTAAGGAGAGAGTGGACGGGAATGTTACTTCATACGTGTGGATCGTCTCAACTAAGGTGCCTAATTCCTGGAAGGATCTCTTCTGATGATACAAAAGAGAATTGATAAAGCTACCAAGCCTTTCATGATGAATTCTATCAGTAGACTGGTGGCGCTGCAGGTAGACATTGCGAGGTTTGGGCCAAGTTTGGAAGATGTGGAAGCATGCATCAAAGTGTTGAATGAAGGGTTGCTGCAGTTCAGGATAGAGAAAGAAGCAGTGGCTAAAACAGATGGAAGGATGCTGAATTACATGTTTGACAAGTATATCCAATATCAAAACAAGAAGAAGACATAAACATTACAGCTGGCATGACTTCTTCTATTCTTTCTTCTTCTATTTTCTATGTTCCTGGATGAAATTGTAAAACTTCTAAGTTATTGGTTTTGCAACCATTACTTAAAGTCATGTGGAACCATTCTATTAGTTAAGTGATACATGTGTCACTTAAGGAGAAGATAGTTGAGGATGATTGCCAAATGTCATCTTTACTTGTTTATGTTTTAGTTCAGTTTGAGGTTTCCATTTGTACTTTCCCTCCTACATTCTATAAGTAGGAGAAGAACCTCTAGGTTAAAGGAGGAATTAGAATTTATAAGCAGCAATCTTGTGTTCAGACTTTGTGAACCCCGAGAGCAACTTGGAGCAAAGGAATACAAAGGAGCAGGTTTCTCGGAGAACTTTGTGTCACGATGTACTTTGTTTCTTGCTTTAAATCTTAGATCTCTTAATAAACTTTGTGTTATTTTAGATCTGGATCTAGAGCTGCCTTTGTTTTATAATTCTGTGTGTTCATATCTATTAAAGTTTCTTCTATGTTCATGCAATTAGCTCTGTTATCTACTAATTGGGATGCACATCTTCCCATTTCTTCTCTGTATTTCCTTTACTTCCTTCTTCTATAAAATACTTCCTTTCTTAAATGGCTACTTACTTTGCTGCCGAGAACTTCTTAGTTATGGTTCATGAACTAAGTGGTTAAAGTAAAACCCACGATAGATAATAACACATTTTTATTGACAAATCTGACATGGGAGCCTCACTTTGGTTAAATGAGGAGATTTATCTCATGATCGCCTAGGTTTTGTGCTATGCGTAAAATCTAGCTAACATTTTTAGCGACTCACTGGGAACAACTATCTTTGCGGATCAAGGTTTATCTATCAAGATTAGAGTGTTTTCCATACAAATCTCAACTTGGTTGAACATCCATAAACCCGATCCGTGAAGGTGTAAGGAAGGACTGATCATTTCTTCCGACTGTAGGAGCAATTCAATTTCAATCATCCTCCTCAAGTTAGAAGCCGCAGATCTAGTCTCTCACCAGGAAGGAGAGTGCACACCCATCCAGATCCGGATCGTATTCAGCATAATCCGGTGGCTGGAATTATCCATCAAGTCTACACAAGGAGGAGATGTGCTCAAGTCAACATGGGGCATCAGCTAGTACCTGTTCCATGGGGAGCAACTTTTGGACCTCTGAACTTGGCTCCACCTATGCACGAGCTGCCAAAGGGATCCAGAAAGAATTTTTCAAAATTCTTTGGAGATGGAAAGCAAAACCCGGATGATCATTTGGCAGCCTTCTTCATATCTTGTGGCGTGCTTGCAGTAGAGCATGAAGATGTCTCAGTCAGACTCTTCATTGAGACTCTACATGACTTGGTGAGAATGGTTTTATTGGCTAGCTCCTGGCACCATAACCAACTCGGTGACCATGCGTGATAAATTCTTGAAAAGATTCAAGCTCGTAGAGGACGCTAAAGACGTTGATCACCCAATTGACGCAGCTTGAAGAAAGAGCCAAGTGAGAATATGTAGGACTTTATTGCAAGGTTCCAAAGGATTTTATACAAAATCCCCACTTCTGCCGCATTGAGTGACAAAAATCAAAAGACGTTTTTTATAAACGCTCTATTGCCCGAAGTTGGATATCGGTAAGAAGGGCAAGACACAGTAAATCTTCAAGCACAAAATTCTGCCATGGAGGTGAGGATGACTTGATCATGGTTGGAAAACTCAAACAACCATCTCACAAAGGTGATGGTGCTTCTTCTAGTACTTCGGATCCTTTGTTGTAGAAATTGGCTAATGACATGCTACAGATCAAGAAGCAGATCTCTCAAGTAGGGAGTGCAACCCCCTCAAGAATAGCTCCTACCCGGACCTTTAATGGTCAAAATAAAAATCAAAACCGAAACAAACTTACTGCTGCACCGCATGAGTTGGCAATAGAAGTTGCTCCAAGGAATAACATGGAAACTAATGAAGGGGATCTCAAGCATTGATGAATCATTCGATGATGAAGAATTTATAGATCCCACTGGCGACTCCAATATTGGTTACCTGGACTATGAATCTGACGATGGCTATTATGAATCTTTTGAAGATTCTGATGGTCACACTTTTATGGTGTTTACAAGGTCTCAGACGTGCCAAAATGCCAAAGCATCCACAAGCGGCCGAAGAGAAAGAGAAGATCCTGGCCGGATGTTACTATCTTGAAAAGAGGTAGCACTCTTCCTTCTTCATTAGCGCCTAAGGATAAATATTCAAATTCTTTCAATTCGCAGCAAAGAGCCAATGCACATCCTACTGAAGCAAGTCAAGCTTTCGACATAATTGATCACATCAAGAGGAACAAGGTCCAAATGTCAGAAGCTGAGTATTTGAGAGCATTTCCTGATCAGCTGAATAGATTGGTCAAATATGTGCAAAGTAATGGTCCCAACCCAACAAATAATACTTCACGGGGTATCTTGTCAAGCCCAAAGAATACTCCCCTTCAAATAATGCAGTTGTAAGTTCTTCTCCTTCCAATTCTTCTCCTTACGTCAGAAAGGATTGAGCCATTTTATGTGTCACTGCTTATCAACAGACACAAACTTAGCAATTGCATCTTGGACTCTGGAGCTTCTGACAATGTCATGCCTGCAAAAGTTGCTGATGCCTTGGGTCTCACATTGACAAAAACCATCGGAAGATGTTATTCAATGGAAAGGCAAGTCCTCTTGTGGGGAAAATCAAAGATGTGCAGCGATTGCTTCTTTTTCAGATAAAAGACTGAAAATGACTATCCTTGTAGCAGACATTCCAGTCTCTTATGGCATGTTTTTGAGTAGAAATTTCTGCAAAGAGTTGGGTGGAGAAGTCAAGATGGATTGGTCTTGTGCACACATACCAATCAAAGGAGTAAATTAGAAGCTGGAACCTGAGAAGAAATATAAGTACAAAATATCAAAGTTTGAGGATCCTAGATCTCGATCTTGTTTTTGGAATCGAGATCATGGAGTCTATTATCTAGAAATGGATAAAGAAAATGTTCAACCAAAGGATTCAAGAACCGCATCAACTTAATAACAAGATTTGGACTCGGAATTTGATGGCATAAATTGCTCATTTAGATTTGGCATGAGCATTTTCTTATCTCTCCTGAAGGAAGGTGTACATGCACACCTTTCAAATTGATGTTTGAAAATACTAATAATACAACTGAGTATGAAGCATTGTTGTTAGGAATGGGCGAGCAAGAACAATGGGAATCAAATTATTACACGCAAGAGGAGACGCTGAGCTGATTGTGAAGCAGATAAGAGGCCTCTACCAAGTCAAAAAAGATAAAATGCGGCACTATAGAGATCGGGTCTACTCTGCTATCCTAGATTTTTCAGCTTTCTCGGTATCTTACATTCCAAGAGAACAAAATTCAAGAGTTGATTCGCTTGCAGTAACTGCAGCCTTGTTGAATCCGGATCAGCCTCCCGCATTCTTTAGACAGGGAGACTACAAGGTGGAGATGGTCTTTCGCCCAAAGGTTCCTGACAACGTCCAGCAATGGCAGGTTTTCAATGATGACATGTAGATTGTTGCGTTCCTCCAACAGAAGGACAACTTTGAAGAAATCTACTATGAGGGAAGTAATTCACCTCCTAGGCAGACTACTGTCAGAGAAATAGATGTGGACGTCTCAGGAAGTCAGGAGATTATCCAGCTAAAGGGAAATAAAATTCCCAAAGGTTTGGTATCTCTTGAGGAAATGTTTGATAAGCATGATCAGATGCTTAAGAAAAATGAAGAAAGTGGGGAAGGTTCTTCCTCCGACACACAATTATTAAATTTGGGAGCTGGCAATGATCCCAAATTAGTAAATCTAGGTAAGTGTTGCTTAGAGGCCGAAAGAGAAGCTTTTACTGAGCTTCTTAAGAAATATATGGATGTTTTTGCCTGGTCTTACCAGGATCTAAAAACATATCAGCCTGCGGAAGTTCAACACTACATCCCACTTAAACCAGAACAAAAGCCTTTCAAGCAGAAGCTGCGGCGGCACAACCCTACCATTTTGGGAACCATCTTTGTAGAAATCTGGAAGTTGTTAGACGCAAATATTATCTATCCCATACATCATTCGGAATGGTTGGCCAACATAGTCCCTGTAAGAAAGAAGAGCGGTGAGATTAGGTTGTGCGTGGATTTCCGCAACCTTAATCAAGCTTCATTAAAAGATAACTACCCCATCCCCATCATGGATCACACTCTGCAGGTGGTCACTGGATTTGAGATGCTCTCCATGCTTGATGGCTTCTCAGGCTACAATCAAGTCAAGGTGGCCGAGGAAGATCAATACAAAACGACGTTCATCACACCTTGGGGAACCTTCGCGTACCAGAAAATGCCGTTCGGCCTGATTAATGCTGGTGCTACATTTCAAAGAGCTATGGATCTAGCCTTTTCTCATCTCAAAGATATAAGCACAAAGGTGTATCTGGACGATCGGATGTCTTTTCCAAAGATAGAAGCGCACACATTTCAAACTTGGAAGAGGTTTTCATACAGTGCCGCAAGCATGGTATTTCTTTAAATCCCAAGAAATCTATCTTTGCCGTAACCGAAGGAAAGCTGCTAGGGCACATTGTTTCCAAAGAAGGAACAAAGATAGATCCAGAGTGTGTCAAATCCATTCAGACATTTCCTTTGCCCACATCCAAAAAAGGAGTTCACTCTTTCTTTGGAAAAGTTAATTTTCTTAGGAGATTCATTCCTAACTTTGCTGAGCTAACCCGTCATATTTCGAATATGATGAAGAAGACAAAAGATTTTAAATGGAGCAGCGAAGGGAAGGAAGCTTTCGAGAAAATTAAAGAGGCCCTGTCGAAAGCTCTAGTCTTGGTTTCACCCGACTTCAGTAAAGAATTTATTCTTTACTATTATTCCTCTGAACACACCATGTCAGCAATACTGATGCAAAAAAATCAAGAGGACGCAGAAGCTCCTATTGCTTTCATGAGTACGCCTCTTAAAGCCTATGAGTTGAAATACACTCCCATGGAAAAGCATGCATATGCAGTGGTGAAGGCGTGCAAAGCATTCAGGTATTATATTCTTTCCTTGCACACTGTGGTTTTGGTTCCAGATACTGCAGTTAAATCTATCCTTACTCAACAAGAGTTAGGATTGTTGAGAGGCACATGGGTGACAAAGGTTCAAGAATATGACCTGGATATTAAACCAACAAAGCTGGTTCGAGGAAGAGGTCTGTGTGAATTAATGACAGAGATGAAAACATCAGTGCCAGAAGTAAATCAAGATGAGATAGACGGGGATTTTCCTGCAGTACTTTTTATAGATTTGGTAGAGGAGTGGTACAGTAACATTGCTTACTTTCTGACATATGGAGAATGCTCAGATCAACTTTCCAGAAAAGAGAAATGAACCATCAAACTAAAATCCAAAGATTTTGTTCTTTGGGATAATGGTTTGTACAAGAGGGGAATTGATGGTGTATTTCTCAGATGCGTCGATAAAGCTCAACAGGATCAGCTACTACAATAGTTCCATGACATGGATGGCGGTGGTCATTTCTCAGCCAGTCACTGCACACAAGATCCTCAGAGCAAGGTATTACTGGCCCACCCTTTTTCAAGATACTGCAGATTGGGTAGCTAAGTGTCAAGCATGCCAACATTTTGTTGGGTGTGTGAAATTGCCTGCATTACCTCTAAAACCCATTGTGATTGAAGAACCTTTCCAATAGTGGGGAATGGATTTTATTGGTATGCTTAACCCGGCTTCCAGTGCGGTCACCATTATATTCTAACAGCTACTGATTATTTCAGTAAGTGGGTAGAAGCTATTCCTGTGAAGAATGCCACTTCCGCCGAGGTGTGTAATTTTATAAAAGAAAACATTATTGTCAGGTTTGGCGTGCCCAACAAAATTGTAGCAGACAATGCTCCGAATCTTTCTTCTAAGGAGCTGGTGGAATTCTGGCTACACTTATGGGATTCAGTTGGCTCATTCCTCAAACTACTATCCACAAGGGAATGGTCAAGCTGAGTCTAGTAATAAAAACACAGTAACTATCATGCAAGCATGCAGCTAATGTAACGGAAAATCGAGAGGACTTGGCATAAAAATTGTTTGATGCATTATGGGTCGATAGAATCACACCAAAGAGGGTGATAGGCATGTCCCCATTTCAGCTGTTATATGGTAGAGACACAGAGCTGCCTCTTACCTTGGAACTGCCTGCCCTACAACTTTCTAAGGCCCTGGAGGATTCCACTTTCACGGATGCTATTGATAAAAGAATTATGTACCTGACTGAATTGAGGGAAGTACAAAATCAAGTTGTAGATAGGTTGACAGAGCATCAAAAGAAGGTGAAAGTCATCTTCGACAAAAAGCCCAAGGAAAGAAAGTTTAAAGTCAATGACTGGTCCTTCATGGGACAAAAGAAGAAAACAAAAGGCATGCATGGAAAGTTTGATTTACTATGGAAAGGGCCTTTTGTGATTAAGAGAATCGCTGGAGCAGATAGCTTCATTCTTGCTCACCAGGATGGAGTTGAATTGTCGTTGCCTTTCAATGGGCAACACTTGAAGTGTACGGACATAAGAAGCGAGGTAAAACTTGTATGTATATAAATAAATCTTTGTTTGTTTTTCCTTGTTTCGCTTTGTTTTTGTGTTGTGTTTGTTTGCGACCCCGTGCCCAAAGGACAAGATATGAAACCGAGATACCGGGATCTTATCTTTTCCTTGTCATTCGATAGAGAAAAATATGTCCACAGACGAGCCGACCAGTGTCACCCGATTTCATCCTGAAATCTGTGACTACCCTATCCGAAAATTTTTCGTACTTTTAAAAAATGGTTCGTTTTGTGTTTTTATTGCCCGAAAGTTCTTGTATTGCATCAAGATATTCCCAAAGAGCCATATTAGCCTTTTTTCGCTAAATACCCGGATGCCCAAAATTGTTATATTCTCAGTCATTGGGTTTGTCTCAAGGAAAATTTGTATTTAATTATTTTGAGCCCCGTATGAGGCTATTTGCGCTTTGTTTTAACTCTATTATGATCGAATATGTCATTACTCTTATGTACGAGAAGGGTTTTAACAAGGAATAAGTTTTGGGCTTTATTTGTAACTTTTGGCATTTTTTTCGTGTTTTTGTGTTTTCCCATTTCGTTTTCTGTGAAATTTCTCTAGAACAATTCCTTTGTCGGGTAAGCTCGATTTTTGGCCTGGAGCAGCTGGAAAACATATACGCACGTTATGCTTGGAGGAAGTCACCATCGGAGGTCTAGATCACTGGGAAAAAGTGAAGTCGTGCACGGAAAAGCCCCTGCGGGGTTGGGTGCATTTTTGGAAAACAAAGGATTTAAGTCCGAATGGAAAAAATACAAGCAGCAGGGCAAGGTGGGAATTTTATACCTGCCTAGCAGGGCAGTACTTTTTCCCGTGTTATAAAATTCACTTAAGCTGCAGTGGGAAAGTTAGAGGCCAGCAGCAATAGGAATTTATTACTCTGCCTTGCAGGGTGAAAATTCCCATGATAAAATAAAAGGAAAGTGACTTAAGTGAAATCATGGGATTTTAGTGCCTGCCTTGTAGGGTAAATAATCCCATTGTCAAAGTCAAATCACTTAAGTGGATCACGAGATTTTAGTACTTGCCTTGCAGGGTAAAGAATCCCATTGTGAAAAATTCTTAAAAATAGAATTATATGTGCAAAAAAGTGTGCCCCCTTTGGTGAGATGATGACAGCCTTAAAATGATTATTTCAATTAATCTATTTTTCTAAAAAGTGTGCCCAAGCTTGGAGGAAGTCAACAAGTCAAAGAGGGAATAAAAGAAATGGATTAAATGTATTAAATTTAATTTATTTAGTGGCTGCCCCCTCTCTTTCAAAAAGTGCGCCCCATTTGGGAGTTATTTAATGATTTTTAAGGCATTAAATCATTAAATTAATTTCTATTTTCAGTGGCTATGGTCAAGGCACACTGTGAAGCTTAAGTGAAGTGATGTGTGAAGGATTAAATTGGATTAATTTAATTTATTGGATGATTGTCCTTAAACATGCTATTTTTAAAAGAGAAGAGCATGATTTTTAATTAATTAATTACCTTTAATTGTTAGGGCAATTATTAATTATAGAATTGTGAAGGTTATATAAGCATGGGCAGCCATATGGGTGAATTATTTAATTCACAGGTAAAGAATTGCAGCCAAGAGGAAAAGTGCGCCCCATTTGAAGAAGGATTTTGCTCAAGCAAGGTGGCAATAAGGCTAAAAGCTTCCAGATTTGGCGCATGCTTTGAAGGAGGTGGATCTTTGTCTGCATAATTGTTTGCATAGGTGTTACATGTGCTCAGGTGTTGTTAAAAGGATTCATGCTCTTTTTATGTGCAAATTAAACACCAATTTTTAGGGCAACGGGCTTGAAAAGTGTAGATTTTTACAATTAAAATTCACTATTCATGCTCCGATGGCCAATTTTTGTCTGAATAAATTACAGGAATTCATTACAGGTGCTTTACAAAGGAAAAGGAGCTTTTATCAATGTCTAATACATTGCATATATCCTTCGAATTTGAAGAATTGTCCAGATCTACACCAGTATTGAAGAAATCTGGCAAAGTAAGAAGAAAAAGAATTATTCAGACAAAGATAGACAAAGCCATGGTGAAGAGAGATGAAAAAGAAAGCACGATAGAGTCATGCATCGCTTCCAAACTTGCAAAGATAAGAGAAATAGATCTAGGGCGGAACCTCTTTCCGATTTGATTGATAGATCCAGAGCGGGAAAGACTTCACTCATGCGTGCGGTTAAAAGCAGTGGAATTATCCGAGCTGCAGCTTTTCCATGTACAACCCAGTTGCCAGAATTTGTTATGGAGTGCGCTAGATCTTACCATCCTTCATCCAGATCAGTGCGTGATGCTTCGGGAAAGACAATAATTCATTTGGAAGCTGAGTTCATCAATTATTGTTTGAAGATTCCAGTGTGAAAGGTGGTGACTTCCATTAGTCTTTAGGATGCCGAGCAGGTAGGTGGGAGAAGCATAGAGCTGATTGCGTGAGCATAATGAATAACCGATACATGAAGAAGCCTAGATCTCCTTCAAAGTTCCCGAGAACTCTTCCACGGTCCAATTTGGTGCAGGAGGTAGATGATGTCATCAAATTGCTATGCAGGATGAATGGCGAGGCGAATGCTTACACTTTCCGTACATGGATGTATGCTTTCATCAGGACCATTGAAATCAACAAGGTTGATTCTATAATCAATTGGTCAGAAATTATTAGCAACAACATTGGTGAGCAACTCTGGAACGTGAAGCATACTTTTAGCTTCAAAATGACTTCCTACTTGGTGTATGTTGCAGCTTCACAAGGCATCTTTTCCAAGCTGGATAGATGTGGTGTTCTTTCTAAGGACCCCATTTTTGAGTGCTACCCACAGCTTACTATACCTACGTGCGAGAAAGATTTCAAAGTGATCAATGATGAATTCTTCTATGATTTCATCTACAGGCTAGACAAAGACTTGAAGGCCAACAGGGTAAGCAAGGAAGCGTGGGAAGCTGTGTCTAAGATTGGCAGTCTATTCATTCAATTTGCAGATTTCACATACCTCGGGTTATGCAATTTTTGGAGAATAAATAAAGATGCCCAGTATCCGAATGATAGATTGATTGCCATGGAGTTGAGCAAGAAAAGTTTGGAGTTACACGACCTTCACCAAAGCGGCACAAGTCTACGAGCTTCTTCCCAATCACTGTGGATATTACAACTGCATTAACATTCATAGAGCTCGGGAATGGAGGCACAAATGTTATCCGAGTATGAACAAGAGTTCTTCCTGTAAGGCTGGACTTGATCCATATTGAGTAGCCGGAAGATAATCTCCCAGAGTACGCACATGTGCCTTCATTAGAAGATTTCGGATGAAGTGCAAAAGTGAGTACGAGGTTAGAAAGAGAGATTTCAGCAAAGCTATCAAAGAAAGCAAGTGTTCAAATTTGTACTAGTGTGGATACTGCGGATCTTAAAGATGATGGGAATGTGGTACTTGACACTTACCATCAAATGAGAGGAGATAAAGCCATATTGTAGAATAACATAGGAGGTCGCAACACAATTTAAGAAAGGTCGAGAGGCTGTGTTGGTGAATACTTCAAATTAGTTCTTGTGAAGGGATATTACCTTGATAAAGCATTGATGAATCAAGTCACGGGGAACTTCGGTGCAAGAGATTCCCTCAAGCGAAAGCACGAGGAGAAAGCAAAGAGGAAAGTCAAGAAGTTGAAAGTGCATAGAAGATCTCAATCCAAGGAGAGGATCACTTCTACGACCATGACTTTAACTCCGGTTTCTTCAGTACCCAACTTCACCAACTATTGCACCGCAGCAGCAGGACGCTTCCATGCCTCCACTGAATCCAGCAACATTCATCTTCTCCCCTTAGCCACTTCGTTCAAAGACTTTGCTCCAGAGAGGATACGTTGAAGCTGCGCAATGGCGAGAGTTCGAAAGGGCTTTTTGTCGTTGGACGATTCGAAGATGACAACCATAACATTGTGACACTTTCTAACGAGAGGATGCAGAGCGGAAGATGGTAGTACACTCAACGACTTCAGTGACTTCTCATTCTCCGAGAAGTAACTTCTTGGAATGGTTGGCTTTGCAATTGGTTCCAGAAGCAAGAATGGAGATGAACTTAGAGGAGCACGACTTGCAGCTACTCCGAATTTGGACGGAAGTGATAGAAGGCCTAAAGTTGCCAAGACAACTTCTAGGTTGATCATCGAGGATTCGGGAGAGAAGTTTGCTGAGATATCAATTCTGGCAAAAGGAAAGATGGAGGAAGAGCTCACGGCAGAGGATGTGACAGTAACCAAAGTACCCCTCGGTCAAGCCACCACTAAAATATTAAAGCGAGACACACAGATACATTGATGGATGCTTTATTCCTTAGGCTTGACAGTGAAAAGGCGGAGAAAGAAGAGTTGCAGAAGCAAGTATCTCAATTATGTGAGATCATAGCCAAGGTTGCTAAACCTTCCATTCAGCCCATTTCAGAGCGGTGAGTGATCATATTATGTAAAAATGGAGGACGCAAGCAATCAAGTAAAGGCTATTGACGAATGGAAGGATTTGATTATTTATCAAGCTTCATACAACTTGGAGAAGTGCCACCCGCCTAAAGGTTATGGATGATGCAACAAATTTATCAAACAATTGATGGCAAACATAGAAGGCATGAATACAATCAGAGAGAGTAACTTTGAGTATTTTGGTCGAGATCAACAAGTTGTCGGAGATGTATTGATTGCAGAACAGATTATACCGGATGGATCGGTCGAGAAGGGGAAGCGGTTAGAATTTGCAGTGCATATCTTTTCATTTGGAAATCTACTGAGTTTTGCTGAAGAGGATGCGAGCACTTGAGAGTAGGACATCGAGACTTACCAGACAATGTCATTTCTTTCACCGAGGAGAGAGTGGATGGGAATGTTACTTCATACGTGCGAGATCATCTCAAGTATGGTGCCTAATTTTGTGGAAGGATCTCTTCGATGATACAAAAGAGAATTGATAAAGCTATGAAGTCTTTCACGATGAATTCTATCAAGAGATCGGTGGTGGTGGCAGCAGGAAGACATTGCAAGGTTTGGGCCGATTTTGGAAGATGTGGAAGCGTGCATCAAAGTGTTGAATGAAGGGTTCTTGTAGTTCAGATAGAGAAAGAAGCAAAGGGCTAAAATGATGGAAGGATGTTGAATTACATGTTCGACAAGTATATCCGATATCAGAACAAGAAGAAGACATAAACATTACAACTGACATGACTTGTTCTATTCTTTCTTCTTCTATTTTCTATATTCCTGGATGAAATTGTAAAACTTCTAAGTTATTGGTTTTGAACCATTACTTAAAGTCATATGGAACCATTCTGTTAGTTAAGTGATACATGTGTCACTTAAGGAGAAGATAGTTGAGGATGATTATCAAATGTCAACTTTACTTATTGTTTATGTTTTAGTTCAGTTTGAGGTTTCCATTTGTACTTTCCCTCCTACATTCTATAAGTAGGAGAAGAACCTCTGGGTTAAAGGAGGAATCAAAATTTGTAAGCAGCAATCTTGTGTTCTAGACTTTGTGTTGAACCCTTGAGAGCAACTTGGAGCAAAGGAATACAAAGGAGCAGGTTTCCGGAGAACTTTGTGTCACGGTTTACTTTTTTTCTTTCTTTAAATCTTAGATCTCTTAATAAACTTTGTGTTGTTTTAGATCTGGATCTAGAGCTGCCTTTGTTTTATAATTCTCTGTGTTCATATCTATTAAGTTTCTTCTATGTGCATGCAATTAGCTCTGCTATCTACTAATTGGGATGCACATCTTCCCCATTTCTTCTCTGTATTTCCTTTACTTCTTTCTTCTATAAAATACTTCCTTTCTTAAACAACTGCTTACTTGCTGCAGAACTTCTTAGTTATGGTTCATGAACTAAGTGGTTAAAGTAAAACCCCTGATAAATAATAACACATTTTTATTGACAAATCTGACACGGGAGCCTCACCGGTTAAATGAGGGATATTTATCTCATAACTACCTAGGGTTTGTGCTATGTAGAAAATCTAGCTAACAAATAGCCTCTCTCAAGTTTTTCCTTCTCATATCGGTGCTCTCACTACCCTATTGTTTGCAAACGCGTGAAATAATGTAGTTGGAGCTAGTGTAAGGTTGTCAAATGCTATATTTTACAAATGGTGGGTCATGGCACCAAACCGAATGCGTTGACACATCCAGGTGGCTAGGTGAATGCTAGATGAGGTGGTGTTTCGGTGCGTGACAAGGTCGTTGCTTCCAAGCTACTTCGTTCGGGCATAGTCCCTTAAGAGCCCTGAGACCAAAATATCATTCAACTTCGATGGGTGACTACTTAAACTCCGTGGCACCTAGAGATGCCTCGTCTGATTTGAAACCTCGGCGTAGGGACCCTCTACAATAGTCTCTCTCGGTTTTTTCCTTCTCATATTGGTGCTCTCGCTGCCCTATTGTTTGCAAATGCGTGAAATAGTGCAGTTTGAGCTAGTGTAAGGTTGTCAAACGCTATATTTTACAAACGGTGAGTTGTGGCACTGAACCGAATGTGCTAACATGTCTAGGTGGCCAGGTGAATGCTAGAGGAGGTGGTGTTTCGGTGCGTGACAAGGTCGTTGCTTCTGGATACTTCGTTCGGGCGTAGTCCCTTAAGAGCCCTAAGACCAAAATATCATTCAACTTCGATAGGTGACTACTCAAACCCGTGGCACCTAGAAACACCTCGTCTAATCCAAAACCTCGGCGTAGGTACCCTCTACAATAGACTCTCTTAGTTTTTTTCTTCTCATATTGGTGCTCTCGCTGCCCTATTGTTTGCAAACATGTGAAATAGTGCAGTTTGAGCCAATGTAAGGTTGTCAAACGCTATATTTTGCAAACGGTGGGTCATGGCACCAAACCGATTATGTCGACACATCCGAGTGGCTAGGTTAACACTAAGGAGCTGATGTTTCAGTGCGCGACAAGGTCGTTGCTTCCAGGCTACTTCGTTTGGGCGTAGTCCCTTAAGAGCCCTGAGACCGAAATATCGTTCAACTTCGACGGGTGACTACTCAGACTCAAGTGGCACCTAGACACACCTCGTCGATCCGACACCTCGGCATAGGGACCCTCTATAATATTCTCTCTCGGTTTTTTCCTTCTCATATCGGTTCTCTCACACCGCCTCTATTGTTTTGCAAATGCGCGAATAGTGCAATGGAGCCAGTGTAAGGTTGTCAAACGCTATATTTTACAAATAGTGGGTTGTGGCACCAAATTGATTATGCCGACACATCCGAGTGGCCAGGTGAATTCTAGAGGAGGTTTTGTTTTGGTGCGCGACAAGGTCGTTGCTTCCGGGCTACTTCGTTCAGGCGTAGTCCCTTAAGAGCCCTGAGACAAAAATATCGTTCAACTTCGACGGGTGACTACTCAGAATCCGTGGTACCTAGAGATGTCTTGTCTGATCCAAAACCTCGGCGTAGGGACCCTATACAATATCCTCTCTCGGTTTTTTCCTTCTCATATCGGTGCTCTCGTTTCCCTATTGTTTGCAAATGCATGAAATAGTGCAGTTTAAGCCAGTGTAAGGTTGTCAAATGCTATATTTTGCAAATAGAGGGCCATGGCACTGAACCAACTATGCTTTGAAACGTTTGGGTGGTCATGTGAATGCTATAGGAGGTGGTGTTTCAGTGCATGACAAGGTCGTTGCTTCCAGGTTACTTTGTTCGAGTGTAGTCCCTTAAGAGCCTTGAGACCAAAATATCGTTCAACTTTGATGGTTGACTACTCAGACTCCGTGGCACCTAGATATGTCTCATCTAATTTGAAACCTCGGCATAGGGACCCTCTACAATAGCCTCTCTCGGTTTTTTTCCTTCTCATATCGGTGCTCTCGCTGCCCTATTGTTTGCAAATGCGTGAAATAGTGTAGTTTGAGCTAGTATAAGGTTGTCAAACGCTATATTTTGCAAACGGTGGGTCGTGGCACCGAACCGACTATGTTGACACATCCGGGAGGCCAGGTCAACACTAGAGGAGGTGGTGTTTTGGTGCGCGATAAGGTCATTGCTTCGGGCTACTTCGTTTGGGCGTAGTCCCTTAAGAGCCCTAAGACCAAAATATCATTCAACTTCGACGGGTGACTACTCGGACTCTGTGGCACCTAGAGACACCTCATATGATCCAAAAATTCAACATAAAGACCCTATAAAATAGCCTCTCTCGGTTTTTTCCTTCTCATATCGGTGCTCTCACTGCCCTATTGTTTGCAAATGCACGAAATAGTGTAGTTGGAGCCAGTGTAAGGTTGTCAAACGCTATATTTTGCAAATAGTGGGTTGTGGCACCGAACCGACTGCGCACCGACACATCTAGGTGGCCAAGTGAACACTAGAGGAGGTGGTGTTTTGGTGCACGACAAGGTCGTTGCTTCCGGCTACTTTGTTTGGGTGTAGTCCCTTAAGAGCCCTGAGACCAAAATATCATTCAACTTCGATGGGTGACTACTCGGACTCCGTGGCACCTAGAGATGTCTCGTCTGATCTGAAACCTCGGTGTAGGGACCCTCTACAATAGTCTCTCTCAGTTTTTTCCTTCTCGATTAGTGCTCTCGCTGCCCTATTGTTTGCAAACACGCGAAATAGTGCGGTTGGGGCGCTTGTAAGGTTGTTAAATGCTATATTTTGCAAACGGTGGGTTGTGGCACCAAACCGATTGTGCACATGCGTAGGTATGGTCTTGTAAACACTTGGGGAGGAGTCGTTTTCAAAATTTACAACTTTTTCAAACAATGAAAGCTTCTCTTAGCTTCGAGAATTTAAAATTCTCTACTAATAGTGATGAATCACGTGAAGGTGGAAGCTTTTCTAGCACCACTAACCTGAACATAAAAGTGTTAGTCAAAGAAATTTAAGTTTCAAATCAAAACCATATACTAGATATATACAAAATACACAAATTTAAAATAAAATATATGAACTTAAATCTAGATCTAACTAACAAATTTATATATATCAAAGAAATTATATATACCAGACATGAGCATTGTAAATTCATTCCAATGAACCATCAGGATCGGATCTACTCTGAATAGCAGACAAGATTGCTTCATGATCTGACTCTTGAACCTTCCAAATAATCTTGTTATTAGGCCTTCCTCGATATCTATACAAATGAATATTTGTCGCTAGAACTAGATGTGAATATAATAGTATTTTCCTATGTGTCTCAAAGTCTTCAAACACCCAAACAAAGGAGTTTTTAATGGATACCATCGAAGCCAAGTTCTAGTAACTACCACTGACCCTGTAGGATACTCAATATCTTCGCCATCTATAATAGGAGAAGTCAACTTCTTTCTTTCCTCGATGTAACGACATAAGAAATAGTTTGTTCCTTCTTCATTGTCTTACTGCAATAACTACAAACACATGTCCTACAAAAAAACAAAGGTTGAACAACTCAAATTTAAATTACATATTAAAATTTCAATGGACATAACTCAATACAAAAATTAAATAAATAACCATAAATACCTTGTCGCACCAAAATTGAAATTTTGTCAAATTCCTTGGATGTTGCAACTTCATCTGTAAA
Organism: Taxus wallichiana var. yunnanensis; assembly: GCA_018340775.1. NCBI lineage: Eukaryota > Viridiplantae > Streptophyta > Pinopsida > Cupressales > Taxaceae > Taxus > Taxus wallichiana. Next base: position 263,798,544 of record CM031241.1, read on the forward strand.
AATAAGTCATAATGCTTGTGGAGGTTGATAACTAGGAAGCGAGTTAGAGGCCTACAAATCCATCCATCCACCCATTCTTGTGAATCACACTTAGCAGTGACAAATTCGATACAAGATGCACAAAAACATGTCAAATTTCTTGTCCATACGGCCCACGAAGTAGCGTCTGAGCTACAAAATGAGTGCATATCATTGGACCCAGTGAGTGTCATATAATCCTTGTAGTTAGCAATTTGTTGTTCCTCTATCAACCAAAAATATATGTGAACTGTGGAATTTTCTTGAGAACCTCGGGCCATGTTTTCAATACACCATTCCACTATGCTCTTTGCATCTTTTAATTTAGCACCATCTTTGTACTTCAACTCTTCTCTTGCAAGAGCTCTTTTCACATGCCCTTGAACCGTCATGCTCTCATTTTCCATGTCCATTCTCAGTGAAACTCCAAATATGTTGCACACCCATCTTGACGTGCATTATGCTCATCCAATAAAACATTCGCGCATTCTTAAACTAAGACGTGTAATTATCTCGACCATATATAATGTTGTTTGAAGTTATGTCCCTATCGACAAGTTTTCATAAAATAACTGGAAACACCCTTACACAAATTTAGTAGAATGAGTATGATCATCACTGATATAAAAGTGGTACTCTCTTAAATTTTTCGATCATTCTCTATACTATCAGGAGAATGTAGAAATGCTATATGCACAAAAATGACAACTTGTATTGAGTTGTAATATTGCGATTGAACCTCCATTTGTGGTTGCAATGTGTAATTCTCTGCAAAATTGACCACTAAAACAATAGTACCAATAGGAAATGTGTCCTTGCATAGCTTGAACTATTCATCTAACCATCGAGCTCTATGTGTATGCCTAGCATACTCATAAACAATTTCATCCTTAAATTTTCTCAAAAATTGGAAAACAGGCATTTGTTCTGTAACTAGCTCACATCGTTTAGACTCTTTTCCATCTTTCAACTGGTATGCAACTGATTTATATTTATCAAACTCAACTAAATTATGTCCTATTGTACCTTCAATTTTCTCATGGATGTAACTTTCCAATTTAGGTAATCTGCCGCATGTACTACAACTTCCATCTAAACAATCCTGACTATAAAAAAATTGTCCAACTTCTTTTTCACAAAATATAGTAGGAATGAAATCCTTGGAAGATATTGGTGGAACTTGAACACCACATTCCGATAACATAGTTTCAGAATGAAAAATAGAACGAATACGTAAAAATTTAGCATAATGCATCGCAAATTCAACATGTTGCCTACAACAAGTGGTGCGAGCGTGGTTGATTTTCACATAGAATGGTTTCAACATTTCAAAAACATTGACTAATTTTAATTTCAAAATTCTCTTGTTCAAACTTACGAAAAAAATGAGTTTGAGTCATATCTAAGAAATGCTTTGGATGTGGTTCACAATTAGTAGAACCAACTCTCCATTTTATAACATCTCTTGTATTAGGTGAAACTCTAGTGTTATCATGCCAAAATTTAATAACAACTTCTCTTATAACATTAGAATTATTTTTGTCCTTATGTGGTGCTCTAGCAGAAAATGCCCAAAAATTGGTGTTATTGAGTGATTGAAGGATATTACGTCTTTCAATTACTTTCATTAGAGTTTTTCGATTAACTTGCAACATTTGACTTGTTTGCATAATCAAACGTTGTTTTTTATTGATTCACTTACAACACTAGTAGCAAGTACACGACGCACAATATTACTATCCCTAGTGCGTCTCTTGACACCAACAATGTGATATGCATCATGAAGGTTTTCAACAATTGTAGAGGTTTGACCACGTATATTAGATGTTGTCAATCATAAGGTGTTTAATGTAGGTCTCATTTTAATCAATTTCATCAAACACACCAACAACTGACATCTTTGGGAATCATTTAAAATTTCAAAATGATTATCCCAAATTTTAGTGGCTTTTCTTCTGATTTGTCGTTCAGAAAGTTTGTCAGACATTGGTTTCAAAATGTTTTCATCAATTTCAATAAAAAATTAGGTTTCTTACGTAAAATCCTAGGAGGTGTTTTTATCAAATTTTTCCCTGTCTCTGACGCTTTGACATGAATTTCCTTATTCACATTTTCATTGTCTCCTTCAATTTCAAAATTTGCTACATCATGAGTATTTAATTCTTCTTCAACATTGATAGTAAAAACATCTTCATCACGAGTATTTAATTCAACTTCAACATTGACAGTAGAAACATTACCTAGTTCTTCATTGCTTACAATAGTTGGGGTTGAAGATGAACCTCTTCTTGATTCACGAAGATTCCACATTCGCTCAACATTTTAAATTTTGTTGGCTTCTAATTTGTTTGGTGTTTTTTACTTAATGACTTCCTTTTTTGACTTCATTTCTTGTTTCCTATGATGTTTTGCTTCCGGTGATAAGAAAAACGTGTAGAAAAAGACATAATTTTGTAGTAATTTGTACGGTAAGGTTAGAGAGTAAAAATCACATGGTAATTCAGACATTGGGATGTGTGTAAATATGATTTATGAACCATGAGCGTGCTTTATAAACCGCGATCATGGTTTGTGTTAAAAAATTGGGAGCGCGCTTTATAAACCGCGATCGCGGATCTATCTGCCGAACCTAAGCCTCGGAAATCTTTGTTTTTCCCCAACCAAAGCTATGGAAGGTCATTATGAAGTGTAAAAGGTCAAAAAACCTCAAATTTGCTCTTCCAGAGACTTGAACCATGCTAAAAACTAAAAACATTTCACAAAAATGGTGCCTTCGTGTGGGGAGACTATTAGCTTCATAGAAATATTGATTTTAAAGTGAATAGAATAAGATAAATATCATTTTATAATTTTTACTAACAATAGGTCTTTAAGACATTTTTTCCCGTGAATGTTCATGTCAATGTTTAAGAATGCAACTTTTTTTTCACTTATCAAAATGTGATAAAACTTTTACCATCCCAAGCGTGGAAAAATTCTATACACGTTAAAAAAATATTTGATTTCGATATTTTTGATATAGTTATAGGCGGGTAAGCGGAAAGCACTCCGTTTTCTAAATATTTTCAGATTGCTTTCACGGAAAAAATCATTTAAAAAAATATTGCTAAAAAAATACAAAATAAAATCCATCCCAAGATAGACAACTACATCTAACGTTTCAACAAAGGAAAAAAAAAAACAAGATTTGGTCATCCAAAATGCGGGCAAATGAACTACAATCTTATAAGTTTTTTCAAAAAAAAACCAAGTCATATAATTTTAAGTGTTTAATATAGCTAACTTTTCTGATTTTTTAAAAAATTAGTATTTTAGAAACTAGATTCCGAATGCTACAATTCATATTTATATAATTTTTTCTAATTTTGAGTGCGTGTATTGTTAATAATCCCTACAAGTTGAGATTTAACTGTTTTTTGCAATATGACATCCACGGATGACCCTATATTTGTCCATCAACTTCTTGCACTTACCTTGTTGTAGAGAACATATGTTGATTTTCTAGTGTAACCGGGTTTAGAGTGTGATCTGTATATGTTACAAAAGGATACATGGGTGCATGGGAGATGAGGTAGAGAGTGAGAGATTGTCATATTTATCCATGTTAGATGATAATTTGGTTTGATTCAGATGTAATGATGCCCCACTACCGTATAGATGAGATGAAGGAGATGCAAATACTCCTAAGGAATTTGTGGGACCACCCCTTATTATACCTGATGAGAGGGGAGCCATGGGTCTAGATGAGCACAATGACATGATGCCTATTGATGATCTTTGGGTATTTGTTGGTTACAGAGCGGTGGTGGACTAGTGCTTATGATGAGTTTGAGAGGGGATGTATAGTTTGAATTGGGAGGAGAGTGAGTTCCCTAGTAGATGAGGCATGGGATATTTTTGATGTTAGTGATGATGAGGAGGAGGATGGAGATGGAGAGGATCTAGAGATTGTTCTTGCACGGTTGACGGATGAGAAGACCATAGTGGAGTCTCGAGAGAGATTGATTATGGGTGGAGTGAGATGATTTGATTGGTGTGTGGTATAGTTTGATTGGTGAGAAATATGGTCTTATATCTCGAGCATGATGGGATCCTGAAGCATTTTGCAAAGGCCACAACCAACTAAGATAAGTACAAACAACAATGAGAAACCCTAAGAAGGGATGTTGATATTACATGGACATCGGTGTTAGGTGAGGAGTTGGCGGCCTCACCCAAGCCGAGTCAAATGGGTGCACAAGGTATGATTAGTTATGCCCACTACCATTATTTATGAGTGGAGTTGGCATATTATGATGACTTAGTGATATGGGGTTTTCCCAATGTAGTTATTTATGTGGATCATTAAGTGTAGCGAGGGAAAATCCTAGTGTTAGTGTGGTGAGTGTGGGCTGGCCACCTCGAGGACCAGATATGAAGGAGATGGAGGTGCATCGAGAGGTGACAATCGGGGAGTGTGGTTCATGCCAATACATTTCTCGAGAGATGTCTAGTTTATTGTATAATTATGATATGTATTGTATTTTGATATGTATGCAACTCTTTCATGAAGCTTTGATGTATAGATTTTGATTTACGAGGTGAGGGGACTCCTGATGATGTATCTGATACTTTGATCATGATTATATATGATAACATGGTTTGGCTTATGATTCATCTATAGGCTTTATTGTGATGTGATTTTTGATGTATGTTTTAATGTTTATGTGATTTGGTTGTCTAGTGTTTGAATGATTAATGGTGATGTAATAATATTATTGTGATTTATAGGTGATCCAAATTTTATCAAAATATGGTTGTAACTTTTTAAGATAGGATAAAAATTGGAATGATTGTTTTAATACTAGATTTGATTCATACACGATGGGTAAAAATATGGTGAAAGCATTTGCACTTTTTCCTTAACAAATATTAACATAATACTATTAGTAGGTAGTTACACATGGGATCTAGAATAAAAGAGATGAAATGATATAATGTAGCTTCCTAGAACGTGAAAGGGGTAACATATATAGGTTTTGTGGGGGAGAAAGGTTCTCTTTTCAATAGTTTCATAGAGAGATGCCCCAAATTTATATATTTATTTTTGATGCAAAATGATCGATGTGGGTGAGTTTTCTTTGATGGGAAAGATGATCAATGCGGGAATATTTCCTAGGATACTTTTGATATTTGACTTTTTGAAGGTTGATTGATGCAGGAAACCTTTTTACATGGGTAGCCATCCTTCGATGGAGTGGTATACAATTTTTGATGTTTTTGACATTTACGAGATAGTCATCCTTTGAGGGACCGGTCTATGATTTAATGGATAGTTGTCTTTTGAGGGATCAATCTACATTTTCTTTTTTATAAGAGGATCTATAGATATTTTTGATTTTTTAAGATGAGTAAAGAACTCTAATAGACCATTTTAAGGAGGGGAAAAATGTGTACACGACCTACACATACATGCCCCATGACACATTCTGGTTGGTATATGAGGTTGGATGAATGTAATGATTACAAGGTTCCCACATGGGGGAACTTTTCCATATGAAATATGTGATGAACAGAGCCGTGGTTCTCATCTTTAAGGATATTTAAGGATAGTGACGGAAAACCACATGCTTTCAAATCATTACGATGAGAAAAATGGTTGGTTGATGGTAAAATAAGATCAAATGTTCCTTTTTAGGTGTACCATCAAGGGAGGCAAAGCGATACGCTCCCAAACCATACTTGTGAGTAATGACGTATGGATCAATCCAATTGGGGAAAACTTTCCACGTTTACTCCTTTCTAAAGTAGTGACATTTTATTTTCTTTGAGAATGAGACAAACTATCTTGAAGTCACACTCGTTTACATGTTTATTATATGCATGTTTGATGTGGTTTTGGTAGACATGATGATGTTCAAGGGTTGTTAAGCATTTTTCAAGTAATAATTCATACTATGGTAAACAGTCTTGTTAATATTATTAGTTAGGAATGAAGTCTGTGAGAGATACACGCAAAGTGATGGGATTTTAAATTTAAGGGGAAGGAATACCTCGTAGTCGTATACTAGTGAAAATGGTGTAACACATGTAGGAGTATGGATGCTAATTCGATAATCCCAAAGAAAAATTTGGATTTGGAGATGCCAACTCCTACCTATGCCATCTACTATTTTCATGAGTATTTTGTTAAGTGTTTTGTTAGAAGCTTCAACATGTCCATTTGCTTGAGGATAATATGGCAATGAAAAGATAAGTTTAATGTTGCAAGTTTCGCAGAGTTTCTTAACATCCTTGTTTTAAAAGGATTTTCCATTGTCTGTGATAAGTTTGTGAGGAATTCCAAAGTGAAATATGATGTGTTGATATATGAAGTCGATGATTTTGTTTGCTTTCGCTGAGCTTAAAGGAATGGATTCAACCCATTTTGTAAATTATTAAGTGGTTGTGATGATAGAGTGGTGTTTTGTGATTAGCGAGGATTGAAAATGCCAATGAGGTCTAAACCCCATTGAGAGAAAGCCCATAAGTCTTGAGATGGTTGTAAGACTTGACTAGGGACATGAATGAGATCCGAATGTCATTTACACTTGCACACTTTTTAATGTATGCACACAAATCTTAGTTAACGGTAGGAAAGTAATAGCCTAATCGTAAGAAACATTTAGTGAAAACATTACCATTGAAGTGTCCACCGCATATACCATCATGGAATTCCTAGATGGATTTAACATATTCATGGGATTTAAGACTTTTTAGTAAGAGGCCATCAAATCTAAGTTTGCAAAGGATACCACCTATGATGTCATAACGTGTAAATGATTGAAGAAAAGATCATTTAGCGTTTTAGGATAAATTGAATAGGATTTGAAATTATGAAAGGTAGTCAAATATATGTGTGTACCAAAGGTCAGTTGAATTATTATCCATGAATTTAATAGAGGGGAGTTCAGTTTTATGAGATGGTTCATATAATCTATGAACAATAATGATAATTTTGGAATTGTCAGTTGATTCTTCAGTTGATAAAGGAATGAGGGATCCTAAAGAAGCCATGGTGTCTACAAACTTATTAGAGGATTGTGGAACTATTTGAATGGTATAATGATGAAGGATTCAATGAGAAATTCAATATTAGCTTTAAATTTTTGTAAAATTTAATTTTTACATTGATATTCTCCTTTAATTTGATTAATGACGAGTTGTGAGTCTCCATAGATTTTAAATATTTGAACACCTAACATGATGAAAATTTGAAGACCCATTATTAACGCTTCATACTTGGCCATGTTATTAGTGCATTCAAAGTTAAGTTTGAATTATACAAGGATATGAGTCCCTCAGGGAGGTATGATGATGATACCAACCCCTCCCCCTTGCTGGAATTTAAATCCATCGAAGAAGATGGTCATTTTGATAGGAGTGAATTTGTGTTCATTGATAGTGTTGATAGATTCATTAGGAAATTATTCATGAGGAAATTAAGTGTCTAGAAGGAGAGTTTAAACAAGTTGATATGTGATGCCTTGGCCTTTAATATATTTTTTTGATAAGAATTTAAGATCAAACTCTGTCATAAGCATGAGACACCGAGTGATGTGGTCACTATGATATGGTTTAGAGTGCATGGTTTTAATCGGATTGAAACTAATGAAAACATAAGTTTTGTGATTGAGTAGATAGTGGCGTAGTTTAGAGTTTGCAAAGTATAAGGCACAACCACGGGAAACATAGTTTTTCATCTTCTATGTAATAAGTTTCCTATTCATGGATGGTACAAATTTTATAATAAACGACTTGTTCACGACCTTAATTGTCTCGATGAGTGAGCATGGCCCTTAAGGCATGATCTCACTAAATATGTAAAGACGAAACGGATCCCCTTCACGAGAAGGTATGAGTGCATGTGGTGATAGAATATATTGCTTGAGTTTATTGAAGGATTTTTGAAAATTAATATCCTAATTGAAATCGATGTCCTTAAGGAGAAGGTGGTGAAACAGCTTAACAATGATATGAGAGTTGAGATGTGAAACATCATATAAAACGATGTTTACCTTGAAGACTACATAGTTGTTTGAGATTGGATAGAGGAGGCATTTCGATAATTGCTTTAATTCTGGCTGGGTATACTTCAATGCCTTAGATAGATATCATGAACCCTAAAATTTTGTAGGCTAGAACACCGAAAAACACATTTACTAGGGTTAAGGTGGAGGAAGTATTGGATAATATGAGTGAATATTGAGTCAAGGATGAAAATATGGTCTCTGCTTGTTTGGATTTTCCCAGAGATCATCTATGTAATCTTCAATAGTTTTGTGAATGAGGTCATGGAAGATATATGTCAAGGCACGTTGATAAGTGGCTCTGATGTTTTAAATTATGAAGGACATGATGCGGTAGTAGAAGTTCCCCCAAGGGGTTCTCAAGAATGTTTTTTTATTAATCATCGGTGGAGATGAGGATTTGATTGTAACCGGGAAAAGCCATCCATAAGGAGAGCATTTCATGGTCGACTGTTAGATTGATAAGTTGATCGATGTTTTGAAGAGGGAAATCATCTTTTGGAAAAACAATATTAAGATTCCAGAAGTTAGTACAAATACGTACCTTGTTTGAGGCTTTGGTTATGGGTAAGATGTTGGAGACCCATTGTGGATAATTAATGGGTATGATGAAATTATCAGAGAATAAGTGTTATAACTCTTCTTTGATGAGAAGAGCAATACAAGGGTGCATTCTACAGAGTTTCTATTTAATTGGTTTGGCATGGGATAGGTGATGATGTTGAGCATGACAATATTGGGGTCGATACGACATATCACTATATGACCAGACAAAGGCTTGACTATATTTAGATAAGAAGTTAGTGAAATCATTTAATTCTTGTGGTTCTAAGGATTGGCCAACTTTAACTTTGTGGGGATCTTGAGAGGTTCTAGAGTAAATGGCGATGGTGTATTCATTGAGAAGGGTTGATGTGTCAAGTGGAAGGAATTTCTAAAGGAAATGGTCCTCTGCTCCCATATGGGAGAGAATATATTCAACGTTGTGACATTAAAGGATGTCGATGGTGGGCGATTTTTCTTCAATCATTTATGGCTAGATGAGAGGAAGTATTTAGGTGAGGTGATTAGATTGATAATTCAATGGTCTTATAGAGATAGTATTGACTAAAAAAAATTTTGGTGGGATGGAGATTATGTTGTCAGTATCCATGGGATCATCATGCTCTGTTGAGGATGATGGTTCTAGTTGTGATGCGTAAGGATGTAATATCTGACGATCGTTCGAAGAGTGGGTCTTTCATATCCTAATCCATATTTTTGATGTAGTTTAAGGGAGTTTTCGATAATTAAATCATGAATTCCCTATTTGTAATTTCCAAATCCAAATCCTTTCCATGTGTAACGATGGATATATATTTGAACAAAGGGTATATTACTAAACAATTGAATTCGATGTGAATGGCATGACGTGGTGTTGATGATGGTATTGTGAGGAAGGACGATCGATCCCTCCATAGAAGATATTTTTTTAGATATATGGGAATGTAGGAGATAACATCTTTGACGTAAATCTCATACAATTGTTGTTCATATGGTCTACCATATGTATTGGGTGTGGGAAGCAAATTAATCATAAGGAGATTGTACTCCCCAAGGGAAAGACATTCCATAACGTCACTAAGGGATGAGTTGGATGTAATGGTAGATGTTTTGTTAGAGGATTATTATTTTGATTTAGGTATAAGAATGTAGTTTGGACAAGGTACATCATGTTGCGAGTTAGAAAAAGCATTAGGATCCACAGGGACCATGAAGGTTTTACCCTTGTGTTGATACATAAGGCGTTGGTGGAGTGTTGAGGAGATAAAAATCATGGTGCATATCCAAGGTCATCTTAAGGGTATGTTGTATTGGAAATCCCTCTATAATATAAAAGAGTTCAAAACGAGTTTTAATTCTATCTTTACGAGGTAGAATGACCATTCCCAATGTGGGAGCAATTATATCGTTAAAAGCTCATAGTAAGACGGGTGTTTGGGCATCAACGGTATTTGGAAGTTGAAGTTGATTAAAAGTGATGGGTGATATGATATTGATTGCACCACCATCATCAATCATGAATCTTATGATAAGGACATCATTGATTTGTGTGGTGATGAAGAGAGGCGAATGATGGTCCTCGGCGAAAGTGATGATATTTTGGTAGAGTCAAACATTTAGTGACAAAATCACACACTTACTATTACATTTATACCGCCAAAGCATGTTATTATTATATATATATATATATATATATATATATATATAGATCTTACATAAGAAAAGAATTCACTAATGACCCCTCCCCTAGTCCTATCATTGGTCATTTGGTCTTCGTGATCATTTGTCTTGCATAGTCTATAGTTGTCTACAAAGTTTTAGTCATCTCTAGGAGTCTCGGGTGTCATTATTTAATCATTTGTTGTCGAGCTAGTCTTTGAATAGGGTGCCTAAGGTAGAACCGGGCGCCCATGGGCACTCTGGTCCTTATTTTAGGTGCCTTGTTCCCGAAACATTTGCATCTAATTTAGAGTTTCGAGATCGGTCTCTATAATTTTCCCTCTCATTCCCCTAAGTACTAGTCAAGGCATGTCAAGTCATTAGTGTTAAAATTTAAGAAAGATATTCCTATATAAACATAACATACTATCTTATGGGCAGACTATCTACTATCATGGGATAGCTATCTAATAAGGCAAGGTACTTTATTCAGGCATTATTCTGCATCACACACTACATAGGAAGGGTTGTATTCATTCTATTCCATCCACCATTTGCATTTTTGCATCTAGCTATTGCCCCTATCTCTGCGTCATTGGAGCTAGGGTACCCTAGAAGCACAATTACACACACAAAGACACATAATTGCATTGGGTCTGGAATGTAGTGCACTACTTAGTTGTAAGTCCAATATTTCAGCAGCTAAGGTCATATGCATCTTTATTTTTTAGGTATTTGATGCTTTGTATGGAGTTTTACAGGTAGATATTCATTACAGGTTTATGACGACATAAGAGAAGTTCTTGTGAAAATAATGTGACAAAGATCGAGACATTGTGAATATATAATGACACTTATAGATTCAGGTCATGAGCTATTATATAGACCCGAGCACCCACACAGTAGATTAGGGCACCCACGGGAACCCCGATCCTCTTCCAAGTGCCTCACCAGTCAAATCTTCTTTTGCTACAATTTCTTGTGTTGTATCATCATACTATGCTTCGTCCACACATCATACTAATCAATCCAAAATCACAACAAGGTAATTCATTTTCAAGTTAGTACTTTATCCCTCCTATTTCAATTATTTCATTTCAATTAAATATCAAATAAAATTATTTAACATTTACATTTCAAATTATATTATTTATTCCATTATTGTACATATTTAGATTAACTCTAAAATTTATATTTTAGTTAATCATTTTTGATGAGCTCGTACTTTAGAATACTTTGCACTAGGATCCGATTCAAACCATAATGGCTAAGGATAGTTCATCTTATTCACCCACCATGTCTCATTTTATTGTTTTTACCCTATCTATGATGAGGCTACCATCATTGAACTCATGGCTCTCTATGGTATTCCTACTCTTATGTAGCTCATATTACATAATAGCTTCTAGATGGTCAACAATATGTGCTACCCATTTTGAAGATTCTCCCATTGGCATTAGTATTGTTGAGAATCCAATAGCCTTCACTTGTTGTACACCATGCTATAAAAATGCTTCGATCCTTGTTACGATATCTCTAAGGAAACTTTAGATGATTCTCTTCTTGATTATATTCTTGGTATTGATCATCGTTCACATGTACATTATTATTCTTCTTTTTCTATTCGAGACCACCTCTATATTTTCATCTCACGATTCTCCTACCTCTAATGTTTCTTTTCATGATGCATGTCATGCTTGTATCTGCATCCTAGTTTTCACTATGTTGATGATCATATTGATAGTATTCTTAGTGACATTCTCATTTTGAGCCCTTATCGATTAGGTGGTTGATAGTCATGGTTCTCATTCTTTTCATATTTCGAGTGTGAATCTCCAATTCCACCATTACCTTCTCCTAAGATTGCAGCTAGCACTATGTATGAGTCACCTCCATCTATCACTTCTTCTTCCCTACCATTTCATCTAGACTCTTACCACATCATCTATGCCTATTAGTTCATCTTATCCTCTAGATGTGTCTACATCAGTCACTTAACTTCCTAGTGATGTTTCTAATTTAATCCTACCACTACTATGGATATTCCATAAATATCATCTACTATAGCTTCCTCGGCACTGATCCTAGTGTGCCCTTGGCATCAAAATCTCCCTTATCACCTCTTGATATTTCTATGATCACTCACAATGGAAAATTACAACCTCTTAATACATTATTGTCATCTTTCATTATTCCTTCGTAGGAAATCATCTCACTCATGCATGTCGTAGTTCAATTACAATCTTAGGCTTAGTCTCTCACTTTAGAAAGTAGGGCTTGCTATCTCTCGAAAGTGCACCCTATAGAGAGATGGTTGTAGGTGTTTTAAGCTTGCAAATGTTATCTCTCTCTTTCGTAGATACAATGGAAACACCTCAAGTCTGTGGGTATACCTATTTTGAGGTGAGTCTCTGGTATCAAGGCCGGTTCCTTATTGATGTATCCTAAACTGATTTTCGGGGTTTAAGGGTAAAAGATGACTGTAAAAATGAATTTAAAACTAAGGTGATACACCAAAATTGTATGAGGTCTTTGACTAAGTACATGCAAAATTGATATGGAATGAATTTCTGATGCACATGCCAATAGTTTTCTGAAGATAATTAAGGGTAAACACTTGATGTATTGAGGGATAGAATCACAACAATACTACTAAGTTACACATACACATTAATATCATGCATAAATTTCTGAATTTGCAACAAGGTAAGATGATTAATCAAGGAATTCAAAATTCACAAGATTAATGGAAATATACACAAGACTGCAAATAATTGGAAAGGCAAAAATACTTCACATTAAAAGGAAAAAAGCTGGCGAAAATTACTTGAACACTCTTATATCTAAAAAGTCCTCCCCTGTGCTTTGCTAAGGCACACAATATATGGCATAATCAATTCACCCACCCTTCCTAAAAATAGACTAAGATTGTACTCACCCATGCATTCTATTTTTATCCTTTATTTAATAATAAATACGGGTATAAAATAAAGCAAACCAATACAAAGAGGCATTAATAGCCTTTGATTACACACATCAAACTTGTAAGTTGACTGTTCTATTTTTAATAAAAGCATGGGTGTATAATTTGCTAATAATAAATCTTGCTTGATGAGTAAGTCCCCTTCATTGTTCATGCAAATTTTGCCTTCTTGTGGCTGATGTGACATCTGTAATTTTGATCCACTTGCCCCATTAGATGCACATGCAAAATAATATGTCCCTGTGTGTGAGAAAAATAAATACTTTATTTGCAATAATTCACCCATGTATTCATCCTAATGGGGACCATTTTTGGTTCTGATGTTGACATTTGTTTTGTCTTCTTATGGTCACATAAGGAATTACGCTCTTGAGAAAGTATAATTTCTTTACTTTTAGAACCTCCCAATGTGGGGACCACCTTGACTATGTTTAAGGCATACAAAAATGATTATTACCAACCTTGGTTATTAGCCACCTTTTGTATCCATCAAAGTACGTGTCTTTGGAAATATTTAGGTTTCACATTTTGAATATGGATGGCTATTCATTGACCATAGAACATAATTTTGTTGGCACTTTTGACTTGATCATGGCCTATATCATTATGTCGGCTTTTGGAAAGTATTATTATGATGTTTTGACCTTGGATAAGGTCTAATATGAAAATCATTGTTTATTTTACAAAGTGGCCAACTCTCTCCAACGATGGTCTGACCCCTCCATTGTTTGTTGGTGATGAGGCCTAACCATGATGAAGTTAGGGTTTTCTATGGGCATGACACGTGCATTTTGATAGCCATGGTTGAATAAAGTAACACTATGGTTGAATGATGATTTGTAATGTAAACCGTTGATTCTGTACTCTATAATATGAACCATCGATTGAACCTACTTTGTTGAGTTGAGGAAATACTGATTATTCGAACCCTAACTTTGATCATTTTTGAGCTCACGATTGAGCTAGGAACACTCTCTGCAATATTCTTACGGCACGACATGATTCATTTTGTTGAATCTCGCTGAGGGCATGTATCTCTATTTAGATTTATCTTTGAGTGTGCTTCTTTTCTGGGACGAGGGTTTCTTCTACTCTTCTTTAGAAAGGTGGCCGCTATGATGAAAGTTTTCAGATTTCGTATATTGTGAAGTCGTTTAACTTATGTTATAAGGTAAGTGGCTAGAACACTTAGATCTACTATTACCCATTAATGGGTTTATGATTATTTGACTTGGCATGCGCTTGTCTCTAAATCATAGTTTGAAATTTTGCCTTGTTTTCTCTGTTGAATGGTGATAGACTTAAATCCATGAGAGTCTCAACTCTATTTTTCCTCTATGCTTGTATATGAGAGCTTGATTTGTTGGGTTTGTGTGTTGGCCGTTATTCGAGCTTTTTTGTAGCCTCTCATTTGAGTCCAATGGACTCTAAAAACTATTTATTTTGTACTTACCTCTACTTGATAGCTTGTACCCCAGTTGAGAACTTGTAAATACTCAGACCCTATATTTGTATTTCAAGCTCTGCTTTTAAGAATGCTTCACTTGACCCGATATATCTTTTTTACTTCTCTTTTGGGGAATTTATTTTCTGTCATTTTTTGAGATCTTTGGTTTTTAAAAAATGACATCATATCTTCTGTATTTACCTTAAATAGAAATGGGTATCGTTCTTTGTGTTCGAAATGATAAATATGAAGCTTCATTGTTGAAGGGTTTTCTATGTTCGTGCATATTCTACCTTCAACTCCAGATCTAGACATTTTTTTGATGTGGGTAATTGAAAACATGCTTATAACTACTATGGGTATTTCATTTATTAACTGCATCCATGTGTATTTCTTGGTTTTTCTTTAATATAGCTTCCATGGATGGGTTTACTACAAAAACTACACTAGACCATAGAGCATTGCGCTTTCTAAAACCGCATTGGTTAGTTGCCTTTTGTAATATATTTATGAAGGTAGGGAGTATTTTGTGAGCTTGCAAGGGTGTGCATAATCGATGTTCACATAATATGAATTCTTGTGTCTTGAGATTGGTTCGAACGACACCACCAACACATTTCAGCTCTTCGTTCCATGTGTTGTCCTATATGATACTCTCCCTGCACTTATTTTATTTCTCTTAGTAACCTATTTTTGACGAGGAAAAGCTAGTGTTGTAACCCAATTGTCTACCTCTTCCCTTCCTTCCACCTTATTATGGGTCTTCACTAGAAATTTCTATTTCCACATGTAGTAGTTGCACTTCTCATTGGGCTTGCTTGACTTGGGGTTCTCTTTGGAGGGTAGATGAAGAATGAATGTTTCACTTTTCTTATCTTTGATAGTCTAAAATACTGCTTCTTTAGATACAAAATTGTATTGACAAAGTTCTTTTATCTTCAAGAATAGATAGTTTTTAATTTTATACATAAAAAATAACCTCAGGATGAATCTCATATGATATCCGTTACTGAAAATGTAAGGCTGCCTCATTACTAAGAAAACACTCTTAAAACCAATTCCTTTTTTTACCAATATATGATCCTTGTTTTTTACCCTTTTTCGTGGATCTTCCTACACTACGAGAGATTTGATGTTCTGGAGGTGAATCCCATCTCATCGTTAAAGAACAGGAGAGTTGCAAGGGCACCCACATCCATGATATCTCTTCTTGTGATAAAGAACTCTAACAAGGGTTCCACATTAGGTGGATAGTCATTGTCTTTTGCATTTTGGATAAGTTCCATCTTGTTTGAAAATGAACATCCTTGGTGTAAAGTTCAACGAGAGAGACATTTTGACTCACTTGATGAAGATCCTCTATTAGAGGATTGTCTTCTTGACCAATGGAAAATTTACTTGACCGTATTTGTTCAATATTCTCTCCCTTGGAGTTACCATTTGAGTTACATAGCATAGTAGACAACTTTTGATGTACCATGTTTGAGTTTTTGAAATTGCTTGATAACTGAAGCTCGTACTCTATAATTTGTACATGAAACTCGTAATTTGGAGTTGTATTTTTTAAGTCTTCTCTGGAAACTATACTTGGACTTGTATTTCTTTAAAAGAATCGCTTTCGACATCCATACATGCTTGGACTACTTTGTTTTTGAGATCGTACCATTCTAAGTTTATCTTCCATTTTGCAAGTTGAAGGCCCGTTTTCTTGAAATTCATGATGTTTCATGTATGATGATCATGAAACCTATAGATTTTGAGGAATTTGTATTGACATCTTGAACAATAGTGATGTTTTTATTTGAAAGTAATGAAATGAAAATATTTTCCTTACTCTTTCAGATCTGAAAATAATATCAGCGATTTCTGTACTTGATTCTTTCCATTTTTAGTGCTTTGAATGAGATTTTTCTTCCTCAATGTAACTTGATCAATTGGTATTGATATTTTACTTGAATGTTATGATCCTAACTCATTCAGATATGTTTTTGTCTTTGTGAAATTTATGGTAACCTGTACCTGCATCATCTGCTGCAAAACTACTTTGTTCATTTCTTTCATTTGATTGTTTGCTAAAAAGACATTCTACTTATGAATTCCTTTTGTACTTGGCCTTGATTCAACTGTACTATGAGATGATCCCTTTGATTCTTTCTTTCATGTATCTTGCATGTGATTTCTTTAAAAGATTTAGTTACGTAAACTGTAAACACATGGATATAGACCAAACCCGAGCTCTAACAATATATATTGTATGTTCATAGGTACCTGTTGCTGGGAACTGGAGATGAGGATGAAGCAGCTAAAAATGAAACAAATCCAGAAGCACGAGAGAACTAACCCAAACAGGAAATGATGGGTTTCTTCTCTCTCCATTTTCTTATAGTTTTAAGTATATGCATCTTTTATTTCCAGTACATACAAGTTACGTCCCATGGCTTGTGTGGGTTCACTGTACTTTTATTCCATATGAATAGATGAACTATTTTTGTGTAATGAGATGTATATCTTTCCTTTCTATACTTTCTTTCATTTGAATGGATAATAATGAACTTGTACAACTCAACACACTTAAATAATTCACTTATGTATGGAAATAAATAAAAATCAAATGTACCTTTTGATGTTCATGGATGACTGAAATTTATTCCGCACCCTATCCTTCAAATCTACAATCATTTCTGAAACTTCATGTCTGATACATGCTTGCCCTTCCTTCCTTCCTAAGGGCCTTACAATGGTTGTTTACTGGTTGTTACATACGTTTCGATGAGGGTTTCAAATGGAATGGCTGCATCTATAAGGCATGACATTCTTTAACTATACCCATGTTGTATTTTTGATCCAAAATGACTTCCAATTGTCCAAAACAAATAATTAAAATTTGTATGTTATTATGAGGTGTCTATCCCAAACATAGCCAAACCTCTGACTTGATTAATTTGAGAAACTTAAAAGTTTCGAGTTGACCCTTTTCGCACAGGGTGTGAAAAATGTCAACAATTCTGCAATCCTGTGGGGAAAGTTACCTACTAGCTTGTAGACTAGTGCCTTGCTCTTGTCCATTGGGCATGGAGTCCAAAACATGTAACAAAATATGCCTTTTTGAAGGTCCAACCCTTCCAAAATGAACTAAAACTGGAAAGGATCTAGTAAACCACATCACATGCACAAATGCACTTATTGAATTGAAAACATTACAATGTGTGGAATTACACTTATTGAAAGGAAATCCTAATCTACCCTATTCTAACCAGCTATAAATCAAGGGTAAATAAAACCCGAGACAGAAGTGAAAATAAGCTTCCTTTTCTCGAACCTGAACAATGAATTCAGCTTGCAAAATAAGTAGCATGACAAAACTAAAAATGAGATGTGTACCTTGAATTTATTCAAAAACTTTGCCCAAAACACGAAGAATCTTTCTAATTGATCTGCAAACTATTTTGAAGTGCTTTGGAACTAATTGTTGAATATCCAATGCTCATTCTTAGGCTCTGATACGAGCATGAATTTTGGTATTTCCATGGCATGTTGTGAACCAACGAGATACCAAATAGGACATGGTCTCCAAATTGCTGAAAAGTGAATCTTCCTGTCTTGTACTAAAAAATGAACCTTATATTTGATCACGGGTTCTTTCTAAAGCTGTTTAGAATGTTGTTCTGAGAGCTGACATGCCTCTATAAACTATTGTATATTCTTTGTGACAATCTGGAACTGATATGAAAAGTAATCAGCCTCTTCAATCTATTGTAATTAATCAATCATAACATTGTGAAGATGATGAGATGGTTGTTCTACTTCTTTAAACTATTTGAAAATATTTTCAGTCTTCAAATTGTTGTTCATCCTCTTCAATTCTGCTTGATCCACTACTACCAAGACTGACATTTCAGCAACACTTTCAAATTTTTCACTCTATCCCTTCTTACAATGTTCTTTGAACATGTCATTCCCTCCTCAATCAAAAATATCTGCTCTCGAATACTTACAGTACCATCTAATAGTCCTTGTGAAACACTGCAAGTCCCTAATAACGTAACTATCTCCATGCATGCAGCACAACGAGGGTCTTCACACTCAACTGTTTGATCATGATCATTCTGAAATTGATTTGTTTCCTTTTGGTCATCAACCATGGAAACTGATAAGCTCAAAATGAGTGCTCATCCTTTAGATCAGCTGATTTATCTTTGGAAATGATTTGAAAATTTCCTTCAGGTTCTACCAACTGGGATGAATTAGTAGTTTGTAGGAGTATGGTGCTTTCATGCACACTATTCTTGGAACACAAAGACTGTTGATCATCCCTAATCTGCTTTAGATCTGCTGAAAAATTAGACTGTACCTTTTGAATGGGTTGATCCTCTAATTCTGGAGTATGATCAAACTAAAATTTAGAAGTCCATTGTTCTATGTTTTGTAAAAACTCCAACCTATTGTTTTCTTCAGCTGGCTGTCCCTCCTGAATGATATTATGATCCTCTTTTTCTTGGACTGGAAGTATGAGTAAAGGAGGAGTGGGACTAATCTCAACCTTAACTAGAAATTATTTAAAGAGAGGTTGGGGTACAAACTCTATTTTTAGGACAACATCTAACACCAATTTGGACACTTTAATTTGGGTTCGATGCATGATTGTGGGGTAGGAAAAGAAGGAATTGTAGTAGCCTGATAATTTAAAATTTGATGAGTGGGATGCTTTGATTGGAAGGGGAATATATAGGCATTGAATTTTGATAGGGAAGGTAAGTGGGAAAACTCTTTTGATAGGGTTCCATAACCTGATGCCTATCAATTTTCACTACTAATGATTTCTCGTATAGTCCTTGATAACTAAAAATGATTGTTTAAGTTCATTAAGCTCAATTTTAAGATCTCTTCACCTTTCACATTCAGCATAACCCTCTGCATAACTTTGACTTTGAACAACATAATGATCATCATATTGACAATCATACTGATTTCCAAGGTTTGGGTCATAAGGATATTCATTCTGATAGGGGTTATGAAATTGGTCTAAAGGGGAAATTGAATAAAAGGGATGTTTGGCTTTTGCTGATATATCTGCTGAAAATGAGGGTTCATGGTTGCAGGACTTCATAAAATTCCGAAAACTATAGCTGAAAATTTGATGATGTTGTTAAGTGTTGTGCTTGATATGGAATCATATTTACGGAGTCGTCGATGAGTTCTTCTTGAATCTTGAATCTTGAAACACATCATAGTAGTTTTAGTCCTTGTCCCACCGAGTGTGCAGAAAAATATTATCTCTCTCTTTCGTAGATCTGATGGAAACACCTCGGTATGTGGGTATACCTATTTTGAGGTAAGTCTTCGTATCAAGGCCGGTTCCTTATCGATGTATCCTAAACTAATTTTAGGGTTTAAGGGTAAAGATGACTCTCTCTTTCATGATACGAATGGAAACACCTCGGGTCTGTGGGTATACCTATTTTGAGGTGAGTCTTCGGTATCAAGGCCGGTTCCTTATTGATGTATCCTAAACTAATTTTCTGGGGTTTAAGGGTAAAAGATGACTGTAAAATGAATTTAAAACTAAGGTGATACACCAAAATTGTATGAGGTCTTTGACTAAGTACATGCACAATTGATATGGAATGAATTTCGATGCACATGCCAATAGTTTTCTAAAGATAATTAAGGGTAAACACTTGATGTATTGAGGGATAGAATCACAACAATACTACTAAGTTACACATACACATTAATATCATGCATAAATTTCGAATTTGCAACAAGGTAAGATGATTAATCAGGGAATTCAAAATTCACAAGATTAATGGAAACATACACAAGACTGAAAATAATTGGAAAGGTAGAAAATACTTCACATTCAAAGGGAAAAACTGGTAGAAAATTGCTTCAGCACTCATGTATCTAAAAATTCCTCCCCATGCTTTGCTAAGGCACACAATATATAGCAAAATTGATTCACCCACCCTTCCTAAAAATAGACTAGGGTTGTACTCACCCATGCATTCTATTTTTATCCTTTATTTAATAATAAATAAAGGAATAAAATAAAGCAAACTAATACAAAGAGGCATTAATAGCCTTTGATTACACACAATCAAACTATAAGTTGATTGTTCTATTTTTAAGAAAAGCATGGGTGAATAATTTGCTAATAATAAATCTTGCTTGATGAGAAAGTCTCCTTCTTTGTGCATGCAAATTTGTCCTTTTGTGCCTGATGTGACATCTATAATTTTGATCCACTTGCCCCCTTGGATGCACATGCAAAATAATATGTCCCTTCATGTGTGAGTAAAATAAATAATTTATTTGCGATAATTCACCCATGTATCCTAATGGGGACCACTTTTATTCTAATTTTGACATTTGTTTTATCTTCATATGGTCACATAAGGAATTACACTCCTGAGAAAGTATAATTTATTTACTTTCAGAACCTCCCATTGTGGGGACCACCTTGACTATGTTTAAGGCATATAAAACATGATTATTACCAACCTTGGTTATTAGCCACCTTTTGTATCCATCTAAGGTACGTACGTGTCTTTGGAAATATTTAGGTTTCACATTTTGAACATGGATGGCTATTCATTAACCATAACACATAATTTTGTTGGCACTTTTGACTTGATCATGGCCTATATCATTGTGTCAGCTTTTGGCAAGTATTATTATGATGTTTTGACCTTGGATAAGGTCTAATATGTAAATCATTGTTTATTTTCGAAAGTGGCCAACTCTTTCCAATGATGGTCTGACCCTTCCATTGTTTGTCGGTGATGAGGCCTAACCATGATGAAGTTAGGGTTTTCTGTGGGCATGACACATGCATTTTGATAGCCATGGTTGAATAAAGTAACACTATGGTTGAATGGTGGTTTGTAATGTAAACCATTGATTATGTACTCTATAATATGAACCGTCAGATTGAACTCACTGATGAGTTGAGGAAATAAATTTATTTGAACCCTAACTTTGATCATTTTTGAGCTTTGATTGAGCTAGGCACACTCTCGTGAAATTATTACGGCCGCCATGATTCATTTTGTTGAAGCTTCTGAGGGCATGTATCTCTATTTGGCTTTACCTTTGAGTGTGCTTCTTTTCCTCGAACGAGGTTTCTTCTACTCTTCTTTAGAAAGGTGGCCGCCATGATGAAAGTTTTCAGAGATCGTATATTGTGAAGTCGTTTAACTCCTATTTTTAGGTAAGTGGCTATACCACTTAGATCTACTATTACCCATTAATGGGTTTGTGATTATTTGACTTGGCATGTACTTATCTCTGAATCACATTTTGAAATTTTGCCTTGTTTGCTCTGTTGAATGGTGATAGACTAAAATCCATGAGAGTCTCAACTCTGTTTTGCCTCTATACTTGCATATGAGAGCTTGATTTGTTGGGTTTGCACATTTGCCACTATTCGAGCTTCTCGTAGCCTCTCATTCGAGTGCTGGGACTCTAAAAAAATGTTTATTTTTACTTACCTCTACTTGATAGCTTGTACTCATTATCGCCAATTTTGACTTCCCAAAATTGTTAAAAATAATTAAAAATTGAAAAATTAGAAATTTTTGAAAAGTGTTACTTTGCGTGGTTCATTGTACTCATCAGGACCATCTTATTTTTGTGATCGTTTCGGTCTTCATTTCATGATTTTTGGCGAGAACTCCTCCCGCTGAGCTTTAAAATGTGTTAAAATAATTAATTAATATTTAATTAATTAATTGCTCCTTGTTTGATTAAATTAATTAAAAAAAAAATCACTTAAGGAGTATTTAATTAAATAAATATAAATTAAAGTTCATTCGACAAGTTTTAGTGCCGGGGGAAGTAAGCTTTCATTTCCAACCGGGTTTCCACTTTCCTAGCAATTTCCTTCAAATTTCCCACACGTGGGTTTTCCTTTGCCAATTTCCAAATCATGGATTGGCAAACGGGCATAAAATTCCCCAATTTCCCACATGGGGAAATTGGACGGGGATTGCCAACCCATTTTGCCATTCCCGTTGGCAATTGCCCATTGCTTTTCCCATTTCCCCTTGGCACTTAAGCCACTACCCGGGAAGAGAGGAAGTTAGATTAATTCCTGTAACTTCCTCCATCAAACCCGTTGAAAAAGTTGTGTGAAGCTTTCAATTGCTTCTTTCTTCAAGAAGACATAATATTTTGTCAGCATTATGCAAGAGAAACTAACGCCATTGTGAAGAAAAAATACAAGAAAGTTTTTGGTTTTGTTTCCAACAGCTCCACGCATTGCATAAGAAGAAGAAAATAACAGAAAAGAAAGGAGGACAACAATCTCCCACGCAGGGAGAAGGGAGAAACACACGTGGAGGAGAACAATCATACCAAAAGCCACGAAGCCTGCAGGGAAACAAACAACAAAGATAGAAATCTCTCACGCATGCATAAGAGGAAGATAACATGACAATCTAAAATAGAAAATAAGTCATTATTTCCACGCATTCTTCAAAAGTTGTCCACACACAACCAAAGGAAATACAAAGACAGTTTATGTGCAGGTTTACAAAGCTCCAAACTTTCCCACGCAGGAGGTACAAGTGACCACAAATTCCACCAAATCACATCTGCAGTAGGAGAGAAGGAGACAGACCATGAGCTAGGTAAAGCACGCAGAAGTTTGAAAGTGTTGTTTTGTCTTCATTTGGAGGCTTTCCACGCAGGAGGAACAGTTTGAGGATCACCACGTTTTGAAGAAGAACAGCTGTTCTATCACATTTTCCAAGACCATTGTTCAACGCAGCAAGTGAACAGTCCAAAGGAAAATTTTCCACGCCTGGGGAGAAATTGACAGTAGACAGCCAAAGAAAATTACAGGCTCACATAGCTGCAAGGAGCACTTCTCACCCGTTTTACATTGGAAAAATAGCCATCCGTGTGCAATGAAAGATTTATATGGAAATATGGAGGATTGAAATGGTTACAAAATAGAAATCCAACGCCTATCAAGAATTATAGTCCACACATTGCACTGGTGAAAAGGAACAGTTTTGAATCTTTTTCAAAGTCAAAAATTGTAGAAGCCCACGTGTCCAAGCAAGAGGAAAGAAGCCAGTTTTTCAACAAAACACAGTTAGAAAAGAATTCTTTCCCACGCGCCTAAGGGTGGAAACAGTCCAAACAAAGGAGAGACATTAAAAAGGAGGCGTCAGAGAAAAGAACAACATCCACACGCCTGATAAAGAAAAATTCACAGCCTGAAGAAGAGCTTTCCATACGCGTGGGAAAAGGAAACATGAGTAGTTTCCAATAAAATAAAGAATATAATAAAAATTCTTTTCCACGCAGGTATAGAGAGATCGGAACAATTTTTTAATAAAAAAGGAAAGAGAGGAAACTTCATTCACGCAAAATATTAAAATCGGGAGATTTTAATTGTTATTGTCAGAGTTAGAATTCGAGCTTGGTCTCGATTTGTTTTTATTAACATACTAAAAATTTGTAATTCGAGACAATTATTATTATTATTTTTAATAATAATAATAATAATAATAATATAACGGGAATATTTTTCTTGCATCGACGGGGTGTTGGAGACTGAGACCCAGCCCCATTTGCGTTGTTTGGCGTGCCTGAGTCACTTTTTTGTTAAATTCATAATGGCCGAAAGATCCAAATCTACGGGAGATCGAGGAAGCCAGTGGAAAAATCTAATAAATCTACCCTGAAATATGAATTCCAAGGAATTATTCCTCCCAACTCCATTAAGTCGGCATATGACAACATCACTGATACGAATCTCGGTCACATCAATGTGCAACAATTTTGCGAGCGAGTGAAAACTGAAGGCAAAACCATTTTCTCTGATAGGCTTTACCATAGTGGCCTACCCCAAGCAGCAACATTCCCTGTCTCGGTGCAGTGTCTGGAATTGGTGATTGCTTGTGCAGAGCATTACGACCCTGAGAGACGAGGAATTTATAAAGATAACTGCGAGCCTTTCCTCTTAATCACACCTGAACACATTGAGGATTTTCTCGGGATACTTGAATTTCCTGAGAATGCAGATATCACTCGCCAGTCAACGCAAGAGTTCTGGGACAAAGAACCCCTAAGATGGACCAAAATGGTTAACAACAATTGGCTGGTAGCCAAGAGACCTCAGATTGATAGGCTCCCCAAAGAACTGTACCGCATTGAGTTCGTGGAAGAGATTGGAGACATGATCACTCTCCTAAGTCAATTTTTGGTTTACCTTCCGCAAGGGTCTTCCACCCATGGATGTACCAGTTTATCTGTATCATCCTAGCCAAGAAGGAGTTTATGGACTGGGCCACCATCATCATCAACACCATTCAAAAGCAATTGATAGAAGTCAAAATGACTGGATGCTTCTACATGACCTCATATCTGACCTATGCAGTAGCACGAAGAAAGCTATTTTCGGGACTTGAAACGAGAGGATCCTGGGGTCATCAAACAACGTTTTCACTATTACCCTCAGTTCAGCTTCAAAAATAGTTCTCACCATTTTAGAAGAGTCAACGATGCATTCACCTTCCACGTGATCCGGAACTTGAATCAAAATACCAAGGAAAGGTTTTCCAAAGAAGCCATGAGTGTCATTTCCCAATGGGGAACCTAGTTTATACAATTTTCATCTTTTTCCTACATTCGCGTGAGTGGCTTTGCTGGGACCCCGTGGAAACTTCCCAAGTACGTCAGTGATAAGTGGGCGTTAATGGAGCTGGCACGACAATTGTTCCAAGTTCACTGCCTACTTAGTGACAAGCACCGTCCAGGAATTCATTTCCCGATCCAAATCGGGGAATACCAATGCCCAAATTTATTCAGTGCACAACTAATGGAAAAGGAGTTTGCTCTCATAACCATCCATCCATATGTGAAGAGAGCCCAGTTCGATATCAATGGTTATATGCAAATGATTATGGGAGCGAAGTATCAACATAATCCTACCATGGAGGATTTCTGGGCTGCTTGCTCGGATGAACATGAGGTAAGGAGACGGGAGTACTCTCGCCTAACACTTGCTCAAATCAAGGCCTTCCACATCCTGGAGTCCTCCCGATTCATTCATAATCGATGATGAGGATGTCGTCGATCCCTCGTATGATGCCATTGCCTTCACACCGTTGCCTCAAATCGACTGGACCAAAAGAGATGAATTTTCTCTCGATGGCAAGAACCAACCAATTATCGAAAGAAGCATATCTTGGTATGATAGGGAACTTGCCAAATTTCAATCAATTCCGGATCACGTTTCGGGATCACAAAAATTGCCTATATCAGGGGGCCTCCATTCACCAAGGTTTCTTCTTGATCAACTTCGTTACCATCCAATCATACACAACATACAAGAAAAGAATGGTTGCCAAAATCCACTTCGCCGAGCAACGTGTCACGAGGAGAGAGATCCAAAGATCCAAACCCTGAAGAAGGAAAGGAGCATGTGTCTAGATTTTCTACCTCGAGTAGAGATTCTTCCACTCACATCGTTAATAGCACTTAGACACTGGTAGAAAATGATCCTCAGCCATGCTTCGAACAAACACCCACTCAAGTGCAAGTAATTCAAATATCAAATACTTCGGAGCACGTAGTTCATGAAGGGATTTCCCAAAATCTCCCGAATGATCAGGAAGTGGACATTGAGGTTGTGTCTCCTCAAATCGAGGTCGTTGATAGGATTCAAGAAGGATCTCATGATGTCAGGAATAATGAGAATATTGATTCAAGCTCCAGGATTCTATATGCCGAGATAGTAAATGAAACTCCTTCTTGGGTTGATTCTGAAGTGAAGAAAAGGAAGAGAGTTGTCAAGCCAATCGACATTGATTTTGATGCCCTTTTCAAACTGTCGAATGACGCCATTCCTAAGAAGCCTAAGGTACTTTCTTGAATAATGGTGGATAATGATGGAAACAAGTTTGCAGACCTTGCCATTCCACAAGTGGATAAAGAGCGCAATGCTATGACGCCAGCCAACTATGAAGTTTCCAGACTAGGACTTGGGAGATCTACGTTAGAAAGTGACATGGCGATGGCTCGAGATTCAATTGATATCGTGCTAAAAATACTTGGAGAAATACAAGTCCCAAAATTCTCGGCTCAAGGCCGAAAAGAGTCAATTGGTGGAGTATGTTCAGCATTTGATAAATCCCATATCATCCACCTTCCCAGTACCTGATGCGGTGGCTGCCCCAGATGAAGAGACTCTTAATTTGTCAAAGGAAATAAACACGTTGGGCCATGTCACTAAAACTTGGCTTTCGGAGATTCTCGTTTTGGGCCAGGGAGCGATCAAGACTGCAGTTAAGCTTCATGAAGATATCAGTGTATATCTGGATCCAATTCTTTCTTTCAAAGAAACTTTTGTTTCTACTATATCAAATTTGGATGAGATATTGCCCAGTCTACAGGAGATGACAAGTATGGAATCTTCAGTGTTGGCTATTGAAGGGATTCTCAAATTTGAACATCGAGGGACACATTTTCTTTGGTGTCTACATCTCAAATCAAGAAAGACGCTTCTCGTGGATTCTATGATCCATTATGACAACATGTGCAATGAAGTTTTCACTTCACTTTCCTTGATCCAGGAATTCATGGCTGAGATTCCCTGCAACCTAGTAAATGAGCATAATCAAAGGTGTTCATCGGAGCAGGTGGAAGAACAATTTTCATGATTGTTCAAAGACATGTACACTCCTACCAACAATTTCTCGTCGGTTTCCATGGAGCGGTGTATCAAATTGAAGAACTTGTTTGAGAATGCTCAGTCTAAAATTGTTAATTTAAATGATATGCCAAGTAGAATTCTTGAATTGCAGGTATTTTGTGAGGCTATTCTTCGGCCAAGTGAACCTCCAGAAGAAGAAAAGATGTTTGAAACTTTGGGAAGGTTTAGATCCTTTCAACTGGCAAAAGCAGCGGATCCTAATTTCACCGGCGGTGTAGGGAGTTGATTTTCTTGATATCTAGCGAAGTGGGAGAGTCCATTTCTCATACGTTTGAGATAGGCGGACCCCATTTCAATGGATAAGGCACTGGTTATTATTGTATATTTTAAAAGGTGTTGTTATTTGGGAAACATTGGATATTCTAAGTAATTTCTATTTTTGGGTTGTCTTTAATAAAGTTGGTTAGAAAAAGTCAAAGGTCACTTAAGTGCCTTATTTAATGATCATGTAAAACCCTAACTACTTTGTAACCAACTTTTGGGTTATAAAAGGAAGTCAGGGGCTCATTTGTAAGGGTGACTTTGAGAGAGGAGAAGAAAATAATTTTGTGCAAGCTTTGTTTCAAGAAGAAACTTTGTGTTCTTTGTGAAAAACATTTTGGAGTTAATAGAATAAGAACTTTGTGTCTCATTCATTGTCTCTTGTAACATTTGGTGTTCTTATGTTCATTAGATGTTAGGTGTTTGAATCTTGCATGTAATTATTATCTTTGATCTTATTGTCAACATTAGTAATCAGTTGTTCTAGTTCACAATGATCAAGCTCTGACTATCTACTTGCTCATGTGTGTTCCCTTTTGCATGTTCTTGTTTGGCTAACTCAAACTCCGTTTTATTTGTGTTGGTTATTCAACTTTCCTCTTCATGCAATATTAGGCTTTGTTTTTACCTAACTCTTGCATGTTCTTTTAGTTCATTCCATTCCACTCCTTTCCTTCATTTCATTCTATCTCCTTCATTCACTTTTCTTCCATTGATGTTCCAAAACACCCCCCACATACAATTTTGAATGTACAGATGTAAATACAGTTTTGGTTTTCAATAAAGGCAGCCTCACCTTCATTGAGGAGGGACTTCGTTCCCACACTGTTGCATGTCATTTGCATGCATGCAAATCCATATGCTAATAGTACCCCTTGAGAACTTGTAAATACTCAGACCCTCTATTTGTATTTCCAAGCTATGCTTTTAAGAATGCTTCACTTGACCTGATATATCTTTTTACTTCTCTTCTGGGAATTTATTTTTCTGTCATTTTTTGAGATCTTTGGTTTTTCAAAAATGACATCATATCTTCTGTATTTACCTTAAATAGAAATGGGTATCGTTCTTTGTGTTCAAATGATAAATATGAAGCTTTGTTGTTGAAGGGTTTTCTCTGTTCATGCATATTCTACCTTCAACTCCAGATCTGGACATTTTTTTTTGATGTGGGTAATTGAAAACATGCTTATACCTACTTTGGGTATTTCATTTATTAACTGCATCCATGTGTATTTTATTGGTTTTTCTTGAATATAGCTTCCATGGAGGGGTTTACTACAAAAACTCCACTAGACCATAGAGCACTGGGCTTCTGAAAACCACATTGGTTAGTTGCCTTTTGTAATATATTTATGAAGGTAGGGAGTATTCTGCGAGCTTGCAAAAATGTGTAGAATCGATGTTCACATAATATGACTTCTTGTGTCTCGAGATTGGTTCAGACGGCACCACGAAAAATTTTTAGCTCTTCATTCCATGTGTTGTCCTATATGGTACTCTCCATGCACTTATTTTATTTCTTCTAGTAACCTGTTCTTAATGAGGAAAAGCTAGTGTTGTAACCCAATTGTCTACCTCTTCCCTTCCTTCCAAAAAGCAATACGGTCTTCACTTTGGAAATTTTTGTTTCCACATGTAGTAGCTGCACTTCTCATTGGGCTTCCTTGACTTGGGGTTATCTTTGGAGGGTAGATGAAGAATGAATGTTTCGCTTTTCTTATCTTTAATAGTCTGAAATATTGCTTCTTTAGATACAAAAATTGTATTGACAAATTTATTTTATCTTCAAGAATAGAGGGTTTTTAATTTTAGACATAACAAAATAACCTCAGGATGAATCTCATCATATATCCGTTACTAAAAATGTAAGTCTGCCTCTAATAACTAAAACCAATTCCTTTTTTCGCCAATATATGATCCTTGTTTTTTTCCCTTTTTTCATGGATCTTCCTACACTACAAAGAGATTTGATGTTGCTGGAGGTGAAGCCCATCTCATCGTTAAAGACCAAGAGAGTTGCAAGGGCACCCACAGCCGTGATATCTCTGCTTGTGATAAAGAACTCTAACGAGGGTTCCACATTAGGTGGATAGTCATTGTCTTTTGCATTTTGGATAAGTTCCATCAGAAAATGAACATCCTTGGTGTAAAGTTCAACAAAGAGACATTTTACAGCTTGATGAAGATCCTCTATTAGAGGATTGTCTTCTTGACCAATGGAAAATTTACTTGACCGTATCTGTTCAATATTATCTCCCTTGGAGTCGCCATTTGAGTTACATAGCATAACAGAAAACTTTTGATATACCATGTTTGAGTTTTTGAAATTGCTTGATAACTGAAGCTCGTACTCTATAATTTGTACATGAAACTCATAATCTAGAGTTGCATTTTTTAAGTCTTCTCTGGAAACTATACTTGGACTTGTATTTCTTTAAAAGAATCATTTCAGACATCTATACCTGCATACTACTTTGTTTTTGAGATCGTACCATTACTGAAGCTATCTTCCATTTTTCAAGTTGAAGGCTCGTTTATCTTCAGAATTCAATGATGTTTCATGTATGATGATCATGAAACCTAAAGATTTTGAGGAATTTTTATTGACTTCTTAAACAATAGTGATGTTTTTATTTGAAAGTAATGAAATGAAAATATTTTCCTTACTCTTTCAGATTTGAAAATAATATCAACGTTTCCTGTACTTGATTCTTTCCATTTTCAACGCTTTGAATGAGATTTTTCTTCCTCAGTGCAACTTGATCAATTGGTACTGATATTGTTCTTGAATTTTATGATCCTAACTCATTCGATATGTTTTTGTCTTTATGAAATTGAAGGTAACTAACAAATCATTTGCTGTAAAACTACTTTATTCATTTCTTTCATTTGATTGTTTGCTAAAAAGACATAACTTATGAATTCCTTTTTGTACTGTCCGCATTCAATTGTACTATGAGATGCTCCCTTTGATTATTTCTTTCATGTATCTTGCATGTGCTTTCTTTAAAAGGTTTAGTTACGAAAATGTTATAAACACATGGATATAGACCAAACACTTAAGCTCTAACATATATATTGTATGTTCATAGGTAAACTGTGATTGGGAACTAGAGATGAAAATGAAGCGATTGAAAATGAAACAAAGCCAGAAGCATGAGAGAACCAACCCAATCAGGAAATGATGGGTTTTTCTCTCCATTTTCTTATAGTTTTAAGTATATGCATCTTTTATTTCTATAAGACATACAAGTTACGCTGGTCCCTATGGCTTATGTGGTTCAACGTACTTTTATTCCATATGAATAGATGAACTATTTTTGTGTAATGAGATGTATATCTTTCCTTTCTATACTTTCTTTCATTTGAATGGATAATAATGAACTTATGATTTTGTGTCAACACACTTAAATAATTCATTATGTATGGAAATAAATACAAAATCAAATGTACCTTTTAATGTTCATGGATAACTCAAATTTATTCCGCACTTCCTATCCTTAAAAACCTACAACATGCTCTACAACTTCAGTTTCATGTACTGGTACATGCTACCCTTCCCCGCCATCCTTAGGGCCTTGCAGTAGGTCGTTTACGGATGTTGCACATTATGATGAGGGTTTCAAATGGAATGAGTGCATCATGAGGCACGGCATTCTCGTAAATGTACCCAAGTTGTAGTTTTGATCCAAAATGACTTCCAACCGTCTAAATCCAAAAAATTAAAATGTGTATCTTATTCTGAGGTGGCTAACTCAAACATAGCCAAACCTCCCAGTGTTAACTGAGAAACTTAAAATTTTCAAGTTGACCCTTTTCGCACGAAAAATGTCAACAAGGCTTACTATGAAAATTCATTACATGGTAACCATATCCCTAATAAGATTCATAATTCTACATTTCATGGGACTTTATCATGCCTACATTCACATGTTTTGATGGTACTAGTGACCCTCATGCTTAAATTTACTTTTTTCCTCTATACCTCTCCACTTTCCTACATAATAAAGTTTTATCCGTAGACTTCTCTAACAACAAACATTGAAATCCACGTATTGTGTGAACACATCCCATTCTAAGGGACCACCACCCAATGCCTCACGGGATCGAGTCTCTTCACATGCCTCATCCCTCTCAGCTAGTAATATAATGCAAGTCACAGATGTTATGGTCATCCCTCTCACCTAGCAATATAAAATTCTACAATCTAGTGATGAACACATTTTCTCGTGAATCAATCCATCCCAAATTTGACATCTTCATATGCGGTATATTTGTACTAGTTTAGTACAAAAATGGTAAAAAAGTTAAATTAATTTATTGATTAGTGTAATTGGGGATGTGCAGATGGGCTTGATGAAAGGGAGGTTGCTTCCCTTATTTCTGAGTTGGAAAGGGAGATCGCGCCAAAATAGGTAGAGGAATGGCCATTTCAATATAAGATGAGACTTTACAAAACAATAACTTATGATCTATCTATGAAACTACCAATGCTAACTTTGCTTATTCATCCGTGGGTAATAGTTTATTAGAGATGATAATGCTTTTTCTTGGATTTTTAGATAAAATAAATAACTAATAGTAACTTTAATGATTAAATTTAATTTGGGTATGTGTTGGTACATCTGTTTCTCAATCTTAATCTTGGGAATGATGACATGGATGTGAATTATTTGGAGTCATTTGATGATGTTTATCTTCCTTATTTTTCCATTCCAAAAAATTTGAACCATGTTGCGGCTAATAAATCCTTCCAATAAGAGTTTATGATGCATTGGCATGGTGAGCAAGAGTTCGATGGGCTAGTTAATAATAAATGGGGCACACTAGATGAATATGATCTAGGAAGGGAATTGCTACATATTATTGATTTCACATCCTAAAAATATTGTGCAGAGCTCGTAAATTATTATATTTTGGAAATTATTGTGGCATAGTCTCGATAATTTTGTAGTTCAAAATTACCATAACAAATTATTGTATTGTGCTAAAAAAATTTGTGGCTAGTTTGAAATTTTTTGTGGCCTTAAAATTACCTTAACAAATGTTTCTCATCAATCTACCAATCAGTGACCCATGATCCATCAAACACTTTTTTTTTTCCAAAATATAACAAGCGGAATAAAAATAAGTCCAATATGTCACTCCTAGTGTATCTTTCATGATTAATTCACATTTTCCATCTGATTTGATGTATAGTGAATCTTTAGAAAAAAATTTAAGTGTGTGAATATAAGTTCCAATAAGTTATCGATTGCTATGGTATTACAATATCTAACTAATGTATATAAGTTTCATATCTTCAAATATTTTCTTTTACGAATAAATAAAACATAGTTTTTAACGATAAAGTTATGCAAATTTCCTCTATCCTTGATCATTGGGTTTTCCACCATTTTCTATTGACATCATTGGGAACTTATAAAAGGGGAACTTATTGTTGTGGTTGAGGAGTCCCATCAAAATAAGTAAATGTTTAAAAAATTGAATGTCATGACTCTCATCATTGTAGAAATTAGGCAAATAAAACAATGAATAATAGAAATAAAAAAAGAATATTGCAAATAAACAAAGTATTCGAAACTCAAATAAACACTTATGTGCATATATATCTTCTTCTTTTTCGAGCTTTAGCTCAATACAATATGTGTGTATATAAAAAAAATTATAATTACCTTCAATATACAAATGACTTTCTTCTAACAATAGAACACTCAACTCGAAAATAGAACATCTTAAAAATAGAACTATTATCTACAAATAACACATGCTTTTGTTCATGTAAACAAAGCTATTTGTTTTATTTAATTTTATCCTAAAAATAGGGACATCTAATTAAAACTAACGTATGCATGGAAAAGTAAATTGTTTTTTGATTTTCCTAATAATAGCAAAAAAATGTGGGGAGAAATGATTTATTTCCAACATTCCCCCTTAATTTTGGCCTTCAAACTTTAATTATTCGGAGATGAGTATGCACTTTCATATATGACATATTCTTGATCACAAACTCCCAAGGAATTTATCAAATAATCGAAAACTTTATTTCCAAAAGACTTTGTAAAAATATCAACAAACTAATCTTTGGATCTATAAAATTCGATACAAATTTCCTTGTTATTAACCAACTCCTAATAAAATGATATCTCATGTCTATGTGCTTGCTTGAGACCATAGAGAGATTTTCTCAACCTGTATACCTTTCCTTCATGACCTTCTATCTCATAATATTTTGGTTAATTCACATAAACTTCCTCTTCAAGAAAACCATTCAAGATTTTTGATTTTACATCCATATGATATATAGGCCATTTGTTTTGAGCTGCAATTGTTAAAACCATTCTTACCATGTCCAAATGTGTTACTGGTGCAAACATTTCATTCTAATAAACTCCATATTACTATGAAAAACCTCTTGTTACCAACCTTGCTTTATTTTTTGTACTTTACCATCAACAATATATTTGGTCTTGTAGACCCACTTCACTCCTATCACGTCCTTTCCATTTGGAAGATCTACCAATTCCATGTATGATTCTTCTCTATGGCATTTATCTCATCATCCATGGCTTGAACCCAAAATTCATTATTTATAGCCTCTTCAAAATATATTGGATTTGTAGCTTGAGAAAACAATAAAAAAACTGAAAAATAGTTAGTTGTATCACATCATAAATCTCACTAAGACTTCTTGTTTTTTTTGCAAATGGACTATCGAGATGATGGAATGTTTTGTATTGAAGTATTTTCTTAAGGTGTTCTTTTAGTGTCTCTTGCATGGTTGAAGATGATTGAAATCTTGGATAACTCTTAGCTTTAGATGCAGGTGTAGATTTTGCTACAACTTTTGGTGCATGTCCAAGATTTAAAGAAGATACAATACCTTGCTATTTTATAGTGTCATCTGCCATATCCTCATGAGGAATAACTTCTGCTACACTGATTTTTCTCTCAATAATTCCATCCCATGCCTCTTTTTTAGTAAATTGTACATCTATGCTGATTATGAATTTTCTAGTGTCTGGATTAAACAAATTGTAAGATTTTGTATTCTCTGAATATCTAAAAAATATGCACTTTTCTCCTTTATTTTCTAACTTATTCCTTATCTCATCATGAACATGTGCATGTTCCACAAAACAAAAGATTCGAAAATGAGAAACATTGTGTTTCTTATTAGTCCAATCTTGTTGCGGAACCATGTTTCGATGATTTTTGTTGGACACTTGTTTAAAATGTAAACAACAATTTCTACTACTTCTACCCAATATTCATTTGAAAGATGTTTTCCTTCATCATACTTCTCGCCATCTCCATGATGGTTCTATTATTTCTCTCTGCCACACCATTATGTTGTGGTGTATACTTAGTAGTAAACTTCTTGTGTATACCATGATATTTGCAAAAAATTAGAAAAGCATTGGAAACATACTCACCTCCTATGTCTGTCCTTAGAACTTTGATGTAGTACCCACTTTGCTTTACCACTAAGTAATTGAACTACTGAAATATAACAAAAGAATTTGATTCATGTCTCAAAAATTACACCCATGTATTCCTTGTATAGTCATCAATGAATGTCATAAAATGTGAGCAACCTCTAATAGAAGTTGTTTGCATAAGTCCACATAAATATGAGTGAACAATTTCAAGTGGTGCACATGCTCTTGATGTTTTTCCAACTGTTAAGGATTCTCTGTGCTACTTCCCCAAAATACAACTTTCACAAACTCTCTCTGGTTTCTAAATCAAAGGAAACCCTTTAACCATATTTTTCTATGCAACAAATTCAAACCTATAAAATTTAAATAACCAAACTTGAGATGCCATAGCCACGATTCATATTTTTCAACCGATTGAAAAACTAATTCTCTAATCTTCAAAAGAAACATTCTATTGCTTATCATCTGCACTTTAGTAATTAGCTAAGTACTTCAAGCTTTATTCAATGATCACACATGCATTGTCTTCAATGTAAACTCTCAGTATTCTGCTTTTATACCAATTGACCAAAGCTCATAAGATTGCACTTCAAATCTGCAACATAATAAACATCATGCATAATATTTTGCTCCCCCTTTTTAGTTAGAATATTATTTTTCATTTTTCTTTCACAGACAATTTGCATTATTATTTCCAAGGGTAACATTTGTATTTATTAAGTCATCCAAATTAGAAACTAAATCTAAGTTACATGACATGTGATTAATGTAACCAAAATCCAAATGCCATACATCACTAAGATTCACTTGTGATGGATCACACTCAATATGCGATAAAGAAGGTGATGCTTTAGAAATATTTGTGCATGCTATAAACATGGAGCTTGGTGTAGAGCTCCCAACCTGATTTTGATTCTGCTTGTTCGATCATACTTCTTTTTCCCGTAATCATAAGAATAGTGCACATATCTCTTACAAGAG
Source organism: Taxus wallichiana var. yunnanensis (assembly GCA_018340775.1). Taxonomy (NCBI): domain Eukaryota; kingdom Viridiplantae; phylum Streptophyta; class Pinopsida; order Cupressales; family Taxaceae; genus Taxus; species Taxus wallichiana. The sequence goes on from CM031241.1 coordinate 263,834,656, forward strand.
TGACACTTGCACATGTGACTTATCCAGTCTCTGACCAGAAAATTGATTATGATTGTACTCTTGACTATGTCCTCTTCCACTTGAGTTTGATGGACCGTTGTTGCATCTTCTAGATGAAATTATTCCTCTACCTCTAGGGCTGAAACTTTGTCTTCCTCTTCCACAAATTATTGATACATGTAATGAATTTTTTTATCTACAACTACATGTGATCTATTCAACCTCTGTTCATGATTTATTAGGTATGCATGTAACTCATCAATTGAAAACTGACTTATATCTTTAGTTTCTTCAATAAAAACTACCAAAGGATCAAATTTTGTAGGCAAATGTCTAAGAAAATTTTCAATAATCCTTCTGTCTTCAATAGTGTCACCATGGTATTTAATTTGATTGACCAAACCAACTACAAAAGTACAAAATGATTCTATGGAATATAAATATTTCAATGACATATTTTCAAAATCCCTTCAAAGTAGTTGTAGCTTTTTGGTTTTTACTTTCTCTTTACCTTGATACACAACTTAGAAGGTATCCCATGCTATTTGTGCTTTATTGGTCACTCCCACTCTAGGTAGGATGCTTCAATGCATGAATTGATGAATATAGATAAGAGTTTTTCCATATTTCTTTCTTAATTCCTTCAAAGTGTCTTTCATTTCTGTGAGAGTGCATTATATGATGCTGCATCTTTGGGCTCTATATACCCATTCTCTACAATTTCTCACACATCCTGGGATCTAAATAGTTCCTTCATGGTTAATGAACAATACTCGTAATTATTTCCTTTACATTGTGGTGTCTGCAGATTGTATATAGAAGCCATATCTTCTTATCAATCGAAACCTACCGAAAAACCACTCTATGATACCAATTGGTAGAAATTAGGAAAAGAAAACAACGAATGACACAAATAAAATAAAGAATATTGCAAATAAACAACGTATTCCAAGCTAAAATAAACGCTTCTATGCACATATATACTCTTCTTTGTCGAGCTTCAACTTAATACAATCGTATGTGTGTATTAAGACACTTACAATTGCCTCCAATGTATAGATGAATTTATTCTAACAATAAAACACTCAACTTTGAAAATAGAAAATCTTAAAAGAACCATCATCTACAAATAACACATGATTTTTGTTCATCTAAACAAAGCTATTTAATTTATTTTCTTTTATCCTAAAAATAGGAACATCTAATTAAAACTAACATATGCATGAAAAAGTAAGTTGATTTTTTCTTTTCCTAATAAAAACAAAAACATGTGGGAATAAATTATCTATTTACAACATCATTATTCCTAAATTAACACGTGGAAACATATGGAAAAGCCAATTTCTCCTGCGCAACATGATCTACTTGAACTGTGATCTTTACTTGGAAACCTAATCTCTACCTCTCAATCAACACTTAAAACTCAATGACATTAAACTAGATATCTCCTCTGCAATAAAGACATCCAACAAAGAAATTTTTCACATGCTTAAAACTCAATGACATTAAACTTTATATTCCCAAATATTTTGATAGATGTAATTGGAATTTTATAGGTACAACTCTTCAAGCCTTTGGATTTCATGGGTAGGTCATCAACTGGATACAAAGTTTAATGGATACTTTGGGTAATTAGTTTAAAGTGACCCGGTGACTCGATAGGAGACCCCATCAACCCTTACATATTTATTAATTTTTGTAAGCCTCCCCCTAAAAGAAATCAACAACTGCAAAAAATCATGAACATATTTCAAACAGGTTTTCGAATGACAATTTAATCGAACCAAATCCCATGTCATGTTCTTAAATATATGAACTCAACATAAAAGGGATATTTTGGATACTAGGAAGGGATATTTGCTATGAAATATTTGTGTTTCCTTTAGACACGAGTAGTTATCAACTATGAGAGGCTACGATAAGTCACATCAAATCCAAATTATCCCGTTAGACGAATAAATGGTTATAAAAAAATTCATCTTTTTTCTTAGTTCTCCAAGCTATTCTTATTTACTTGCATGAATTTATTCGATACCTCAACAAATTACTAAATAACATCTGTTAAATTTCTCATTAGGGACATGGGACACAATATATTGATAAATATTCATGGGGAGTTATTAGTATTTTAGTGCCGACCATTAGTGGAAATCTTCGGGTAGATAACTTCCATGACCAGAGACGGTTGAAGGCTATGGATGTGAATGGAAGCCACATCCTCACAGCTTTGAGTGTGTCCAATTGAGAGATATAAGTTTGAAATATAAAGTTTAAATGTTTATATCTTCCATTTATGGCAGCCAAAGATCAAGTGTTCTAATGTTGAAACCAAGAGCCAAAGTTGAATTCCGTTACCAGGTGGTCCGATAAACCCTCTTTGGCCCTTAAATACTTGCAATACCTACCAGTGGAAATTTCAGTCACATCAGAGGTAATTTATTTGCTCAAGTTTTAGTAGGGTTCCAATTCTCAAACCTTACGCTCATCGACCTCGAAAGTAACTCTGCTAATGAAAAATGTCTATAACTTATGGCGAAAGAGGACCCTTAAAATTAATATCTTAGAGGCTGAGGCGATGCAAGAGAACTTGTAGCTCCAGAATGCTACCAAAAGACTTCATAATTTTAAGTTGCTTGCTGAGGTTGAAGATCAACATTATATTTGAGGGTTTCAATTCTTAAATCGATACTCTTCAATGTTAACAAGAAACTTGGATTTATGCGGAAACATCTAAACATCACGGTGACCCCAAGCATAAAGGAATTGTACAAGAGCCTACACATTAAGAGGTTATTAGATGAGCTCCAAAACTGTTAAAAGAGGAGCCATGTAGGATCCTAGCAGTGGCAGTGGAAAGGACATGAAATAATAGACTTGAGGGTTCCATTCCTAAACTTTTTGCTCATTATCCTTAGTAGACAACTTGGTTAAGCGAGGACATATAACTAGAAATTGAAGGAATTGCTCTTGAAGATTGAGAATCATCTTGTGATTTCAATTAAAAAGATATGGTCTAATAAAGGTCTCAATCCAAAGTTTAAAACTAAGTTGAAGATTGTACAGGAGGTCCATGAAATTAAGAAGTGAAGATTTCTACCTATGGGACCAAAAACATTTAAAAATATGCAAATAAGAGTTTTGATTTAAATTAGTTTGTTGGAAGGAGTATTACTCCATCATAATCAATCCAACACAATAAAATTTGAACCATTGGGTTGGAAGGAGTATTTTATTCTTGTTGATGATGAAAATAATAGTCCGATTTAAAAAAAGATGAAAAGAATAGTCCGATTTACAAAGATGAATCATAGTAAATATTGATTCCTTAAAGTCTTGATAATTTGAAACCAAAAATGTTATCAAGATTTCTGTTATGACCTTGTATATGAATATCATGACATGGATATTGAGACACCGGGATGATTTCTATTCGTTGGACCTTTGGGAGTTTGAAACCGATTAAGTGATCTAAAATGGATAAATTGAAATTAAGTAAAATATGATTTATCAACCTCACATTCAAACCATACCCACAAATAGTAAAAATCAATAAGTCTAAGATCAAAACAAGCAAAACAAGACTAGGTATGGATGAGACTTTCGATGGAGAGAAGAAAATAAATTGAAAAAAGAGGCCATGGGGAATGTAACCATGAGGGAACCCCTTGGCATTTTTATATTAATGGAACTGTTATCTCTCGAAAGTGCACCTTGTAGAGAGATGGTTCTAAGCTTGCAAATTTTATCTCTCTTTCGTAGATACAATGGAAACACCTCAGGTCTGTGGGTATACCTATTTTGAGGTGAGTCTCCGGTATCAAGGTCAGTTCCTTATTGATGTATCCTAAACTGATTTCTGGGGTTTAAGGGTAAAAGATGACTGTAAAAAATGAATTAAAACTAAGGTGATACACCAAACTTGTATGAGGTATTTGATTGAGTACATGCACAATTGATATGGAATGAACTTCTGATGCATAGGCCAACAGATTTATGAAGATAATTAAGGGTAAACACTTTGATGTATTGAGGGATAGAATCACAACAATACTTGCTAAGTTACACATACACATTAATATCATCCAAAGATTATTGAATTTGCAATAGGGTAAGATGATTAATCAGGGAATTCAACATTCACAAGATTAATGGAAAACATACATAAGACTGCAAATAATTGGAAAGGAAAAAATACTTCACATTCAAAGGGAAAAACTAGGAAGAAAATTGCTTCAGCACTCCTGTATCTAAAAAGTCCTCCTTGTGCTTTGCCAAGGCACACAATATATAGCAAAATTGATTCACCCACCCTTCCTAAAAATAGACTAAGGCTATACTTGCCCATGCATTCTATTTTTATCCTTTATTTAATAATAAATAAAGGAATAAAATAAAGAAATCTAGTACAAAGAGGCATTAATAGCCTTTGATTACATACTGATCAAATTGAAGTTGAATTTTCTATTTTTAAGAAAAAAATGGGTGAATAATTTGCTAATAATAAACTTTCTTGATGAGCAAGTCTCCTTCTAGGTGCATGCAAATTTGTCTTCTTACTGATCTGTCCTTTTGTGAAGGCATGCAAAAATCATCTCCTATGAGTGAGAAAAATAAATTCCATTAATCTGGAATACTTGCAAAAATAATCACCCATGCATTCACTTGATGGGGACCACCTCCAAGCTTAGGCTATGATGTTGACATCTCCATTGCATAATTTTGTCCTCTTATGGTCACATGTGAAATTTCAACCTTTGCAAGAAAAATAATACCTTTGTTTTTAAGCTCCCATTGAGAACCACCTTTGATGTTGACCACTTTAAGGGTATCGTATTTAGCCAATTTTCAAGGTAAAATATTTCAATTTTATCATTAGCCCCTTCATGATTAGATGTCAAACATATTCCTTGTCTTCTCTGACTTGTGCATGTGAATAATATTCCATCATGACTAAGGTGGTAATAATAGATCAGTGTCAAATAATGTTGACCATGCACTTCAGTATAGTCTTATCCTAACATGGAATCCTCCTTGATTTGACACATATTATGATTAAATAATCATTTAGCTTTCTTACATGGCATAAATTTGTGAGGCCTTCTTATGAATTTGACTCAGATCATTTCGTATACTATGGTGTTGAAAACATAATAATTTAAAGGATAATTTTGTCCCCTCCTCTACGATGGCATACCCTCGAGCTTTGTCGTTTGAGATCTCTGGTTTTTGAACTTGTTCATTTTCTTTCAATTCTATAATCTGCTTTGAAGATTTTAATGGCCTCTGGAACTCTGTTTAATTTTTGATCCATCATGTTGCCATTTCAAGGTGTTTTGCGTATTAGTTTTCCTGGTCGGGTTTATCACTTTGGCTTATGGGAACATTTGATATGGCCGTATCATTGAAACTCACTTCACATTCTTTTATACCTTGCACTACCCGATTCGAGCTGACCTTGTACTCACACGTTTGAAGCTTGTGTTTGATCCATTTTAAGAGTTCTTTAGTGCTTTGTTTCCATGCTTATAGCTGAGTTCGGCCATGAAACTGAGAGCCATATCCTTTGAATGTTCTGTCACTATCTGATATGAAGTGATAATTGGGTTTGATTTTCACTGTAATCAAGTGTCATGAATGTACAATTCAAAATTATGTTTCACTTTGTTGTATCTTCCTTTTGTTGTAGATTTTCTACATGATAGTTGCTCCACCCAGAACTTTGTAAATACCTCAGACCCTCTATTTGTACTTCAGAGCATGCGTATGCTCCTGATTTCAAGCATTACTTAGTGTAGAGGGTTTGTAAAATGAAACTCCATTAGTATATGTTTTTATTTTTGTTTCATCCCTCTATGGTTGGTAATATTACTTTGTCACCATGGAGATTTGCATTGGATCTGGGCATCTTTCATGGTTTTCTATGTTTTCTTGTCTTTGACTGAAAATTTTGTAGAAAAACTTACTTGGGTTCAAACTCAGCTTCATCTGCATGATTCTTCTATATCATTTCTTGTGAGCTTCGGGTATTTTGATTTTCATATACTCTGCACTGTATCATGATCTTTGTACTTTAAGACTGTACTTCAAGATGTAAGTCTTTAATATTCTTGAATTTGTATCAATGTTTCTGAGTTGAAATGTTTCAATCATGTTTCTTTCAAAACAATTGAGGATTTTGCAAAGCATTATGGCTTGGATTCCTGAAATCTGGAATATAAAGTTCCTCTGGAGTTTGTCTTATTTTACCATTCTTTTCTGTTGTGCCATTTGCTACCTAATTTTGGTTGTGAACTCTAATTCCTTAGTCATTTTGTGAGAAAAAATTTAAATGAAGCAATGCTCTTTCCATCATAAGTTGTTTTACTTCATAAATTGTAACCTTACATAGTCCATTTCAGTTTATAATGAAAAAAATTACTTTTGATCTTAATAAATGATGCATAAAAATTTGAATTCCATTTCTGCTTTCAGATGATGATATTTTTTACGTATTCTTATTTTTTGAAATTGATTGTACCTTTTAAACTTCAAGCTTTTAACTTTTCTTTTCATTAGCATAATTATGTCTTTACTTACTTGGAATGAGAAAGGAAGATGAACAATGTTGTTAGGTCCTTCTTTGTCGTTGGTCCCGAATTGTATATTGTGTAAATGCTTCTTTATTCATTCTGTACTGATTTCAAGTTCATTATTTGAAAGCACACCTACTCAAAGTTGTGAATACAACAAGCATGAAATCTGGAGCCTTGACGATCCTTTATTTCCCTTCTCATATACAATGCATGGTGGTGAAGATGGTGGAGAGGGGCAACGAGGAAAACTCAACCCAAACTGATGAAAATCAAGGCAATGATGGATTTCATCCTTTCTTTGTTCACAACTTTACGTATATGTCCTTTCATTACATGCACTTGATTTCAAAGTTATTTCCATGGCTTGTGTGGGTTCACTATACTTTTATTCCATATGAATAGATGAACTATTTTCATGTAATGAGATGTATATCTTTCCTTTCTGTACTTTCTTTCATTTGAATGGATAATAATGAACTTGTACACTCAAAACACTTAAATAATTCACTTAATCATGGAAATAAATTAAAATCAAATGTACCTTTTGATGTTCATTGGATGACTGAAATTTATTGTGCACCTTATCCTTCAAAGCTACAACTTGTTCAACTTTTAAAACTTCATATCTGATACATGCTGCCCTTCCTACCTTCCTCAGGGCCCTATAATGGTCATTTATGGTTGTTGCATAGTTCTGATGAGGGTTTCAAATGGAATGGCTTGCATCTATGAGGCATGGCATTCTTTAACTATACCCAAGTTGTAATTTTAATCCAAAATGACTTCCAACTATCCAAAACCAAACAATTAAAAACTATATCTTTTTCCAAGATGGTTGTCCCAAACATAGCCAAACTCATAACTCGACCAATATGAGAAACTTAAAAGTTTTGAGTTGACCTTTTTCACACAGGGTGCAAAAAATGTCAACAATTCTAGTGATCCTGTGGGGAAATTTGCTTTGCTAGCTTGTAGACTAGTGCCTTGCTCTTGTCCATTGGGCATGGAGTCAAATGCATACAACCAAAACTTTCCTTTTCTAAAAACACACCCAAACTGAAAGGATCTGGTGAACTAGATCATGTGCACGAATGCACTTATTGAATTGAAAACTACAATGTGCATGAACTACACTTATTGAAAGGGAAATCCTAATCTACCCTATTCTAACTAGCTGTAAATCGAGGCTAAATAAAACCTGAGACAGGCAAGTGAAAAATAGCTTCCTTTTCTCCAAAACCGAGATGATGAATTCAACTTGCAAAACAAGTAGCATGACAGAACTGAAAATGAGATGTGTACCTTGAATTTGTTCCAAAACTTAGCCCAAAACACGAAGAATCTTTCTAATTGATCTGCAAACTATTCTAAAGGGATTTGGAACTGATTGTTGAGTATCTAACTCATTCTTAGGCTCTGATACGAGCATGAATTCTGGTATTTCCATGGCATGTTGTGAACCAATGAGATACCGAATAGGACATGGCCTCCAAATAGTTGAAAAGCTAATCTTCTTGTCTTGTACTAAAAAATGAACCTTATTTTTGATCACGGGTTCTTTCTGAAGTTGTTTTGAAGGTTGTTCTGAGAACTGATCTACCTCTATAAACTGTTGTATATTCTTTTTGACAATCTGAAACCGATCTAAAAAATTTCAGCCTCTTCAAGTTGTTGTATATCATCAATCATAACATCATGAAGATGATGAGATGGTTGTTCTCCTTCTTTAAACTATTTGAAAATATTTTCAGAGTCTTCAAATTGTTGTTCATCCTTTTCAGATCTGTTGATCCACTACTACCAAGACTGACATTTCAGCAACACTTTCAAATTTTTCCACTCTATCCCTTCTTACAATGTTCTTTGAACATTTTGTCTCCTCCTCAATAAAAAATAGCTTTCTCTGAATACTTGCAGTACCATCTAATAGTCCTCATGAAACACTCAAGTCCCTAATAATGCAACTATCTCCATGCATGCATGCAAACAAAGAGGGTCTTCACACTCAACTGTTTGATCATGATTATTCTGAAACTATTTGTTTCTTTTGGTCATCAACCATGGAAACTAATAAGCTACAAACCGAGTGCTCATCCCTTAGATCAGCTGATTTATCTTCAGAAATTATTTGCAAATTTCCTTCAGGTTCTACCAACTGGGATGAATTAGCAGTTTGTAGGAGTATGGTGCTTTCATGCATGCTATTCTTGGAACACAAAGATTGTTGATCATCCCTAATCTGATTTAGATCTACTGAAAAATTAGATTGTACCTTTTGAATGGGTTTCTCCTCTAATTCTGGAGTATGATCAAACTAAAATTTAGAATCCCATTGCTCTGTTCTGTTCTAAAAAACTCAACCTATTGTTTTCTTTAGTTGGTTGTCCCTCTTAATGATATTATGATCCTCTTTTTCCTAGACTAGAAGTATGAGTAAAGGAGGAGTGGGACTAATCTCATCCTTAACTAGAAATTCTTTAAAGAGAGGTAGGTACAAACTCTGTTTTTAGGACAACATCTGAACACCAATTTGGACACTTTATTTTGGATTCAATGCATGATTGTGGGGTAGGAAAAGAAGGAATTGCAACAGCAGCTTGATAATTTAAAATTTGATGAATGGGTTGCTTTGGCTGACAAGGGGAACATATAGGCATTGAATTCTGATAGGGAAGGTAAGTGGGAAAACTCTTTTGATAGGGTTCCATAACCTAATGCCTATCAATTTTCACTTGCTAATGATTTCTCGTATAGTTCCTTGATAACTAAAAATGATTTCTTAAGTTCATTAAGCTCAATTTCAAGATCTCTTCACCTTTCACATTCATCAAACCTCTACATAACTTTGACCTTGAAGAATGTAATGATCATCATATTGACAATCATATTGATTTCTAAGGTTTGGGTCATAAGGATATTCATTCTGATAGGGGTTATGAAACTGGTCTGAAGGGGAAATTGGATAAAAGGGTTGTTGGCTTGGCTGATAATACTTGCTGAAAATGAGGGTTCATGGCTGCAAGACCTCATAAAATACTGAAACTATAAAAAATAGGTCTGCTTGCTCATAAAAATGGCTGATAACAACAAATAAACAGATATGATTTTCTTGAAAAATACCTAAAAATGCAGCTGAAAATTTGATGATGTTGTTAAGTGTTGTACTGATCTAAAATCAGATTCACGAGTCACCAGATGAGTTCTTCTTGGATCTTGAATCTTCAAAATGCATCAATAGTAGTTTCTAGTCCTTGTCCCACCAGGCATGCCAAAAATTGTTATCTCTCGAAAGTGCACCCTATAGAGAGATGGTTGCAGGTGTTCTAAGCTTGCAATTTTATCTCTCTCTTTCGTAGATACAATGGAAACACCTCAAGTCTGTGGGTATACCTATTTTGAGGTGAGTCTCTGTATCAAGGCCGGTTCCTTATTGATGTATCCTAAACTGATTTTTGGGGTTTAAGGGTAAAAGATGACTGTAAAAATGAATTAAAACTAAGGTGATACACCAAAATTGTATGAGGTCTTTGACTGAGTACATGCACAATTGATATGGAATGAACTTTTGATGCACATGCCAATAGATTTCTGAAGATAATTAAGGGTAAACACTTTGATGTATTGAGGGATAGAATCACAACAATACTACTAAGTTACACATACACATTAATATCATGTAGAGATTACTGAATTTGCAACAGGGTAAGATGATTAATCAGGAATTCAACATTCACAAGATTAATGGAAAACATACACAAGACTGTAAATAATTGGAAAGGTAGAAAATACTTCACATTCAAAGGGAAAAACTAGTAAAATTGCTTCAACACTCATGTATCTAAAAATCCTCTTTGTGCTTTGCCAAGGCACACAATATATAGAAAAAAATTGATTCACCCACCCTTCCTAAAAATAGACTAAGGTTGTACTCACCCATGCATCCTATTTTTATCCTTTATTTAATAATAAATAAAGGAATAAAATAAAGCAAACTAGTACAAAGAGGCATTAATAGCCTTTGATTACATATAATCAAACTAAAGTTGACTTTTCTATTTTTAAGAAAAGCATGGGTGAATAATTTTCTAATAATAAACCTTGCTTGATGAGCAAGTCTCCTTCTAGGTGCATGCAAATTTGTCTTCTTATCTTTCTTCCCTTTTTGTGAAGGCATGCAAGAAATCATCTCCTTGTGAGTGAGAAAATAAATTCCATTAATCTAATACTTGCAAAAATAATCACCCATGCATCCACTTGATGGGGACCACCTCCAAGCTTAGGCTCTGATGTTGACATCTCCATGCATAATTTTGTCCTCTTATGGTCACATGTGAAATTTCAACCTCTGCAAAAAAATAATACCTTTGTTTTAAGCTCCCATATGAGAACCACCTTTGATGTTGACCACTTTAAGGGTACGAGGTATTTAGCCAATTTTCAAGGTAAAATATTTCAATTTTATCATTAGCCCCTTCATGATTACATGTCAAACATATTCCTTGTCTTCTCTAACTTGTGCATGTGAATAATATTCCATCATGACTAAGGTGGTAATAATAGATCAGGGGTCAAATAATGTTGACCATGCACTTTGGTATAGTCTTATCCTAACATGGACTCCTCCTTGATTTGACACATATTATGATTAAATAATCATTTAGCTTGTTTTACATGGCACAAATTTATGAGGCCTTCTTCTGAATTTGACTCAGATCATTTCATATACTATGGTGTTGAAAACATAATAATTTAAATGATAATTTTGTCCCCTCCTCTATGATGGCATACCCCTTGAGCTTTTTCGGTGGCTCTTCTTTTGAGACTAACCTGAGTGGAGTTAGGGTTTTTGTGGCTTTGACACATACATACCTTTTACCATGGTTTGACCATGGTTTGGTTGAGTTAACATTGATTATGACTGCTTCTTGATCATTGATTGAATGTACCTTGATCATCTCCACCATGGATCTGTAGCTTGGTAGTTGGATTTTTAACGTGGTTAAGTTTCGTTAACTCACTTCTTGAGCTCATGTGGTAAAATTAACTCGAACCCTAATGATCATTCCATTTTCACCCTTGCTCTCTTGGTGAAGCCTCAAGCAATTTTTTACATGACTACCATTGTTGAAGCTTTTGAGCTTGATTCAGTTCCTTTTTCAGTCTCTATAGTGAACTTTACAAGCATATATCTGATTCTTCTGTTTTTTTAACCTTTTTGGGTTCTGCGCATTGTATTTTCTACTCTGAAGCTCGTTTCTTGAGGTTTTACCTATGTAAAGAAAAATCCTTCTGTATTTTCATCTTTATGAACTTTGAGAGATTCTGGTAATGAATGGGTGCCATCGTGAAGATTTGGGGCTCTTCTTTACGAATTCAAGTTCTCTACATTTTTAGCATGAAGTTTGCATTCTGTTGGGGTTCGGCCTGGAGGGTTTTGAGTATGCTCGACCCTTGCTTTATTTTTTCCATGACCATAGTTGTTCATGGAGATTGTTCTGAGCATTTTCTTTTCCATTCTTTGAGCTTTTGTGATCTTTTGGTCTAAAGCCCTTTATGTGATCTCTTTGCCACCATTGATAAGAACTCAAAGCTTCACTACTTGATGATGGGTTGTCTTGATACTTACTGGAATGTTTTACTTTTGACAAGGTAAGCATGTTTTGGACTCGAGCTCTCCTGGGTAATCCTTTGTCTGTCATTTTTTTGAGATCTCTCATTTTTCAATTCAAAAATGACACCATATCTTATGTATTTACCTTAAATAGAAATGGGTATCATTCTTTCTGTTCTAAATGATAAATATGAAGCTTTGTTGATGAAGGGTTTTCTCTTTCATTCCTATTCTATCTTCAATTCTAGATCTGGACGTTTTTGAGATCTCTTGGTTTTTGAACTTGTTCATTTTCTTTCGATTCTGTAATCTGCTTTGAATATTTTAATGGCCTCTGGAACTCTGTTTAATTTTTGATCCATCATGTTGCCATTTTGAGGTGTTTTTCATATTAGTTTTCTTTTCGGTTTATCACTTTGGCTTATGGGAACATTTGATATGGTTATATTGTTGAAACTCACTTCACATTCTTTTATACCTTGCACTACCCGATTCGATATGACCTTGTACTCACCGAGTTTTAAGCTTGTGTTTGATCCATTTTAAGAGTTTTTCGGTGCTTTATTTCCATGCTTATAGCTGAGTTTTGGCCATGACTAAGAGCCATATCCTTTGAACATTCTATCACTGTCTAATATGAAGTGATAATTGGGTTTGATTTTCACTATAATCAAGTGTCATGAATGTATAATTCAAAATTTTGTTTCACTTTGTTGTATCTTTTATTTCGCTATAGATTTTTGCATGATAGTTTCTCCACCCAGGAACTTTGTAAATACCTCATACCCTCTATTTGTACTTCAGAGCATGTGTATGCTCTTGATTTCAAGCATTACTTAGTGTAGAGGGTTTGTAAAATGAAACTCCATTAGTATATGTTTCTTTTTTGTTTCATCCCTCTATGGCTGGTAATATTCTCTGTCACATGGAGATTTGCATTGGATCTGGGAATCTTTCATGGTTTTCTGTGTTTTCTTGTCTTTGACTTGAAAATTTCATAGAAAAACTTATTGGGTTCGAACTCAGCTTCATCTGCATGATTCTTCTATATCATTTCTTGTGAGCTTTTGGGTATTTTGATTTTCATATACTCTACATTGTATCATGATCTTTGTACTTTAAGACTGTACTTTGAGATGTAAGTCTTTAATATTCTTGAATCTGTATCAATGTTTCTAGTTGAAATGTTTCAATCATGTTTCTTTCAAAACAATTGAGGATTTTGCAAAGCATTATGGCTTGGATTCCTGAAATCTGGAATATAAAGTTCCTCTGGAGTTTGTCTTATTTTACCATTCTTTTTGTTGTGTGCCATTTGCTACCTGATTTTGGTTGTGAACTCTGTAATTCCTTAGTCATTTTGTGAGAAAAAATTGAACTGAAGCAATGCTCTTTCCATCATAAGTTGTTTTACTTCATAAACTGTAACCTTACATAGTCCATTTCAGTTTATAATGAAAATGCATACTTTTGATCTTAATAAATGATGTAGAAAATTTGAGTTCCATTTCTACTTTCAGATGATGATATTTTGTACTTGTTCCTATCTGTTGTAATTGATTGTACCTTTTAAACTTCAAGATTTTAACTTTTCTTTTCATTGGCATAACTGTGTCTTTACTTACTTGGAATGAGAAAGGAAGATGAATAATGTTGTTAGGTCCTTCTTTGTCACTTGGTCCCAAATTGTATATTGTGTAAATGCTTCTTTATTCATTCTTGTTATTTCAAGTTCATTATTTGAAAGCACACCTACTCAAAGTTGTGAATACAACAAGCATGAAATCCGAGCCTTGACGATCCTTTATTTCCCTTCTCAGGTACAATGTAGTGCAAGCTGGTGAAGATGGTGGAGAGGGGCAACGAGGACAAACTCAACCCAAACTGATGAAAATCCAGGAAATGATGGATTTCATCCTTTCTTTGTTCACAACTTTACGTATATGTCCTTTCATTGCATGCACTTGATTTTAGAGTTATTTCCATGGCTTGTGTGGGTTCACTGTACTTTTATTCCATATGAATAGATGAACTATTTTCATGTAATGAGATGTATATCTTTCCTTTCTATACTTTCTTTCATTTGAATGGATAATAATGAACTTGTACACTCAAAACACTTAAATAATTCACTTAATCATGGAAATAAATTAAAATCAAATGTACCTTTTGATGTTCATTGATGACTAAAATTTATTGTGCACCCTGTCCTTCAAAGCTACAACCTATCCATAACTTTCAAACTTCATATCTGATACATGCTGCCCTTCCTGCCTTCCTCAGGGCCCTGTAATGGTTGTTTACGGCTGTTGCATAGTTCTGATGAGGGTTTCAAATGGAATGGCTGCATCTATGAGGCATGGCATTCTTTAACTGTACCCAAGTTGTAATTTTAATCCAAAATGACTTCCAACTGTCCAAAACCAAACAATTAAAAACTTGATAAATCTTCATGGGGAGTTATTATTCTTAAACTACCAATCATTACTTTTGATGATGAAAATCTTCAAGGTAGATAACATTCATGATCAAAGCCGGTCGAGGGCTATGAATTTGAATGGAAGCCACATCCTTGTTGAGTGTGTTTGATAGATAGATCTACATGTGATGAAATATAAATGTTAAGTGTTTAAATATTCCATTTGCTTTGTAGTCAAATAGGATTCGAATCCACTTCAAGTGTTCTAACGCTACAAACCAAAAGCTAAATTTGAAGTCTGTTACTCATCATGGAGATATATTCCTAGACCTAATTGTATTAGGTGCCACAATAAACCCTCTTTGGACCTCAAAGATTTACAAGACTTGTCATTCGAAATTATAGTCTTATAACTATGTGAATTTCCCTATTTTAGTAAGCCAATATAGTTGATTCAATTTTTTATCTCATGCATACATGAAGGGTATTTCTACTTCTCGGAAAGTGAATGAAGATAACTATCATACTTATTAGTGAGGTGACTAAGCTACTTAATAACGAGGATTATTTGAAGTTGGAACGAGGCAATGATAATGTGGTAGAGAAAACTAGAGATATGATAAAATATAAGAAAGGAGGTCACACCTTTTTGATTGCCAATATTGAGGACCAAGGAACACTTGAGTCGGGGCACACATATTAACTTCTAAGTTGGTGACACAAAAATATGGGTCAAGATTAATAAGATTTTGTTTAAATATTGCTTTTAAAATATCAAAAGGGACTTGCTTTAACCTCTCCCCGCATACTACATAAGTCATCGAGAAAGATGCAGAGAACAAACATACAAATGGAGGTAAATTTATTCGAGTGCATGATCCTCCTTATTTTTCTCTTCAATTATATATGTGTAAAAGGGATCGGGAAACAAAAATTGTTTATCCCATAAAAATCATTGGCTAAGTGATATAAGGAGTTCTTAGCCCCTATGAATTTGAACATTGCACACAAGGCTAGGCTTAGTAATGGATAATGAATTTTAGAGATGCCTTCGAATAAAAATAGCTTTTCTTCAGAGCAATTTTGAAAAGCACTATAAGGGAAATTATAATTTAGGTAATGATGCAACACTATTCTTTAGCGAGATTATACATAAAGAGTGAATAACAATCCCCTTGAGCCAAGTTTCCCTTTGCCTACACCACTAATTATTTATTGTGATCTATGAATTGAATTGGGGATGAAAAGAAGTTAAAAATTGATGTGTTATGAATTTATGCAAACCCACATAACCTTTGCAACAAATACAAATATGTAGGAAAGAGTGCATATGTAGAGACATCGGGAACAAATGTCTACGCAATCAACCCTATACAAACTATAGTAATAGGAAACAGATGCAAAGATCATACAATAAATATAACCAATAACAAATATTAGTAAAATCACTTATCAAAAATCACCAAAACTAACACTTTTACCTTGCTTCAAGTACCACTGATTTTGCCTCCAACCACCAATTTACAAAAATAATTGAAGCAAGAGCTAAAACCTCTTCATACCTGTTAGATAACATCAATTAAACATGTTAGGCCACTTCACAAAGTTACATAATCCATTTAGCATCATTTCCTTTGTAAACCTCTTTAAGTCCTTGTAGCCCTCCTAAATGCCTTTTTCTCGACAAAAACACAAAATACAAGGAATATTTCCTCACCGGTAAATGTTTTAGGAACCCATTTTGTATTTTTAGGTGTCTACAAAGTTTTATCAACCAATTTTGATTCCATAAAAATTACTCTCATTCTACTGTTTTTACTAGTCCTTCCAATTAGCCCTATTTTCATACAAACCGTTGTGTCGGAAGAATCCACCAATCTTCAAGTAAATATAAAGGGTGTTATGGATACCCATTTTCCTCCTCTTTCTTTATGCAAAATTTTAAGTCTTAACTCTTGGTACGATTCAGCCAACAACCATTTCTTCCTTTTAGGCTTGACAACTAGGTCTTTCTAGGGTTTTAAATTAAATTTCTAGGTTTTGTTAGTTTCCACATGTTCTAACTCAACCAAAACCTTGAATCACCCAAACATAACTTGCAAAAATCCTTGTCATGGTTTCATTACTCCTTTGTCTATCATTTTGCTAGATTTCCAACTTTGGGCTTATTGGCTTCTTGTTCTCCTTCAAGCACTTAATGCTCTCCAACTCTATTTTCATCCTTCTTTGAGTTTTGATTTGGTTTATTATTTATTTCTCCTCACTCACCATCACCTCATTGTCTTACAATCATCATATTGACTCCCCTGTCATTCATTTAATGCACTTCTTGTTCTTTAGTTCTCTAGCTTGTCAAGTCCTCAATGGAAAGGTACATGACAATCATTGGTATTTTAGGTTTAATGGCTTTCATCATTATTTACTCCCTTTCAAAGCTTCAATCACAATTTATAATGTCTATAAAAATTTCTCTAACACTTCACCGATGGTTTGTGCCTCGGAGTCGGTGTCACGCTCTTACTTACAAGACTCATAGGAATATAAGATTGTGTTTAAGTTTCTCCTTTCCAATTATTTAGGTTCTAAGTTATATTAGTTTTTCTTGTATCTCCTCAATCCCTCTAATGATTTCATCACACCTTGTCCTCACTTCCTTACCCCCTTTTCAACTTTATTCTTGCAACTTTTGGTCACAAACCCTTATGATACTTCAAACCCCAAATTGTCACAGTCACATCTAGATGATTGTACCTTAGCTTTATTCTTATATCTACTCGTGTAAATTTTTTTACCATGTTTATTATGATCCTAAAAACTTCTTAACACCCGTGTAAACCTCTTGGAATCCCCGAATGACTCATAAAATCTTTAATTGTTCGAAAAAATGCTTCATCTTAGTTTTTAAGACTGAAACACACTACCATGATAGAGCTAGACAAATTTAACTCCAAATATTCCTTCTGATGGTTATAAACTCCTTGGATAGTTGAAATTAAATTCTTTATACTTGTTCATCAACTGAAACACCCTAAATTATTCTCTCCTTTGCATACGATCATTGTTCTTGATGTTTGGAACATGGTATTGTTAGCATGAGAGGGAAGTTTCTTGTTTAATCCACTTAGTTAGCATTCTTCAATAGGTTCTTAATACCCTAGGCCCCCTTATGCCTTGAATCACCTTAATTGTTTTTCTATCACTATGGTATAGCTTATAATCATTCAACCAACTTTCATTGATAGCCAATAACAATACTAAAGTAGGAGGTCCTTTCAATATACAAATAAGTGCATTAGATACATTACCCTTTTATTACCATTACTTAAATATAAAAATATGTTTCCTCAAGCCCTCATTACACATATGAATAGGCATATAACAATTCAAATCTCTTTAAGGACATTTACATTCTTACCTCTCATATACTAAATCGCTATTTTGTGTTCTTACTATCTTCTTGATGAACTTAGCACCCACATTACTTTTGAATGTCCTCTAGGGTCTATACTAACCCTCTACACATATAATCAAACTTTATATGAAATTTTAACATAAGAATCAATCATAACAACTTTCATTCAATGCACACAATACAAAAATACCCTTATACAAATATTTTCCACTCTAAGAAGATCTTACTTGATCAAATCATGAGAGTGGAAAATCTTTATTACCACATTTATGAATTTGTACAAACACCTAGGACTAAAACCCCTACAACTTAATTTCAAATATTCAAATTGTACATTTGGAGGGAAAACTCCTTATTTTTCCTATAGAGTCCAAATGAACTAGAAGATGCTATAACCATATTAAGTGACCCTACGTACCCATATCACCTAAGGAAAATAAAAATTGAACTATTTACAATATTCTCATGCATCAATAACCATGTAGTAAGGTTGTTCTACTACTTGGAGCCCAAGAATAAGAAGACTAGTTAGGAATATAAGGTTTAGGAGGTTATTGAATAAATACATGTGCCACCAAAGAATACGATTAAAATGCCAAAAACGAAAAAGGGGGTGAAAATATATATTTTTGGAGTGCCTCAAACCATCCATGAACATCCCAAAGAGGAATAAGAGGAGGACGATTCAAAGAATGTGCTATTAGAAATAAAGAAATTTCCGAGGTTGAGCACCTTTGCATGACTTTCCATGCCCATCACACCTTCCATTAGGACAATAATAAGTGTCCCATATACAAGTAGTGTAGGGCCAAATATAGGGTTGGAAGAAAATGTTGTGCCCACACTAATGGAAAATGACATTGAATTCAGTCAAAAATATGTACATACCTCGATGAAGGAGAAATAATTGAAACTTTTGTCTCAACAATTACTACTCCTATAAGGGAACCTTCCATAATATAAGTCCCATGAGCATGGAATTCAATCTGGAAATAGGTAAAGATCCAAAGGACTCTAATGTTGAAATATCTACACCTCCAAAGTTGCCTCCATAAATCATCTATGTAGAAAATGAAGTTCATAAATAAAATATATAGAGGAAGAGGAGAGATTAGAGGAAGAGGAGAGAAGATATGAAGAAGAATAAACATGTAAGGAAGAAAGTGGCGAAAACATAGAATAAACACATAATAATGAGGAATAAAATAACCCTAAAGATACATGCACCGGTGATGAAGAAGAGGAGGATGAATAGTGCCATAAAGAAAAGGGAAAGGGCATATAATACAAAGAGTAAGAAGAGATGGAGTATGATGATAAATGAAATTCAAAGAATCTTCACTTAGGATTATAGAAGGGTAAACCATAAAACTAATTATTTTATCAGAATTTCCTAAAGGATACGGTTGAGACCATTAAGCTAAAATAGTTTCTATCTTTCACTCTAGATGCACTTGCACGAAAGATCCCATGTTTGAAATCCCTATACTAGCCTACCTAAAGTTCGGGAAGGAGTTGCAACACAAGAACATGTGGCCCTCGTAGATACATTCCAAATGACCTAAACATAGGTAGGGGAAGTGCTGATCAAATTTTTAAGGGAAGTTATTCAAAAAAACCTCACAAATAATGTGGATAGCCACTTTCATGAAGAAAGGTGGATGAGATGACCAAGAATATCCAGGAAATAAATTAAAAAGTTAGGTGACTTGGTTAGAGAGCATAAATATTTATTAGGGAAACGTACACATGATGATTAAAAAGTGACACATTTAAGCAAAAGGATCCTCACCAATAAACCCAAAATTCTATAGGAGTTTCATTAGAACACGGGGAGGTATAGTAGAATTGGAGTAATTGGTTATTCTAACACTTAAACAAATGGAAGTAGATATAATAGATGGAAATACGCACGTACAATAAATTAAGGGTGAAAATAATTAAGAAATAATTCTTTGCATCGAAAATTTGAAGACTCATACAAACTTGGCCGCAAAAATAGGAGAGAAGGCTGTGCATGTGGAAAATTTAGTCATGGTGTTTTTAAAAAATCCAAGATTTTTGATGCATGCACTCTCCCAAGGTCTAGAAAAAAGTTCCTTAGCTTGATACAAGTTGATAACAACAACGGTGCCAAGATTTGCCACCACAAATTTCTTCAAGATATAATTTTTTTATAAGAATAGATCAACATATAAAAAGAGAAAATCAATAAATGATTGACAAGGATGAGCAATTTTACTTCTAAGGAATAAGGTGAGATTTAAAATGCAAGCAATGAGAAGTTGTAAGATTTGCAAGAAGAGGCACTTGAATGTCAAAAGAGAACAATATCCCTAAAGGATCTTGCCACATGTGATTTGACTAGTTGCCCCCTACCTATAAAATGCCTTAAACCAATGAAAGACACATGAATATTTATTAAGATAGGAGGTCTCAAAATTATTTGAAAAATTAGATAAAGTGTTACTATAGGGAAAACAATGAGTTTAGTGTGAAGTGATGTTGAGCCCCTAAATTGTTATACATTTATTGGATAAGTCCTACATTAGGAAATTATTTTGTATTCTTTCATATTCTTTGAAGCACACATATTTAGGGGAAAGAGTACAACAATAGCACACATATTTTGCGATAAGGTAGAAGGAAAATCCAAATGCAAATATAGAAGATGAAGGAAAAATAGTGCATGAAGATATAAAGGAAAGGGAAAACACATGCGTATGGTTGAACCGATAGGGAAAATGCATGGGCAATAAAGAAGTTTAGCTAATTGTAGAAAAGTAACTATAGTTCTCATTGCATGCATGTCAACCTAAAGAAGGTGACATGCAAAAACTAGTTGAGAGAGTAAAAAAGTTTCCAATAATATCCCAAGGGGCATGAATAATAGAGGAGTGGATATTTAGAGTAGAAAAACTTCTGAAAGACCTTTATGCATGAAATGAAATCAGGATATGATGAAGTGTAGAATAAATTCTGCCCCTAAGTAATAGTTAGTTATTATTAATAAAACATAAGTGTTAATTATAAGTCTTCTTTGACTAGTGAAGGGGAAGTCCCCAATAGTATATACCCCTTGAGGGATCATTGAGAGAGAGAGAGAGAAGAGAGAGAGAGAGAGAGAGAGAGAGAGAGAGATTATATGTAATCTAGATTGAAGCTATGAATATGGAGTGAAGGATTATGGATTCATTGTGTTTCTCTTATACGCATGAGTATGTGCTTATGGTTTATGTTATGTTATTGTTATTATGCTTTAAATGTTTCTACTTCTATTCTTTTATATGTTTAAATAATTTATACCAATGCCAAACAAGATGGGTATCGAACTCTCTCGTGCCTCGGGTGAGCATGCTAAGGTTTTTACCTTAGTGTGATAGGCACATGTAAGAGTTGACATTATTATTTTGTGCGGTAAGGCTATATGGGTGTTAGTATGATTTAGTAGGTGAAACTCACTACTACAAGGGGGTGTTTTGAGACATTAATTGACCAAATTGTCTCAAATAGAGACAATAAAAAAGTTGTATATTGTCTCTATTATTGTCTCAAAGCGGGTGTCTCTAATATTGTCTCTAATTATTGTCTCTCTGGAGACATTATAGATTGATATAATTTTTGTCTCTTGAGAGACAATATCATTATTGTCTCCCTAGAGACAATACATAATACTAATTTTTTGTCTCTCTAGAGACAATACTAATTTCAATTTTTATTGTCTCTCTAGAGACGATACGAATTTAAAGAATGAAAAATCTGAATTTCAAGAATAAATAATAATCAAATATCATATAGTGCAATCGATGGCTACATATTGTCTATGATGTCAGCTCGGCTGATAATTAATATTAGAAATTAAAAACAATTTGATTTGAATTTTGTGCCCAACAAATGGGTCCACAAACATTTTATTATTATCAAATAAGATAAAATACAAAAGGGTGTCTAAATGCGGTTAACCCTTTAAATACAATGATAAAATAGAAAAGGGTGCCTAAATGTCATTAACCCTTTGCATACAATATGAACACCTTCTCTCCACCACCAGCTTCAAGTGATCTGTTCTGCTGTTTCTCTGGTTCTACTTTGAGGTTCTTTTTCTTTACTTTTATTTTGAGCAATTGCCTCTCTGCCGACAGTTGTCATCTTCATGTTCTTCGCTTTGATTGTCTCAACTTTGATACAATTCTCTATTATCGATAACAACAAAGGTGCATTAGATTCTGAGATATTAAGAACACATATTTTACTCCAGTTCTACGAAAAGTATTCACAAATTACATTTAAACTAGGACAATAATTAAAACCTCACACAAAACTAATAAGCTAAGTTGTGCACTCATATACCTGTATGATAAAATCCATGTTTTCCTGTCATTCCCAACACATAAATATCCAGGTGATCATCTGTACCCACCATCCAAGAAAAACTTTTGTTTCTTTGTTCATAGTCCTTGCAGAAAAAAATTGAGTCTATAAATTAAAATGGCAGTGCGAAACAAGAGAAGCGTACCGCTAAAAATATATCCCTAGTGATTAGAGAGTATCCAGCCCAGACAAGTGCATTTAGGGTGTTAAATAAGGATGTTAAAAATGGCATATACTCAACACTTTTGGTTCTGATAACAAGTACCTAAAATAAGAAACGAAATCACCAACCTTCTTGAAAGAATCATTGTACCATAAAGAGGAAAATTCAAAGGCAAGCTCACAAACTTTACCATAAATTTATTAAACATTTTCCTACACTAATTTTGGCCGCATAGTATAGCATTTGCATTTGACAGAATTTTCTGGACAAATTTCTGAATTAAATTTAGTAATTTACCATTAAAAAACCTTTAAAATTTTCTCAGAACAATATATAACCCAAAATTACTATTTTGATTTCAAGGAGCATAATTTGTATTCTTCTTACTGATCTTTTCTATAAGGAATATACTTTATCATCAAATACAGACATAATTACTACAGTGCATTTCATTTTGATACTTGATACCGTCAAAGATCAATTACACAACTATGAACTTACACTAATGATAATAGTTTAAGATTCACTTCCAGTAAAGAATTACATATTCCAAATCATAAGCTATTTCTCAACAGCAAAAAGATATAAGAACTTATAACATCTAGAAAGTAAATACCTGAAGAAAGAGATCTGTGATAACATTGTAGTCAATTGGACAACCACCCTCCATTTGAGACATCATTAGTGCAAAGTTTACAGCACCCTGAAACGTTTATTCAACATAGTAAGACTTCATTTGATAGCAGCTTCAGATTCAACATCAGATGATATTTGTTTCTAAAAATCAATAATACCTGGGGATCAGAGCGCAAAATTGTCTGAAGGAGGAATAAGTAATCAGGAGTGTACCCAACCTACAAAAGTCAAGAGTGTCCTATGTTATACCACAATTAATATTATTTTGTACAACTTTGATTCATTGAACAAAACGAAAGATGAGGATGATGAAATAAATTAATAAACAAAATATTCCCAAAAGAACAAATATCATTTCTCCATCAGTTTTAACATAACCAAGGCCTACTTTGTTCCATCAAAGATGATAAGAAAAGCTAGTCAATGCTTACCTGTTTAGAGTAAATAAGTATTTTGTCAAATTCCCTTCTCTCGGCAAAGGCAGCAACAACTTTGGGCGTAGCCCTTGCTTTTATGTAAGTTTTTAAAGCAAGGTCGTTGTCCACAGTCTACACCAAAGTAACAAAACATTATTCAAAATATGAACTTGCACTAGATCCAAATGTGGTCAAAGGGTAAAATTACATTATTCAAGGAAGTAACTTGCACAAAAGGGTTAGGGTTATAAAAAATTGCTTTGCCTTAGAATGATTAAATTGAAACAGAAGTGTGAAACAATCCACAAATTGTATTTTCACCATATCAGAATTGAAAATAAGCATTATAAGATTGGAATTGACCAGGAAAAATATATTACAGTGTCTGTTTCCAGATTAGAGCAAAAGCAAGTAAATGTAAACAACTATAAGACCCTTCACTAATCCAGATATAAGTTTCCTACAAGTAAGCATACAGATTAAGGGGAAGGGGGTGGAGGGGGAAGTTAATAATTTCCAGAAGCATACTTTCTCAAAAAGCTAAAATGAGGAAACAACTGCAAATTACAGTGTACACACTGTAGAGAGAGGAAGAGGGAGAGGGAGAGGGAGAGAGAATATTAAAACATTTGATGTTGTACACAGAACTAGAAGATAACACATTAACAAAGCATGCACAGATTCACAGTCAAATATAAGGGTTCTTTACATTTTTTTCTTTGAGTAGGACCAGTCTTACAAAATTATCTTTTGAGGAAAATTGAGGAGCTGATATTTTCCTGACACATTTGATAAATGCCTAGTGGTGCCTTAAGCCCAGAAAATATTTCTAAGACTTCCTATGTCAGAAACATTTAATTATACAAGATAGTATACCGATTATCAATTATAGAACTGATCAGAATGCAAAAAGATATGGCATCTTAAATTAAAAGCATCAAAGCTAACCTTCACACTTGATCTCCCAATTCCTCACTACACTCTAACTTGTCCTTATCAAGAAAATTCTCCAAAAGATTCTTTTTATTCTGATTCACAACTAATCGTGAAATTTCTAGAGACTCGAATGCATTCAACTTTCCTTTTGTCAATAGAGTACCAAAATACTGGAGAAGCGGTGGTGTTTGCCCTGGCTGTACTGGAACACTCTGCAATATCATTGGCAGCAACCAAGTTAACTTCAAATATTGCAGAGTTCATCTAATATTAATTCCAAGAATTAAAATGGAATTCCATGGAATCCAAATATCAAATATTATGAAAACTTATAATATTCAATCTTTGCTTAATGTATAATTCTGTAGCTTAATATTCTCACAATTTAAGATATCGAATCATTTGCATTTCAGAAAATACATTAGAAAGCTTCAAAATTCTACTAAGTGTGTTTCTGAGTCAAAGGACTGGATAAAAAATTCCAAGAAATTTAAAACTACCTGGAATTTTGCTACAGTATCTGGCGTACGGAGAATGCCTTGAGGAGACTCTGCAGCAAGTTCTGCAGCTTCTTTATACTTCATCTGTGAAAACAACTCTTGGAAACGCTGGACAACCTACATAGCAAAGAAAACGCTGATATCAATTACATTTCTGAATCAGAAGATGACATCTATTTCACATGTAAATATGATTGAAATTCAATTTAATGATAATCAAATCAGCACAACCTCTTTAGGTTGCAAGAAGTAGAACGTAATGATACCAAAATGCAATATTTTATGCCTAATACTAACAAAAGAAGTAGCAATCCAGTTTGTCATAAAATAGACTCCTTCCCTATCATTTGGATTTATACTATTGGCGAGTCTGGGTCCAAGTATGCATGTATTCCATTTAGTCAATCAAACAAAACAAAAAAAGTCACCCGAGATGTTTTAAAAAATCAAATATAAGAACCAAGAAACTGCTCATACAAGAACGTCCCTCTCAAACTTCTATTTGAGGTTTCAGTCTATGTATTTAACCTCAAACATGTGTCAAAGATTACAAGAATAATTTCCATGTATATGATGGTGCTAAAACACCAACCAGAAAAATGAATGATACCAACCATTTCTCTATAATTACTTTAATATGATATTACAGAATTACTAAAGTTCATTGTGCATAAATATTTTGATCCTTGATTCTCATATATGACAAAGCATACTATTTAGACATGGACAGAAATATGCAAAATAATAGATGTTGACACTTACTAGATTTTCAGCTCCAGGGAGGTTTCCTATTTTAGCCAGATTCACAGCAAGCTCCAAGTTATTGAGCTAGAATAAAGTATCTAAGCACCCTCATCAATACATGCAAAGCCTCGATTGAAGCTACAAAAGATTCAGTCAAATACATATAGAAAGATATAAAAAACTACCTGTCCACTAACAAACGGCACAATAGTAGCTTCATTGACAGTTGCAAGCAACACTTGCCCTCTCCGATTAACAGCATAGAACCCACCAGCTGCTGTCACTTCGGAAGTTAAAAATATTGGATCTAGACTTATACGATTTCTGTAAACTGCTGTGGCTGTTTCTAAATCATAAAAAAAAAAAAAGTCCCAGCTTTGTGATGACATATAGCAGACTATACTTGTGTGATATCTGTTAAAACCAAAGAAACATGTTAGGAGACCAATATCTCAGATTTACCCTAGGGCGTGATCAATATGGAATCATCTTCAAATAAATTGGAAATTATCCAATAAAAGGTTTACCTGCATGGATACTGGAAAATCATCTTGAAAATCTGGCAGGAAAAAAAGATCTGCTTGTTTCTTTGAGAACCCAGGCTTACCTGATCACATTCAAATATCCAAAATTAGAACTGAAAAAATTTACATTCCACTCTCCTTACTTCTATAACATGAAATTTTTAAATACAATACTTGGCACATATGGCAGATAAAGATAAAATATAAGCATTGTCATTCACCCTCATTGAGCACCCACGCTTTAAAGATATCATATATAAAATAAAAGGTGAGCAAGACAGGATAAATCAAATTGCGTCCAAATAACGGTATCTTATAAGTTAATTTTGAAAATCAAAGCAGACAACTACAGGTGTTAAATGCAATCTTTCTGATCAATCAACTGAGATAATGGATACAAAGCTCCAATTAAGTTTTTAGGATGCAAATAATTTTTTCCTCCTACAACCAACACAAATCAGAGTGATATAGAAGTGTAGAAAAGAAAACTGGGGTCGAGAGTATTTCAGAAAAATAAGAAATTGAGATGAAAAGTTTTTCTAAACATACATTAACAATAAAAGCTTCAAGTACTCTGCAAATCACAGTACATAAGTATAAACAAGTTACATCATAAATATCAAACAACAAAGCTTGTAGTTTTGCTCAAAGTAAAAGTATATTAAGACCATGAAGCCCATATGAAAGATTTGCAACTATGAAAGTTGATGTTCTTTTGCATAAAGCCCAAGGACCATTTTAAAAGTAAAAAATCACAAGGTAAATCCTATTATTCATCTGCAGTATCAAAAAATAGCTGGAGGAGAGAAAAAC